>CM067362.1:2276512-2312606 GCA_034401795.1 Chaetoderma sp. LZ-2023a
CGATTTTTTAAAGGTACGTTTTTTAAAATCTAACAGCGTCTTATACTTGAATACAAGAGTTTTTTGGGCGGATTTTGGTCAAATTTGGGACAGCGTCCTATATTCGAGGGCGGCCTTTAGTCGAGAAATTATGGTATGTATATATATATATATCATGTAGTGTATATATATATATATATATATATATATATATATATATCATGTAGTGTGTATATATATAAATATATATATATATATATATATATATATATATATATATATATATATCTATCATGTAGTGTGTATATATATATATATATCATGTAGTGTGTATATATATCATGTAGTGTGTATATATATATATATATATATATATATATATATATATATATATATATATATATATATATATATATATATATATATATATCATGTAGTGTATATATATATATATATGTCATGTAGTGTGTATATATATCATGTAGTGTGTATATATATATATATATATATATATATATATATATATATATATATATATATATATATATATATATATATATATATATCATGTAGTGTGTATATATATATATATATATATATATATATATATATATATATATATATATATATATATCATGTGTGTATATATATATATATATCATGTAGTGTGTATATATATATATATATATCATGTAGTGTGTATGTATATATAATTCATGTAGTGTGTGTATATATATCATGTAGTGTGCATATATATATATATATTTTTTCAACAGCATTTGTTTATAATGGGGTGCTCCTCTAAAGGAAAATGGATGATTCCAGTTTTACTTAAATGCCCCGCCCATCTTTAGCTAAGCTCGCCCATGCATTGTGCATGTTAGGATCTATTTATATACTTTGAATCCTGACTTCCCAGAATCCCATGTTAAACGTGACTATGCAGGTGAGCTGTTGAATATTTTGAACTTAATTTTACTGGGTGCTGTTGCTACTTATGGCAGCAACAGCACCCAGGTGATCTAGTCAAATTAGTTTCAAAATATTCAACAAAATGTTTATTTAATAGTAGACATACAATACAATTCATACAACTTAATGGACTATTAAACGTCTATGATGAACTTAATGGTGTCATTCCTGACGTAATTGATTATGTGTGACGCAGTTGATTATGATGTCATATTATTGACCGATAGATTGAATTCATCAATAGATCTTTCCAGTTTAGCTATGCCCCACCCATGTCTAGCTAAGCTCCACCCACACCTTGCTTGTGCTGCTATCAATTTCCAGAAAACTATACAGGTAAGCTGTTGAACATTTTGAAACTAAGTTGACTGGGTGCTGTTGCTATGCAGCAGCAGCGCCCAGTCAAATTTGTTTCAACATGTGTGACAGAATGTTTATTAAATAGTAGACACACAACTCGTACAATGCGTTGAACTATTAAGCGTTGACGACTAAATCGAGTCATTCATGCGGTAATCGATTATGACATCATCCTACACGTCAAGTAGTAGATTATGACGTCATCCTACACGTCAAGTAGTAGATAATGACGTCATCCTACACGTCAAGTAGTAGATTATGTCATCCTACACATCAAGTAGTAGATAATGATATCATCCTACACGTCAAGTAGTAGGTTATGATGTCATCCTACATGTCAAGTAGTAGATTATGATGTTATTCTACATGTCAAGTAGTAGATAATGACATCATTCTACACATCAAGTAGTAGATTATGATGTCATTCTACACGTCAAGTAGGAGATTATGATGTCATCCTACACGTCAAGTAGTAGATTATGATGTCATCCTACACGTCAAGTAGTAGATTATGATGTCATTCTACACGTCAAGTAGTAGATTATGATGTCATCCTACACGTCAAGTAGTAGATTATGATGTCATCCTACACGTCAAGTAGTATATTATGATGTCATCCTACACGTCAAGTAGTAGATTATGACATCATCCTACACGTCAAGTAGTAGATTATGATGTCATCCTACACGTCAAGTAGTAGATTATGATGTCATCCTACACGTCAAGTAGTAGATTATGATGTCATTCTACACGTCAAGTAGTAGATTATTATGTCATCCTACACGTCAAGTAGTAGATTATGACGTCATCCTACACGTCAATTGGTAGATTATGATGTCATCCTACACGTCAAGTAGTAGGTTATGATGTCATCCTAACATCAAGTAGTAGATTATGATGTCATCAGTAGATTATGACGTCATCCTACACGTCAAGTAGTAGATTATGACATCATCCTACACGTCAAGTAGTAGATTATGACGTCATCCTACACGTCAAGTAGTAGATTATAATGTTATCCTACACATGAAGTAGTAGATTATGATGTCATCCTACACGTCAAGTAGTAGGTTATGACATCATCCTACACGTCAAGTAGTAGGTTATGACATCATCCTACATGTCAAGTAGTAGATTATAATGTCATCCTACACGTCAAGTAGTAGATTATGATGTCATCCTACACGTCAAGTAGTAGATTATGATGTCATTCTACACGTCAAGTAGTAGATTATGACGTCAGCCTACACATCCAGTAGTAATTTATGACATCATCCTGCACGTCAAGTAGTAGATTATGACATCATCCTACATGTCCAGTAGATTATGATGCCATCCTACACGTCAAGTAGTAGATTATTCCGTCATCCTACACATCAAGTAGTAGATTATGACGTCATCCTACACGTCAAGTAGTAGATTATGACGTCATCCTACATGACAAGTAGTAGATTATAATGTTATCCTACACATCAAGTAGTAGATTATGATGTTATCCTACATGTCAAGTAGTAGATTATGATGTCATCCTACACGTCAAGTAGTAGATTATGATGTCATTCTACACGTCAAGTAGTAGATTATGATGTCATTCTACACGTCAAGTAGTAGATTATTCCGTCATCCTACACATCAAGTAGTAGATTATGACGTCATCCTACACGTCAAGTAGTAGATTATGACGTCATCCTACATGTCAAGTAGTAGATTATAATGTTATCCTACACATCAAGTAGTAGATTATGATGTTATCCTACATGTCAAGTAGTAGATTATGATGTCATCCTACAAGTCAAGTAGTAGGTTATGATGTCATCCTACACGTCAAGTAGTAGATTATGATGTCATCCTACACGTCAAGTAGTAGATTATGACATCATCCTACAAGTCAAGTAGTGGGTTATGATGTCATCCTACATGTCAAGTAGTAGATTTTGACGTCATCCTGCACGTCAAGTTGTAGATTATGACGCCATCCTACACGTCAAGTAGTAGCTTATGATGTCATGCTACACATCAAGTAATAGATCATGATGTCATCCTACACGTCAAGTGGTAGATTATGATGTCATCCTACACGTCAAGTAGTAGATTATGACATCATCCTACACATCAAGTAGTAGATTATGATGACATCCTACGTGTCAAGTAGTAGATTATGATGTCATATGAAGAAGACAGAAGATGGGCACATATACACCTGTGCAAAAGTTAAGCACCACCCTATTTTTACGCACATGCGAGGGTATATTCATGTGCTATGAAGAAAGCAATAGCATAAACATTTATGTACCCATCCATCTTAGTGCAAGAGGTAATAATGCAACTAGAGGAATGCTGATTATGATGGTGGGGAAACACTGTATGTTTTTGTTTGAACTTGAAAACGAGGCCTGAATATGGTTACGTTGACACAACTGACAACTATTGCCCTACAGTTGACACACGTGGCTAGATTGTCATTAATGGTGTCTGAAAACGAAGTTTAACATCTGTGCACGAGTTTGAGACTGTCATTATTAATACCGGGTATATCCACCTTGTGCCTGGATGACGGCCTGGACACGACGTCTCATGCTGGTCACCAACCGACTGATACGCCATTGTGGTATTCGTTGCCATTCAAGATGGAGTGCGTCTGTTAATTCCTGTAGGTTCTGCACAGGCGGATCCCTCCTCCTCACCATGTTTCCCAGAATGTCCCAGATATGCTCAATAGGGTTCATGTCAGGGCTCCTTGCTGGCCATGGTAGGGTTTCGATGGCATTCTGGCGGAGGTATTCATGCACAGCTCTAGCACGATGTGGTCGGGCGTTGTCATCCATGAATATAGGGTGGGTTCCAGGTGCATGATTTACAAAATGAGGGACCACAACTCTATCCAGTATGGAATCTTGATATCTTTGTCCATATAGTGTTCCAGGTACAGTCAACAGATCCAGCTTACAATCAAATGAGATGCACCCCCATATCATAACGGAACCTCCACCAAATGGAACTTCTTCCATGATGTTACGTTGGTCGTACGCCGTGCGTCTGGACCTCCATACACGGGTTCGACCATCTGTGGCATGAAGCAGGAACCGACTTTCATCGGACCAGTGTACCCGTCTCCAGGATCTCATGTTCCAGTGTCTTCTTTCGTTGCACCACCTCAGACGCTCCTCTTTGTGGTGTGCAGTGAGGAGAGGACGTCTGACAGGTCTCCTAGCTTTCATGCCAGCAGCATACAGTCTCTTTTTGACGGTAGACATTGACACTCTATTGCGCGTTTCCCATTGCTGGCTGAGCACTCTGCTGTTGGTGAATGGAGATCTCCTAACAAGGCGTACTAGGGCTCGATCATCATGGGCAGTAGTCTTCTTCGGTCTTCCAGATCTAGGCCTGTCCTTCACCTCGTTAGTTTGCCCATGTTTTGCAATCAAACGACTGATTACAGTATGGTTAATGTTCAGCTGTCTGCCAATCTCTCTGCATGACATACCAGTGGTATGCATGCCTATGATTTGCCATTTCACACGATCACTTAACCTTCGTCTTGCCATAGCGGTTCACAATCAAGAGCTAATTCTCTCTGTACAAATAAACCATGGCCATGAACACAAAATTCCTAATCTTGTCGCCTAAATCTGTATGTAATGTTCTACACCTCAAACTGGACTTTTACATAACTGAACACGTGTGCTGTTTCCCGCCACGCACGGACATCAAGCGGCGTGAAGTCATGCATGCATGTGCATTTCGTACTTGGAATTATGTCAGCTAACGCAGGGACAAAAAGTATGGCAGCCTAGTTGTACCATCATGTTTCTACGTTCTATTGTTTTTGCTGGTGCTTAACTTTTGCACAGGTGTATATATTGGTAATTAACCCTTTAACACAAATATCTGCCAAAAATGGCTTCTGCAGTTGTCTTGAGAAATGTCTGTTTGCAGACTAAGAGAAGGCTATTTTTGAAAACTTACCCTGGAAACTACTGGAATGACTGGCTCGGTTATCGAGCCAGTCATTCCAGTGGGACATTTTCAAAAATAGTCCTTGGTCTGCAAATCGACATTTCTCAAGACCACGGCAGAAGCCGTTTTTGGCAGATATGAGTGTTAAAGGGTTAATTACCAATATATGTGTCCGTCTTCTGTAGCATTATGGGCCTGGCTATTGGTAGTTTGAACGTGGCCCGTCTTCTGTACCATTATGGGCCTGGTTATTGCTAGTTTGAACGTGGCCTGTCTTCCCGCTAGCAAGAAAGTTTAAATGTGTACTTAGAAACGATGATTCAAACGTTTAATAATTGTTCCAATGCAGGCAGGTCCAAATTGCAAATGCGCATTAAATTTGGCTTTAACCATTCACCGATAAATCCCTGAAAATGTACATTCTTTATGATATAAAACTTATTCTGTTGAATAGTTTGAAACTAACTTGACTCGAGCTGTTAGGCAGCAACCTCTTCCAGTCAAATTAATTTCAAAATATTCAACTGTTTTCCTGTATGGTTGCCTTGAAAATGAGATATGGGGAATTCATCAGTGAAAGAGTTCTAAGTAACCCATTTTGTTTTGCATAACCTTTTGTGTCAGATATATTTATGTACACAGTATAACTATACGAAAGACATTGCGGGAAAGGAAAACAGGTTGTGTCAGAAGCATTTGCGCAACCTCTGCATGGACTAAAAATGTGAACCATACCTAAATTATGACATGCCTTCCAAAGTCTTAAATGAACAAACATTATGTTTGTGGTAGTGGGCGTGGTTTATCATTTATGATGCCTGGTATTGCTGAAACTCTCTGTTTTTTCTATGTTATAGATTACCAGAAGCATATTTCCACTCGTCAGCAGTTAGACGCACAGCTTATGGAGAATAATATGGTCAAGGATGTAAGTAATGTCAACACATTAAATACACAAACTCACAAATATACACATTTCCACACATCAGATGATCCAACTCCTGAAAATAAAGAAACATGACAATAGATTCTAGACGATCTGACTCCTGAAAGACGGAATAACATTGTCAAGGATGTAAGTACATGTAGCTACACATTAGACACACGCACGCACGCACGCACGCACAGGCCAAGACTTCTCATCCATACCAAAATTAGAGTGAAGATAGTCACAAAGTGAATTATAGTATGAAGTAGTGGTTCCATGCTAGATTTTTATGCAGGTATTCTTGTGTAATAAAAAACTACTTAGTATTTAACAAGTCCATTCGCAGACAAAGAGAAGGGATTTTTTTTATTTTACCACTGGAATGACTGGCTCAGATATCGAGACGGTCATTCCATTGGTAAATTAAAAAAAATAGTCTGTCGCCAAATGAACATTTCCCATTTTCCGGAGTCAGATCGTCTGGAATCTTGTCATGTTTCTTTGTTTTCAGGCATTGGCTCGTCTGGAATCTATTGTCATGTTTCTTTATTTTCAGGAGTTGGATCGTCTGGAATCTAATGCCAATGTGTTTAAGATGATTGGTCCAGTGCTGGTGAAGCAGGATGTAGAGGAAGCTAAGCAGACTGTACAAAAGCGTATTGAGTACATCGGGGCTGAAGTGTAAGTGCCATTCAAGAACAGTCACGATTGTGTCATGCAAAAATATTATTTTGTCACCCGAGTGACATTGTATACAGGGAACATAATAATTATTGTATACAGGGAACATATAATTACATTTTTAAGTTTGATTCTCATTTGCAAAGTAATATAGATAATATTCAAAATATTGACAACATTAGCTACTAATTCTGACAGTTTCCTGCAATATTTGTCAGTCTTGAAATGGACACGGATTGGCAACATAAAAAGAAATTGATAAAATGGGTTTGGAAAAAATTTATGGAAAAAGTAAGGTATTTCACTTTGCAAAATGTATTTGAACCATGTAATTAGTTTTAATCAATGTGCCAAGCAATCTGTGGATATATCTGTGACTATAATTGGCTGCAGGGTTCTTAGCGGACCTTAATTCAAGCGAAGGAAACACAATCCATCGGGACAATTATTATAGCTTGGACGAATCAGCAGCCAAACAACAGATTTTTAAATGGTCAAATGATATGATATCCTTCCATATGCAATGGACATGGAATAAATATGACTGTCTCTTTGATCGTCACAATCAAAATGACGCAGCTCAATCAGGAAAAAGTCTCTCATGAAGTGTACAAATTGTATGTCTGAAGAATTTACAATTTCATAAACATTCGGAGTATTTTGAAGCTAATAATCCCCTCATGACATTCCTGTCCTTTTGGAAGTTGTGTATTCATGACTCTAAAAATCCCCATGAAAGTCAAGATGCAACTATATGATGCTACATGTGTTTCCATAATGCTATACAACTATATGATGCTACATGTGTTTCCATAATCCTATACAACTATATGATGCTACATGTGTTTCCATAATCCTATACAACTATATGATGCTACACATGTTTCCATAATCCTATACAACTATATGATGCTACATGTGTTTCCATAATCCTATACAACTATATGATGCTACATGTGTTTCCATAATGCTATACAACTATATGATGCTACATGTGTTTCCATAATCCTATACAACTATATGATGCTACATGTCTTTCCATAATGCTATACGATGCTACACGTGTTTCGATAATGCTATACAACTACATGATGCTACATGTATTTCCATAATGCTATACAACTATATGATGCTACATGTGTTTCCATAATCCTATACAACTATATGATGCTACATGTGTTTCCATAATGCTATACAATTGAAGCAGCTCCAAAAGCCCTCGAACAAACTTGATGCTTGTCACTGCATACATTTGCGAATCATTACAAATTAGCTTGCTCGGTCGATGACACTTCTGTGCAAATCCCCATGTTCACTGCTTTGCCATTTTTTAACCCCTACTTCCACCCAGAGCAGAGCCAAATGTAAATGTACTTATGCATTGCGCAATGATATATAGGTAACTCACATACCAAATTTGGTTGGTTTCCATCTAATAGTTTCTGAGGAGTTGAGTTACAATCAATTTCTGCAGACTAATTTGCCCGTGTAATGGGTGGGTGAAGCCAAATGTACTCTTACACACAACAATCATATGGGTAACTTGCATACCAAATTTGATTGAATTCCGTCCAACAGTTTGGTGGAGTTGTGTTACAATCAATTTGACATCTTGACCTCTCCACGCTACTGGAAATGTCTTCTTGCCCTCCTCAGTCATATGGGCAACCAACTCGCACACAAAATTTATTTCACTTTCGTCCATAGGTTTTGGAGGAGTTGTCTTACAATCGATTTCCACACAGACACACCGACACACACAGGTGCAGCACGGCATAAGCCCCACCCTCTTAAAAACTTGGGGATAATCATTGCTGGCCCCACAGTCTAATATTAAATGCAGCACTACAAACTGTGTAACAAAAAGCCACTAGCTCTGAGGGTAGCGCAACTGCTATGGTCTGTGATTGGACATGTTCTTCGAATGACAGAAAATACATAAAGCAATAGAATTTGCAGTCGTATGTGACAACTGGTATCAGGCATGCAAAGGATACCACAACATTAACTTGCTAACTGCTTTGTGATCAGACCTCAAAGACATCATGTATAACGACTAAAGATGATGAAGAATCTAAAGTAGCTCAGGACACTCACAGTGGACAAGACACAGTGGACAAGACACAGTGGAGAAGCTTGAAGAAAAACTGATTTCAACTGAAAGAAGTTAAGAATATTCAAGAGCTTACCTTGAAATTAGGATTCTGGGAATCTTGGCTTTGGGGGCTTAGCGAGAAATGGGTGGAGCTTTGCTAGAAATGGGCGGAGCTTTGCTAGAAATGGGCGGAGCTTTGCTAGAAATGGGCAGAGCTTTACTAGAAATGGGCGGAGCTTTGCTAGAAATGGGCAGAGCTTTGCTAGAAATGGGCAGAGCTTAGCTACAAATGGTCGGAGCTTAGCTACAAATGGGCGGAGCTTTGCTAGAAATGGGCGGAGCTTTGCTAGAAATGGGCGGAGCTTTGCTAGAAATGGGTGGAGATTTGCTAGAAATGGGCAGAGCTTAGCTACAAATGGTCGGAGCTTAGCTACAAATGGGCAGAGCTTTGCTAGAAATGGACAGAGCTTAGCTACAAATAGTCGGAGCTTAGCTACAAATGGGCAGAGCTTTGCTAGAAATGGGCGGAGCTTAGCTACAAATGGTCGAAGCTTAGCTACACTTGGTTTGAGCATAGCTACAAATGGTCGGAGCATGGCTACAAAATGGTTGGAGCTTAGCTAGAAATGGGCGGAGCTTTGCTACAAATGGTCAGAGCTTAGCTACAAATGGGCGGAGCTTAGCTACAAATGGGCTGGACATAGCTAGAAATTGGTGTTGCATAGCTAGAAATTGGTGGCGCATAGTTGGAAAAGGGAGGGGCATAACTAGAATAGGTGAGGCATAGCTAGAAATGGGTGGGGTATAGCTAGAAATGGGTGGTGTATAGGCAGAAATGGGCGGAGCATAACTAGAAATGGGTGGTGTATAGCCAGAAATGGGCAGGCCATAGCTAGAATAAGTGGGGCAATGCTAGAATAGGTGGGGCATAGCTAGAAATGGGTGGGGTATAGCTAGAAATGGGTGGTGTATAGGCAGAAATGGGCGGAGCATAACTAGAAATGGGGGGCATAGCTAGGAATGGGTCGGGTATAGCTAGAAATGGGCAGGGCATAGCTAGAAATGGGTGGGGAATAGCTAGAAATTGACATGGCATAGCTAGAAATGGGCAGAGCATAGCTAGAAATGGGTGGTACATAGCTAGAAATGGGCAATGCATAGCTAGACATGGGCGGGCCATAGCTAGAAATGGGCAGTGCATAGCTAGACATGGGCGGGGCATAGCTAGAAATGGGCAGTGCATAGCTAGACATGGGGCGGGGCATAGCTAGAAATGGGTGAAGAAGCATAGCTAGAAATTGGTGGGGCATAGCTAGAAATGGCTAGGCATAGCCCACATAGGTAGAAATGGGCAGGGCATGGCTAGAAATGGGTGGTGCATAGCTGGAAAAGGGTTGGGCATAGCTAGAAATATATCTGTCCATTCTTGGACTCTGTTATCATTCATGTTTTTCTTCTGTGTTTCAGTAAGCGACATGATAACACACTGAAGGACTTGGAGAAGAAACAGGAAACACATAAAGAAACTCTGAACAAATTACAGCATCAATTTAGCCAAGCACAAGTGAAAGCAGCTGTGAAATCTTAACAAAGCTCAAATTATCTGAATCATGAAAGATGGCGGCTCCTTATGACAGGTCACCCTATATCACAGGTCATAAAGAGCAATCACCTTAATGGCAACTAAAGACATTTATTATTGACCTATGTTAAATGAGCAGCATTACTGTTCGTGCCAGTCTCACATAAGCTGGCCTGGTTTGTTGCATATGCTAGCAAGAGAACATGTAAATTTAAGCTATGTATAGATTCATGTTGTCTCCACTACTGTTTACATAATGTAGGGGTTGCTCATCACTATTATAGTCTGAATCGGTTAATGTTGAATCTACGGGCAAGTTTGATTGGACAACCATAGTACACATGGACTTATGTTGTCGACACTACTGTTCCTGTAATGATGCTCTATCCATATGTAGCTACAAACTAATCACTACTATATATGCTGGGTTGGCGTGTTGTATTATAGAATTAATATACATGTACCAGTACTGCCATGCGGATTGTGATTGATAGACTTTGACTGGTTGACGGTGAGTGATTGTAGACTGGTTGACGGTGAGTGATTGTAGACTGGTTGATGGTGAGTGATTGTAGACTGATTAATGGTGAATGATTGTAGACTGATTAATGGTGAGTGATTGTAGACTGATTAAGGGTGAATGATTGTAGACTGATTAAGGGTGAATGATTGTAGACTGATTAATGGTGAATGATTGTAGACTGATTAATGGTGAGTGATTGTAGACTGATTAAGGGTGAATGATTGTAGACTGATTAATGGTGAGTGATTGTAGACTGATTAATGGTGAGTGATTGTAGACTGATTAAGGGTGAATGATTGTAGACTGGTTAATGGTGAGTGATTGTAGACTGATTAATGGTGAGTGATTGTAGACTGGTTAATGGTGAATGATTGTAGACTGATTAATTGTGAATGATTGTAGACTGATTAATGGTGAATGATTGTAGACTGATTAATGGTGAATGATTGTAGACTGGTTAATGGTGAGTGATTGTAGACTGGTTGATGGTGAGTGATTGTAGACTGATTAATGGTGAATGATTGTAGACTGATTAATGGTGAGTGATTGTAGACTGGTTAATGGTGAATGATTGTAGACTGATTAATGGTGAATGATTGTAGACTGATTAATGGTGAATGATTGTAGACTGATTAATGGTGAGTGATTGTAGACTGGTTGATGGGGAGTGATTGTAGACTGATTAAGGGTGAATGATTGTAGACTGATTAATGGCGAGTGATTGTAGACTGGTTAATGGTGAGTGATTGTAGACTGATTAATGGTGAATGATTGTAGACTGATTAATGGTGAATGATTGTAGACTGGTTAATGGTGAATGATTGTAGACTGGTTAATGGTGAATGATTGTAGACTGATTAATGGTGAATGATTGTAGACTGATTAATGGTGAATGATTGTAGACTGATTAATGGTGAATGATTGTAGACTGATTAATGGTGAATGATTGTAGACTGATTAATGGTGAATGATTGTAGACTGATTAATGGTGAATGATTGTAGACTGGTTAATGGTGAATGATTGTAGACTGATTAATTGTGAATGATTGTAGACTGATTAATGGTGAATGATTGTAGACTGATTAATGGTGAGTGATTGTAGACTGATTAATGGTGAATGATTGTAGACTGGTTAATGGTGAGTGATTGTAGACTGGTTGATGGTGAGTGACTGTAGACTGATTAATGGTGAATGATTGTAGACTGATTAATGGTGAGTGATTGTAGACTGGTTAATGGTGAATGATTGTAGACTGATTAATGGTGAATGATTGTAGACTGATTAATGGTGAGTGATTGTAGACTGGTTAATGGTGAGTGATTGTAGACTGATTAATGGTGAGTGATTGTAGACTGATTAATGGTGAATGATTGTAGACTGATTAATGGTGAGTGATTGTAGACTGGTTGATGGTGAGTGATTGTAGACTGATTAAGGGTGAATGATTGTAGACTGATTAATGGCGAGTGATTGTAGACTGGTTAATGGTGAGTGATTGTAGACTGATTAATGGTGAATGATTGTAGACTGATTAATGGTGAATGATTGTAGACTGATTAATGGTGAATGATTGTAGACTGATTAATGGTGAATGATTGTAGACTGATTAATGGTGAATGATTGTAGACTGATTAATGGTGAATGATTGTAGACTGGTTAATGGTGAATGATTGTAGACTGGTTAATGGTGAGTGATTGTAGACTGGTTGATGGTGAGTGACTGTAGACTGATTAATGGTGAATGATTGTAGACTGATTAATGGTGAGTGATTGTAGACTGGTTAATGGTGAATGATTGTAGACTGATTAATGGTGAATGATTGTAGACTGATTAATGGTGAGTGATTGTAGACTGGTTAATGGTGAGTGATTGTAGACTGATTAATGGTGAGTGATTGTAGACTGATTAATGGTGAATGATTGTAGACTGATTAATGGTGAGTGATTGTAGACTGGTTGATGGTGAGTGATTGTAGACTGATTAAGGGTGAATGATTGTAGACTGATTAATGGCGAGTGATTGTAGACTGGTTAATGGTGAGTGATTGTAGACTGATTAATGGTGAATGATTGTAGACTGATTAATGGTGAATGATTGTAGACTGATTAATGGTGAATGATTGTAGACTGATTAATGGTGAATGATTGTAGACTGATTAATGGTGAATGATTGTAGACTGATTAATGGTGAATGATTGTAGACTGGTTAATGGTGAATGATTGTAGACTGGTTAATTGTGAATGATTGTAGACTGGGTGGCGGTGAATGATTGTAGACTGATTAATGGTGAATGATTGTAGACTGGTTAATGGTGAGTGATTGTAGACTGGCTGATGGTGAGTGATTGTAGACTGGTTGGTGGTGAATGATTGTAGACTGGTTGGTGGTGAGTGATTGTAGTAATGTAAGCTACTGGAATAATTGGTTAACGGTGCATGCGTACGTGTTTGCGTTCCTGTGTGTGTGTGTGTGTGTGTGTGTGTGTGTGCGTGTGTGCATGCATGCGAGTAGGTTTACATTCGTGCGTGTAGGTTTGCATTTGTGTGCATGTTTGTGTGTGTATGTTTGCATTCATCTGCGTGTGTGTGTGTCATGAAAATGATTATTTTCACTGAGTCATAAAGATGGCTTATACAATACATGTTCAAGCTGTGGCTGCTATGTGTTTTGAGGTGACTTATACAATACATGTTCAAGCTGTGGAATGCTGATGCTTAATTGATATCATGAGAGATGTGTGTAATCTCAGATTTCTATTAAATTATTCACATCATTGACTATGTGTTGTGTCTGTCTTTCTGTACCCTTACGTTAAACCTGCATCTGTTGTAATATCATGCAAACAGTAACACATTAATGGACCTTTCCCCGCCCATCTCTATCTAAGCTCCACCCACACCTCATCTGTGTTGGGATCGATCGATCTCTGAAACTCCCTGACTATCAATTTCCAGAAACCTGTACAGGTAAGCTGTCAAATATTTTGAAACTAATCTGCCTGGGCGCTGTTGCTACATCGTCCAGTCAAATTAGTTTCAAAATATTCAACAGAATGTTTATTGAGTGGTAAATACATACAATTCCTATGTGTCAGACTATTAACCCTTACCACACTGATGTCAATATTCTATCCTTTACTGTTGCCAATAGCAACAAAACTGGTGTACACCTTTCTACAATTTTGGTGGACGATGTTGCTGTCTACGACAGCACCATCTTCCGCCAAATTTGTTAAAAAAATTAATATCAGTTCATCTTTTAATTTAATTTGAAAATTGAAAGTTTTAACATCAGAATGGTAATGGTTAAGCGTTGAAGACGGACTATTTTGAATCATTTATGATGTAATGATTATGATGTCATCCTACACGTTATGTAGTTGATTATGATGTAATGATTATGACATCATCCTACACGTTATGTAGTTGATTATGATGTCATCCTACACATTACGTAGTTGATTATGATGTCATCCTACACGTTACATAGTTGATTATGACATCATCCTATACATTATGTAGTTGATTATGACATTGTGATTATGACATCATCCTACACATTAAGTAGTTGATTATGACATCATGATTATGATATTATCCTACACATCACATAGTTGATTATGACATCATCCTACACATTACGTAGTTGATTATGATGTAATGATTATGATGTCATCCTACACATTACGTAGTTGATTTTGATGTCATCCTACACGTTACATAGTTGATTATGACGTCATCCTATACATTATGTAGTTGATTGACATCGTGATTATGACATCATCATACACATTAAGTAGTTGATTATGACATCATGATTATGACATTATCCTACACATCGCATAGTTGATTATGACATCATCCTACACATTAATTATTTGATTATGACATCATGATTATGACATCATCCTACACGTTACATAGTTGATTATGACAATGATTATGACATCATCCTGTACGTTACATAGTTGATTATGACAACGATTATGACATCATCCTACAAGTTACGTAGTTGATTATGACATCATGATTATGACATCATATGATGGATGGATAGACTGGAAAGGTCCATTATCACATTTCATCCAGAAGATTAAATTTTCTTATGAAGAAGAAAATGTTTGGAAATATTACCACAGGCTTGATTATCGATCCAGACATTTCAGTAGTAAAATTTAAAATATTCATCTGTAAATGCACATTTCTCACTATGACTGCAGAAGTTGTTTTGGCCAGCTTGGACATTAAATAGTTGACTAACTGTCATATCACTGGGCTGTTTTCAGAAATTATTTTTTCGTGAGAATTTTGATTGGTCAATTTTTTCGGCATGTGTCTTGGATTTTCCAGACATATTCCAGCTGAGTTTAAATCGCTACTAGTACTTTATCAACGACTAGATTTCAACCAAACGTGGGTAGAATGATCCTATGTCAATAAGTTTCAGGAAATTAAATGAGAATTTCGATTGGTTAATTTCTTTGCCCATCTTGGATTTTCCGGAAATTATCCATCATGTCTATTTAAATGCAAATGGTTCAAATGCTAATGGGTCAGATGCATTTCTAGCAAAGTTCCTCCCATTTCTAGCAAGGCTCTTCCCATTTCTAGAATGGCTCCCATTTAAAGCAAGGCTCCTCATTTCTAGCAAGCCTCCAATTTCCAGCAAGGCTCATTTCTAGCAAGGCTCCTCCCATTTCTAGCAAGGTTCCTCCCATTTCTAGCAGCGCTCCCAATTTTTTCTAGCGCTCCCATTTCTAGCAAGGCTCCTCCCATTTCTAGCAAGGCTCCTTCCATTTCTAGCAAAGCTCCTTCCATTTCTAGCAAGGCTCCTCCCATTTCTAGAAAGGCTCCTCCCATTTCTAGCAAGGCTACTATTTCTAGCAAGGCTCCTCCCATTTCTAGCAAGGCTCCTCCCATTTTTAGCAAGGCTCCCATTTCTAGCAAGGCTCCTCCCATTTCTAGCAAGGCTCCACCAATTTCTAGCAAGGCTCCTCCCATTTCTAGCAAGGCTCCACCAATTTCTAGCAAGGCTCCGCTCATTGTATGTATGTATGTAAATATTTCTAGAGCGCCAATTCCGAAATTAATCGCTCAAAGGCGCTTTACAAATTTTAAAGATGAAAAAGATACGTTTTTAGGCTAGATTTAAAAGGCTCAATTTTGTGACGGTTTCGGATATGAGCAGGTAGAGTATTCCAAAGTCTTGGACCAGAATTCGAAAATGCACGCTGTCCAACAACTAAATTAGTAGACGGGACCACACATAATGTCTGATCACTTGATCTTAGGGACCGAGGTGCAATTCTCTTTGTAATTAAAGTAGATAGATACTGTGGGGCTAGTCCATGTAAACATTTGTAAACGAGAAGCACGATTTTATACTGTATGCGCTCTCTCACAGGAAGCCAATGGAGTTGTTTGAGTACTGGTGTTATGTGGTCTGTTCGCTTGGTTCGTGTTATTATCCGTGCTGCCGTGTTCTGCACCCTCTGGAGACGTATCTGCTCTGATGTAATTCCTGCTAGCAATGCATTTCCATAGTCTAATTTGGATGTTATAGAGGCATGAATGAGGGTCTTAGTGGCATCTGCTGTCAGTAATTTTCTAATTTTGTTAATGTTTCTGAATGTGAAAAATAGCGATTGACAAAGGGACGTAACATGTTTGTTCATGGACATCGAGTCATCGAATATGACACCAATGTTCCTTGCACTAGAGTTAAAAGAAATGTTTTCGTCACCAATTTGAAGATGCTCTATGTCAAGTTTTGGTCGGAGTTGCCGTGACGAGATAAGCAGTATTTCAGTTTTTTTATCGTTTAGCTGTTGTTAAGCATCCAGAGTTTTACATCGCGAATGCAAAGTTCTAATTTCTCACGAGCATCAAATTGACTTTGGGCGGAAGGCTATATATAGCTGCGTGTCATCAGTGTAGAAATGATACTCAACTCCGTGCTTTTGCAGTAATCGACCAAGTGGTGATGTATATATTGTAAATAGCAGGAGCCCCAAAACGGATCCTTGAGGCACACCGGAAGTCAATGTACCATCGGATGATTTGGAGTTGTTTATGATGACAGTTTGACGGCGACATTTGAGATAGGACTCGAACCAAGAAAGGACAGTGCCGGCAAGGCCCAGTTCCTGTAGACGCGACAACATAATTGTATGATCGATGGTGTCGAATGCGGCCGATAAGTCTAGTAACACCAATATCACACACATACGTTCGTCCATTGAACACAAAATGTCATTTTGCACACGAACTAGTGCCGTCTCGGTGCTGTGAAGCTTTCGGTATGCGCTCTGATATGGTTCAAGCAGATTGTTTACTTCCAAATGGTTGTTAAGATGATTAGCTACGACTTTTTCTAGGAGTTTTGAGACATAGGGGAGGTTGGATACTGGGCGATAGTTAGACAGCATATTTGGATCCAACGACGGTTTCTTTAATAAAGGCATCACATTTGCGGTTTTAAAATCGTCCGGCACAGTACCCTTTTCCATTGACATGTTAATTATTTTAGTTATCGCAGGCAATACCTCCTGAATGCAGTCTTTGAGTAGATATGTTGGAAGTGGATCCAATGCGCATGATTTTGTTGGAGAACTGCGAATAATTGCCAAGACCTCGTCAGCAGAAGCAGGGGTGAAACACGTCATTGTACAATCAAGTGGCGATACGGTGCTGTCGCTCAGCCCTGTATAGTCAGCATGTTTTAGAATGTTACTACGAATCAATTCTATTTTGTCAAAGAAGTAGTTTGCAAATCTGTCAGCCAATTCTGTTGCATCCTTATGTTGGGGCAAGACATTGCTACCTATGCCCTTGTGGAGCAATTTATTAAACACTGAAAACAGTTTTCTCTGATCACTTGCATTGTCAGACACTAGTTTAGAATAGTAGTCCTGTTTTGCAGTAATGATCATGGAGGTAATAGTTTTGCGCCGATGTGCATATGCTTGGCGATGAACTTCTAACTGAGTTTTGCGGGCCAGACGTTCTAGTTTACGACACAGCTGTTTGGCATGTTTAATTTCACTGGTGTACCACGGTGCTTGAGGCCGAACCACGATTACCTTAGTTTTGAGAGGGGCATGCCTATCTATAATGTCTCGCAACTCACTATTGTACTGATTGACTAATTGTGATAAATCATCAGATGGATTACTGTACAGAGTAGATGATAGAATATCTGATTGAATTAATGGAAGAGGTGGTGACCGTAAGTTCCTGTAATAAACAGTCTTCTTCGGCAGGGGTGGTTTAGCAAGTGTCAGATCGAATGTAACGAACGCATGGTCAGACGTTATTGCACCACTGTCTACATTTACATTGCTTACGAGTGATTCGTTAGATCGTGTTATAACGAGGTCAAGTAAATGACCTTTCGTATGAGTAGGACTTCTGACATGTTGTTCCAAACACGAAGTTTCTAGGAGCGATTTCATAACTGATGCATTGTGATCATCCGACCTTTCCATATGAAAGTTGAAATCACCAAGTATTAGTAAGTTACCCGTGCTGAGTGCGTAGCGATCGAAAATTGATGATACTTCACTGAATACCTGGACTATTGGCGGATTTTGCTTTTTCGATGGGGTCGGGCGGTATACTACTACAGCTCTGATTAGGGTAGCGTTTTGAACAATATCAAATCCAATGCACTCAAGAGTGTGGTATGTTGGCGACTTAATAACATTGATATCGAGTGACTCTTTGTACAAAACGCCCACACCACCACCAGTCCTGGACGATCTGGGAATTTGCTTAAATTGGTAACCATCGGGAGTCAAATCACCTATTGCAATGTTATCACGTCTGCCGTCAACCAAGTCTCTGTTAAGGCTACAATATCGAGGTCATTTTCAGTCACGTAGTCCACTATGCTAATATTTCTAGCAAGCCTTCGCTCATTTCTAGCCAGGCCCTGCATGTTGCATGTTACACATGTTGGAAACAAGTTGTATACTTTGAATCCTCAATTACCAGCATCCCAATTTCAAGGTAAATATACAAGTTAAGTTGTTGATTATTTCAAAACTTATCTGACTGACTATGGCCACATCAGCGCCCAGTCAAAATAGTTTCAAAAACTACATCAGAATGTTGATTAAGTAGTAAATACATCAAATACATACAATTCGTACAATTGACAGACTCCGATGTTCATAACGTCGCTAGGTGTTGTGATGTGATGAGGCATCATATACTTGATTGACATATCAGACCCACCTATTAGGTGTGATATGTGTAATAGGGGAACAGGTCTTGTAGTCAGCCATTAGGTGTAATTTTTGGACACCCTTTTGATCGCTAGTCTGGCGCTTCTCCAGGCACCATCTATGGCTGCAGGTTTTGTTTTCTAGTGCTTTTGCACTAAATTCATAAGGTACACTCTGGTTTCCAAAACAAAAACAAAAAAACATCCAACATCACCACCTGGCAGCCAATTGCAAGATATTAGATTTAGTAACAAAGTCCTAATCACAGTAATCAGTATACGTGTGACAGTAATGATATTTCTGCATCTAAGCAGGGTCTAGACACATTTCTCAGAAAATGATTGTGTTATTATCGTTCTTAGATTCTTAATTCTCTCTAAATATGATGGCAATGCATTGAAAATTATACACCTGGGCGAAATTGATTTATATGCAAGCAAAATAGTTGTGTTCTAATCATGATTGCTTAAAGTTCCTAAATTGATTCCTCAAGAGATTGCTGTATAAAAATATAAAGCATTTTACTCAAAACTTTACTGAAATGCCAAATATAATTTTATCTGGCCTTAGTTGATATTTGAACAATGATCCATTTTAAAAATCTCATCATTAATTGATGACTCATAAATGACTTGGTGAAGCCAATTTAAACCCAGAAAATGCAACACTGATTAGGTCATTGGTAAAAATATCAATAACCCAAAAGATTTCAAAACTTAATCCACATAGTAAGCATTATTTCTTTATTGATTCTCTCCATGAATTAATAACCAAAATTGTCTAGCCAGCAAGATCATTATCATCCGAGGCTCTCTTGTATAAGAGGCTAACTAAAATATTTTGCCTAGTGGATGCACACTGTCCTTATGTGTGAATTCCCCAAGATTGCCAATTCAAAAACAACATCTTATTAAATAGCACAATCTTTTGTTTTATGTATTTTCCATTTTCCAACTTGATGCTATGTTACTATTTCTGCTGCTTGATCCAATTCTACTCTTGTAGATTAACTGTCAGTAGAGGCAAAAAAGTGTAAACGACTATGGGTTAACTTCAAACCAATCTAATATAAAAAGCATCCATATCATAAGCTCCTGGGGCGCATCAATATCATAAGCTCCTGGGGTACATGTACTCAAGAAACATGTGGCTTAATCTGGAAATTAAGACTAGAAACGAACAAATCACAAAACGTCATTGTAAAGCTACTACAGATGTACAAATAAAACTCCTTGATATTCAATTTGCACTCATCATTAAATACTCTGGATTTTTTATTTGCTATACAATTGAACGAGCTATACAGATGAGCAACTGTAATTCATAAATTGCATTCTCTAAATCATAGCCAAACTTCTCTGGCTGGTCCATTACAATATTGTGAGGGAAGAGATTAACACAGATATAGTTAATGTCGCTACTATAGAAATATCCATTCAGAGCCCAAACTTAGCTTTAATGCTCAGTGCATTAATATGATGCTGCTTCACCTTATTTCTCCTACTACCACCTATAGAATGTGTATTCTTTTTCTTTGCGAGGTCAGTAAACACTACCTCCCCCCTTCAGTTGACACATCAGTTGTTACATCATAAGCATTTTTCATGATTGAGTTGGTGTGTCTGGCTGTTATTGAAATAACATCAATCAGCCATGTAAACGCAGAATGACTTGAATTTAACGATCACATATTTTTATCAAAACCGTCTGACACCGTTTCCAGTGATTCAGATTAGTCAGATTATCAGATTCTCTAAAAGAATGTGAATTATTCTACAACTGAAAACCGACATTATCATAAGTATTATACGTTCAACACCCTAAGTTTCATATTGTTATGTTTCCAAATTAAAAACTTTCGTAGCACTGTGAAAAATATTCTTGTCACTTAGATGCCAGCTCTACTGACATGCACATTGAATGTTTTAACTCGTAGGTTGGGACAAGTACTGGTATCTTACAGATAAAACATCCAATGGCATAACCATCATCTTTTAATTGTTATACATAGTGGCACAACATGATCATATGAATGTGCATCACGAAATCAGCCATCAATACATCGATGTACAATATGCTCCATTTATCCTAATTGAGCATAGAACCGGTGCTAGTAATAAAAGCTATATATTCTGCTGATGATAAGCCATCTGGCAAAGCTACAAATTGAAAAAATACATTCCATTCAACAAACGATATTTGATATCTACTGAAACAAGGACTAAGAAATATGCATTAGAAAGGCTCAACTGGGACAGCAGACAATTAGGCCTAATTAGAAAAGTAATTAATGCAATTGTATCTATTTTGAAATGATGATATTCCACTGCTAGAGGCAGGGCAAAATTTAAATAAGTGTAAATGCAACCCCGCTTTTTGTCTGACAAATACAACAGATAAACAATCATCTGAATCTGAATGATCAGTGCATTTTATATTTGCTTGCTAAAAGAAACACAACCTGATACTAAATGCAAGATAAACCTATCTGTCATACAGTTTTCATATAATGGTCCTTGATACCAGTGCTCAGCTTTGAAAAGTTGATCATAATGATAATATTGAGACGTATTTGATACCTGTACTGTTTGCAGTCATAGGCATCATCATGCAAAGGCCCTTGATTTTAGAAAAGAATGCTATATATTCTTGATACCTGTTCTGTTTGCAGTCATAGACATCGCTGTGGTAAGGCCTTATCAAGAAAAGAATATGTTTTTGATACCTGGACCGTTTGCAGTCATACATGTAGGCATCTCTGTTTATCAAGAAAAGAATATGTTGTTGACACCTGAATTGTTTGCAGACATACATGTGGGCATCTCTGTGGTAAGGCCTGATTTTAGGGCGCTTTACCCCGACTTCAAATGGCTTCCCCATTAAGGTGAGAGGGGCTCTGGTCTAAAAGACATATTTGCCTCAGTTAATCATTTCACCGGCCTTTATTATTAAAACCATCTGTGAGGATGAAATGGTTAGAAATAGTAATTGCCAGGAGCATGAAAACCAATTGTTTACACAACTAGGCTTGGAACTGGCTATAGGTCAATGGCTACTTATTGCTCTTATTTATTTATTTCAATCTGTTACTCAGATGATCAACATGTACAATTTGTGCTGCTAGCAGGTGCACATACCTAAACCTTTGTAAGCCAGATTAGAACCAGTCGCCTGACATTAAACTCCTGAATTTTAGTGTTTGCCAAACATAACTCTCAACAAATGCATTAATAATAGCTAATATTTTTGACATATTATTTATTGATAAAATCTCTTAGATTGTGGTGTTCTCCTTAATGAGGTTACCACCACACTTATAGCATGAACATAGCAAATGTTAACCCTTTGTATTTCAATGCCTTTAAATAAGGCTATTGAGAAGAGATTTACATGCTGGATTAACTTTGGTTATGATCAGCGATTGACATATGTGATGAGTTTCTCCTTATATTTTTCATCTGGCATTGCTACATTTACTATATTTAATAGAATGTTGGCAAGCCAGCCATCTAACTTCTAAGTTTGTCATATTATTTCAGCACCATTAAATATAGCCAGGTCGTGCATTGTAACATGATATTCACATATTCACCCCCTCCTCTCTAGGCATTGTGTGAACATTAAGCTAGTTTATAGCACATGTTGGTGTACAGTCTGAACTCTCCTCTGTTGAAAAAATATCCATAAAACACTGTGACATTATCAGATGAAGCTTTCACTGCTGTTTACAGACAAGGAAAGTTGAACATTTGCTCTGAATTACTAATGATAATGATACAAATGACATTTAAAACACCCATGTCCCAATTCAGGTATCACAGTTGACCCATTTACAGCTGTGGTTCAATTACCGATAGAGAAGATTTGCCTGCAGAAATTTAGCTTCAGAGAGCACTAGGAAATTGCTCATTCCCTCTGGCTGTGATAAGCAGTGATGTACAGAGGTCACTGGGATCATTGGAATGTGTTCCTCCCCGATGCTCTGAAAAGCCCTGTGTGTACGGATTGTACTGGGCCCATAGGAAGTTAAAACTTAATTTACTCTAAAACACTTCCAGTCACACAAATCACTTAAAGTTTTTGACTTTAATTAACAGCTTTCACAACTTGTTATCACTATCTTATTGTATAACACAAATTAATAACAGAAAATGCGTATTTTTCAGATTGATAGGCATTTTGTTAACAAATAACTGATCTGGTTAAAGCACAATGATCTCAGCAAGTCATGACACGTCTCTCCTGGAACTCCAGCTGACTGAGTGGTGATTGGTTAGAATTGTAATCATCCATTGTGACAATAAAGCAGTTCTCTTTCTCTCCATCCCTAAGATTAGGTTGATGAATATTGCCTTTTCTGTGCTATTGATTGTGATATCTGCTTTGCACTGGATGGAATGATAGATTCTGATCGACGGACTCCAGTAAGCTCTGATTATGGGATAAATCCAGCAAGCTCTGATTACACGATAGAGCTCTTTAAGTTAATGCTATTTTCACAAATAAACGTGATCTAGACACATCAGTCAAGAGATTAATCGGCCGTCTGAAGTCTGCCAATCCCAATAAAACTGCCATGTCTAGGTGATAATCATCTGTTACACATCCATTGTACATTGTTAACCGATCATTTATAATAGAACATGGCTTGTGGTTTAAGTAACTGGAATTATTCATTAGTGCAGACATCTACAGTTTAAAGCTTATTACCATGCATCTATAAACTAACCCCATGTTAATAGAGGCGTGTGTGTGATAAGCAATATATGTTTTGTTTTCATCAAGACCTGTGTGTGCATTCATAACATTAATTGTAATTCCCCCCCCCCCCGCCCGCACCTTCTGGACCCCCTATAGTAATCACCGTGTATGTCCGTCCACGATATCTCGTAAACAGCATATCATACAAAACCGCAGATATTTTAATGAAACTTGGCGTTGGCCTCAGTTATGATATGCAGATGTGCCTTTTGAACACTTCACGTTTATAGGTCCAATATTTTGGGTGAAAATGGGCCTTTTAATGCAAAAACACGATTTTTGTCAATTTCCTCGTAAACACCATATCAACAGGGTCGCTTAAGATAATTTAGTGAAACTTGGCAGGCTTCTTATTGAAGGGTAGAAGTGCCGTTTGAAAGAATCAGGTATATAGGTCCAATATCAATATTTTGGGTGAAAATAATGCAAAAATTTGCGATATATAGAATCGCTTAAAATAATTTAATGAAACTAGGCATATGCCTCAGTTACGATCCGCATGTGTGACTTTTGAAGGATTCATCTTTATAGATCCAAGATTTTGGATGAAAATGTGTTTTTAATGGAAAAACACGATTTTTATCAATGTTCTCGTAAACAGCCGGATACACCTCAGGATAAGTGACTGGTCGGATACACCTCTGGATAAGTGGTTAGCTGGATACAGCTCAGGATGCACTGGATAAGCGACTAGCCAGATGCACCTCAGGATAAGTGGCTAGTTGGATACAACTCTGGATAAGTGCTTAGCTGGATACAGCTCAGGATGTACTGGATAAGCGACTAGCCAGATATACCTCAGGATAAGTGGCTAGTCGGATACAACTCTGGATAAGTGGTTGGCTGGATACAGCTCAGGATGTACTTGATAAGCAGCTAGGTGGATACACTTCTGTGTGTACTGGATAAGCAGCTAGCCACATACACCACAGGATAAGCAGGTAGCCGGATACACCTCAGGATAAGCGGCTAGCCGGATACACCTCAGGATGTATTGGACATGCCGCTAGTCAGATACACTGAGTTAAGTGGCTAGCCGTATACAAGTCAGGATAAGCAGCTAGCGGAATACACCTCAGGATAAGTGGCTAGCCAGATACACCTCGGGATAAGTGGATAGCCATATACACATCAGGATAAGTGGATAGACAGATAGACCACTTGATGTACCGGATAAGTGGATAACCACATACACTTCAGGGTAAGTGGCTAACCGGATATACCTCAGGATAACCAGATACACGAGTTCCTGCAATGTCATAATATGTTACCCTCAGCTGGATATCTCCCATGAATATTGGCAACCCCCTCGCAGATTGATTACCTCCATGATAGTAGGTTGCAGAACACAGTGCGCTTAAAACATGACATGGCATGATAGTAGGTTGCAGAACATAGTGCGCTTAAAACATGACATGATAGTAGGTTGCAGAACATAGTGCGCTAAAACATGACATGTATTATGGTCAATTTGAGACATGGGAGCTTGCCTCATCACGAGCGGCCCATGATTTGCCTCATCACGAGCTGCCCAGGATTTGCCTCATCACGAGCAGCCCAGGATTTGCCTCATTACGAGTGGCCCAGGCTGCAACATCACGAGTGTCCCAGGCTTTGTCTCATCATGACTGTGTTCAATACCACAGACAATCATGTTCTGTTCAATACCACGAACAATCATGTTGTGTTCAATACCACGAACAATCATGTGTTCAATACCACGAACAATCGTGTTGTGTTCAATACCACGGACAATCATGTTATGTTCAATACCACGAACAATCATGTGTTCAATACCACGGACAACCATGCTGTGTTCAATACCACGGACAATCATGTTGTGTTCAATACTACGAACAATCATGTTGTGTTCAATACCACGAACAATCATGTTGTGTTCAATACCCTCGAACAATCATGTGTGCAATACTACGAACAATTATGTTGTGTTCAATACCACGGACAATCATGTTGTGTTCAATACCACGGACAATCATGTTGTGTTCAATACCACGAACAATCATGTGTTCAATACCACGGACAATCATGTTGTGTTCAATACTACGAACAATCATGTTGTGTTCAATACCATGAACAATCATGTTGTGTTCAATACCACGAACAATCATGTGTGCAATACCACGAACAATTATGTTGTGTTCAATACCACGGACAATCATGTTGTGTTCAATACCACGGACAATCATGTTGTGTTCAATACCACGAACAATCATGTGTTCAATACCACGAACAATCATGTGTTCAATACCACGGACAATCATGTTGTGTTCAATAGCAAGGACAGTCATGTTGTGTTCAATACCACGAACAATGATGTCCCTAAACTCGGCATATGCTAGTCTAGACAGCCCAAATGTTATATCTTTGGCATATGTCTTCTTCTTCTTTTCGATCGCTGGTATCACACTTGGAGAGCCGTTCTCAAGATGAAATCTGTGGTTTTCTGCAGTTCTTCCACAGGCCCATACAGCTTTTCAAGAATAGAGGTTGACAAAGGCCAGATCTCTTCTCTCAGCAGCTGATACGTACTGCAACATTGAAGTATGTGCTCTGTGGTCTGTTCTGCTTCTCCACAAGGACAAGCGGGCGATGTCGTAAGGTGGAACCGCCTGTACATGTGTTGGTTTAGTCTGTTGTGTCCAGTTCTGAGACGAAAAATGGTCACTTGCTCTGGCCTCGAGAGATGATGGTAGGCATCTTCTGATTGAGGTGTTCTATAGAGGGACTTAATGATAGTCTTCATCTCTGTATGGGTAACCATGTTTTCTGTCTGATTCTCTTCTGCACCCACCTTTGCCATCTTGTCTGCTTCCTCATTTCCTTGGACTCCACAGTGTGAGGGGATCCACTGCAGTGCTATCCGAAAGCATTTGATGGTTTGTAGTGCTTCTTCAAGTTGTGGCAGCTTACCTTTGGTGATAGCCTCAAGGACGGAGCGGGCATCAGATAAAAAGACAATCTGTGCAATAGGGTCTGCTGTTCTGCTGATGGTATTAGCTGCATGAACCAGTGCTTCGACTTTAGCTCTGTAGTTTGTGCAGTGTTTGCCTGTCGGTATTGCAGCTGACTCATGTTGTCCGTTTGGATACTGTATGTGCAGTCCGGCACCTCCGCTCCTAATTGCATCTTTGGCTGATCCATCTGTGTAGATCCTTATCCATGTCTCCTGAGGGTACATTTCTTCCAGCATGGCTAGGGTCAGGGCCTTCTTGCTCACATCACTGTGTTCATTTTTTGGTTGTGAGATGAGGTACTGTGGTGCGAATAGCTATGCTCTCTAGTTTGTTTTCCCAGGGTGGAGGATCAAGGGTGTGGTTTGGATCTTCTATTTGTGCTGGCAACATCTCTTGGTGTTTCCTTTGAAGTGCTTTTGTCTCTTTCACAAAACTTGATCTTTTAAGTCTTCCTGATGACAGCTGTGCTTGCCTGATCTTCATCGGGTGGTTATTGAACGATTTGAACTTTGCAGCTTGGATCAGTGCTTTGCATTCCCTTCCTTTGCTAAGTGGGGGAATGCCTGCTGTCTGATCCATTTTTTCTATTGGTGTTGATCTCATTCCACCAGTGATGATGCGCAGTGCCTGGTTTTGTACTCTGTCGAGGTTCTGTTGATGAGATTTAGCTGTTGTCATCCATGAGCTGGATCCATACTCAAGGTGTGGTCGTACGGCACCTAGGTAGATGGTCTTGAGGATCCTTTCATTGGCACCCCACTTTGTTCCTGCCAGCTTCCTCATGATGTTTAGCTTTCTTCTGGCCTTTGCCTCTGCATTCTGGATGTGCTCCTTCCATGTTAATCTTTTGTCATATGTGACTCCCAGGTATGTCTGCTGGTCCTCGTATTCGAGTGGAGTACCACCCAGTGTCAGATTGCCAACCTTGGTTTTGGTGGACAGTGTGAATAGCATGGCTGATGATTTTTCTTTGTTGATGGTAATACACCAGCGATTGGCCCAAGCTGTAATTCTGTCCAAGGCGAGCTGCATTCTGTACGTGGCAGTCGTTGTGTACTGCTCGGTGCACCAGATTACGAGGTCATCTGCATAGAGGGCTGCTTGGATCCCATTGGGCAGCTCTGCTACAATGTCATTGATGAAGAGTATGAACAGAGTAGGTGATAATACTCCGCCTTGTGGCACCCCTTGTCTCAGCAATACATTCTGTCCAGATTGTCCATCCACCAGCACCCTAGCTCTGCGATTGTGTAGGTATGACTTGGTCCATCGGAACATGTTGCCACCGATGCCTGTGCGCCGGAGCTTCACGAGGAGGCCATCCTTCCACACCTTGTCAAATGCTTTCTGCAGATCGATAAAGGCAGCTAGCATAACCTTCTTGGCTTGAAAAGTGTCCTCTATGACCTGTGCAAGATGTGTTGTTTGATCTTCTGTGCTCCTGTATCTTCTGAATCCGGCCTGCTCTGAAACTATAATGTTCTCTGACTCCAGGTACCACTGCAACCGCTGGTTGATGATGCGCTCCATGGTCTTGCATATGCAGCTTGTAAGACTGATAGGACGGTAGCTCAGCACTTTCGTCTTGTTCTTTCCTTTTTTCAGAATAGGAGTCATTCTGGCTTCCTTCCAGCACTGAGGAACCTCTCCATTGGTCCAACTGAGATTAAAGATGTCTAGCAACTTGCGAAGAGATGCATTACCAAGGTGTTGGATCATTTCATTCGTAATGCCATCTGGCCCGGGAGATTTCTTCTTTTTCAGTTGGCGGATAGCCTTCCCTCCAGCTTCTTCTTTTGGCCTCCAGCTTGGTCTTTAGATACCTGGCTTTAGTTTGTTGTAGCGTGAAGTGGTTTTCAAGACAGGGATTACCCTCTGCATCTTCTCTGGCCTTGTCTAGTTTATCATGTGCTGCTTGCAGTTCTGTTGTCCAGTAGGGGCGGTAGTTTTTCCTGAACCCTCGAGGAATCGCTTCATTGGCAGCCTTGAGGATACTTGAATTAAATTCCTTGACCACATTGTTGATGTTTCTCCCTTCTACTGCTATATTATGGGTAAGCTCATTGGAACGAATGCCGAACAGACTCCAATTTGCCTTTTTGTAGTTCCACCTTGGATGTTGAGGTGAACTGGTCGAAATACTTCCAGAAAGAGAGAGGAGGACTGGGCGGTGGTCGCTTCCTCCTAACTGCGATCCGACCACTCTACTGAGGTTTCTGTGAATGTCTTCTGTACAAAATGCCAAGTCCGGCGTTGTTGTCGAGTGCCATCGGCGCGAGTAGAAGGTAGGCTGATCTGTGGGATCGTTGACAAGTAAAAGGTGCTTTTCATCTTGCCATGCTTCAATGTCTTCTCCTCGTTTATCAAGTGTTCTGTATCCCCAGCTCTGGGACTGGCTATTAAAGTCTCCCGCAATGAGGAAGTGGCAGTCCGGGACCTGGATTGTGTCAAGTGAGAGATTCTTGTCATTAGGGCAGTAATAATTGACAATTTCAATCACAGAGTTGCTGGTTGTTACCTTGATCTTGATATATTCTGCCTCTTCCATAAAGGTTTTGATCTGGCTGGCGTTCACGCTGTTTCGGACCAAGGTCATCACCCCACCTTTCTTTCTTCCTCTTCGATCACACCGGAAAATCTGGTAACCTCTGATCTTAAATGGTTTTCCTTCTTGCAGGTGTGTCTCTTGAATGCAGCAGATATCAATGTTGTTTTCGTACAGGAACTGTTCAAGCTCTGATTTCTTGTTGGTAACCCCTTCTGCATTCCAGTGCATGATGTTGATACTGGGGTTCTCTTTGGGTTTGGTCTTCTCTTTCCGTTGGCCAGTAGCTCTCCATCCTCGTCTCCTGGCTCCACAAGACGAGTTGATGGGACCTCCAGTAGCTGAGGGTGGGCTCCTTCGAGGCATGGAGCCCGGCGCTGCACCTGCCTGGCGGATCCTCACAGGGCGAGCACCATTTCGATTGATTCGATCTCCAAGTGTAATTTCATTAGCGTTGTGCATAATGCTCTGGTTAGCCCCTCCAAATGTCTGGATTGACACCCAGTGGGTTACACCCCTGCGCCACGTTGAGGCCGAGCATATAGTCTTAAACAGGGGTTTGGCATATGTAAATAGTTATAGGTATGTCGGATTCTAGTGAGCTAGGAGCTATGTCAAAAGTCAAAACGTCACCAGGCCTTTCTTATTGACCTACGGCTTCACTCGAAAATCTACAATTATACCCTTGTATTGTATGGTACCTTAATGTTGACTAGATTATGTTTTGAAAAATCTGTCTGACTGTCTGTCTGTCTGTCCACCCACGCGCCAGCCCGCCCTCATGCCCGCCCGCTCACCCGCCCGTCCGTCCGTCCATCCGTCTGTCTGTGAATTTCGTAGGATGTAATTTCGGAGTGAAGTAGGCGTTTTCTCTACTTGCTGTGTTGTGTTTTGCTGTGCTGTGTTCTGCTGTGCTGTGTTCTGTTGTGCTCTGTTCTGTTGTGCTGTGTTGTGTTGTGTTCTGTTGTGTTTTGTTGTGATGTGTTCTGCTATGCTGTGTTCCGCTGTGCTGTGTTCTGTTGTGCCGTGTTCTGCTGTACTGTGTTGTGTTGTGTTCTGTTGTGTTCTGCTGTGCTGTGTTCTGTTGTGTTGTGTTCTGCCGTGCCGTGTTATGCTGTGCTGTGTTTTGCTTTGCTGTGTTCTGTTGTGCTGTGTTATGTTGTGCTGTATTCTGTTGTGCCGTGTTCTGTTGTGCTCTGTTGTGTTTTACTGTGCTGTGTTCTGCTGTGCTGTGTTCTATTGTGCTGTGTTCTGTTGTGCTGTGTTTTGTTCTGTTGCGTTGTGTTGTTTTCTGATGTGTTGTGTTTTGTTGTGCTGTGTTCTGCTGTACTGTGTTCCGCTGTGCTGTGTTCTGTTGTGATGTGTTCTGCTGTGTTGTGTTGTGTTGTGTTGTGTTGTGTTCTGTTGTGCGGTGTTCTGTTGTGCGGTGTTCTGTTGTGCTGTGTTCTGGTGTGCTGTGTTGTGTTCTGTTGTGCTGTGTTGTGTGTTGCTGTGTTGTGTTCTGTTGTGCTGTGTTCTGTTGTGCTGTGTTCTGTGTTTTGTTGTGTTCTGCTGTGCTGTGTTCTGCTGTGGTGTGTTCTCCTGTGTTGTGTGCTGCTGTGCTGTCTTCTGTTCTGTTGTGCTGTGCTCTGTTGTACTGTGTTCTGTTGCGCTGTGTTCTGTTGTGTTGTGTTCTGCTGTGTTGTGTTGTGTTATGTTGTGTTCTGTTCTGCTGTGTTCTGCTGTGCTGTGTTCTGTTATGCTGTGCTGTAAAAACAAGGGTCTAATAGAAATGCGGTATTAAGAATCATCAGAATCGATACAAAGTGTGAACGTGTTGTGTACTGCTTCATCGCCAGCCAAAGTACCCTCCTGGCAGTCCTAGAGCACATCATAATTTCAAAGTCAGTGAATGTTGCCTTTGATTGTGAATTGCTGCCAAATGTCTTAGAGACAAATTAGGAGCACTAATCCTCCTCATTCTCGTGCCAACTGATCCAGTTCCAGCAAGTAATCGTTCGTAAATAGCAGACAGGATTTGTATGTGGCGAGGAGCAGACGAGCTACAATTTAAAACCGTTACAAGATTATTGCATTATTGCATTGAACGTGCCCCAAGTCGGACTCCTGACTGATTATTATGTGATTTCTAACGAATCTCTGTCTCCAGGGTATTACATCAGTCTGAAATCTCAAAACATTTCATGATGGCATCACACGTATTATTACGCTGGACTCCTAATTTAAGTAAGTGGATTATTATTTTATAAACAATTTGACTGAAAGTTGTTCTTGGTTCAGTTAGTAACAACTTTCAGTCGAACTGTTTTCAAGCTTCCTCTTGTAGAGTTCATGTTTGCTGGTTCAGCGTAGACTAGGTTAATCACCGATTTCTGTCCTGGCAAGTGATCAGTCGATAGCTTATAAATATAAAACCAATTGCACTCCCCTTATTGTCTCCAGGGGGACTTTGCTATCTTTGATCTGTTCAGCTTTCTTAGATATGAAGTGGAATATAGCTTCCAGTAAAGCGTAAATGGTATTAAAGGGTGGTGTAGGGGTAGGTGCATCGATTCACCCTGATTCTTATTTATTACTGGGGCATGACTAGAATACATAGTACTTTTTGTGGTTGCAACTTTAATGGAGCAGACCTGCAAGATATTGTAATGAGTGACTAGTCATTGGCAAATATCATTCTGATATTGTAGACAGGATGCAATAAACACAATTTAGACGTGATTTACATCAATGAATAATATATTCACTGATGGGTGTGCATGCAGGATGCATGTATGCTTATTAAGCATCCGCCTGCTGAATTTCTGCAGACTACATTTTGAATGGGGTTCAACTCTGGATAGGCATATGCTTATTATTTTGAAAACAATTTGAAAACAATTTGACTGAAAGTTGTTGGTGGTTAAGCCACCAACAACTTTCAGTCAAATCGTTTTCAAAATATTCAGCAGATCCAGAGTTATTGCCCATTGAAATTATAGTCTAGCGGCTTGCAGCAGTCAGTCAAACAGTTAAACTATGTCTGAAGGGAGATAACTCCTTATACGTTGATACAATCAAGGGAGATAACATATTATGTACAAGAAAACATAGAAGATAATCAATTGTTCGTTGTATCAGGATGCCGTTATTTTCCCTGGAGGGTAAACATATATGACCATTAATTCACGGTGATGAGCCATGCACATTAAGATCTACATCCCGTGCAGCTATAAGCAAACTCACTAGTGTAGCTGGCCATGTACTTAGCCCGTAGGCTGGATGACAAATGGGTGGGTGGGGTGGGGATTCTTTCATCATGTGGTTGGGGTGGGGCTTGGTTCAGGTATCCCCTCCCGGAGAATTTGGAACGCTGGATCCTCTCAGATGGCGTCTCCTGCATTTGTGGACTTCGAATATTAATCATGCAGTTATCTGTTAAATTATATTTTTGCCAATTTTCCTTTTTATCTTTTCCCACAAAACTTATTTTATTTTATTATTTTTATTTTGACAGCAGTTGAACTCCCAGTTTCAGTTTCACGTTTATTATACTCAGGCTACCGAGGAAGAATATGAGGGTATATATTTATAACAATTATTATGGCGAGTAAAGTGACAAAATATACAGTGATTATCACGAGGTTAATAAATAAATACTAATTACATTAATAACAGCGATAATAAACTTGGTTACTTAGTTTTTCTTGGCTTATAAAAGGTATTTACAAATTCTTTGGAGAACTGACCTGTTGCATATTGAAAGAAGTCCTTTTGCTTTTTCTATCGAGTTATTGGTTAGGTAGTAGGAAGGGATTAGTCTTTGTCGTTCAGTGCTAAATTTTGTACAATGAAAAAGAAAGTGCAATTCGTCACCTATGCAATTACATGCATTACAGATGCGCTCATTTCGATCAATCCCCTCCCATCTCTTGGTCTCGATGTCTAGTTGGTGGTTTAATGTTCTGAAGTGGCACATAATTATAGCGTCGCGATATGGCAATACAACAAAACAATTTTTGCAAATACCGAATCACTCATTATGTTATTGTAAAACGTTAATCGGCTTGAATTGGAAATTTCAGCTCTACATTTTTCATTGAATTGAGTTTGTAAAGCTATTCTTACCTGCCTAGTGATGTTAGTCTTATTTACGTTTTCTGCGTTAAAGGCTGTATCAAATCCTATTATTGTTAGTATTTCTTTAACTTTTTCCATCCATTTAAACTTGATATTCTTTGTCTCCGTATACTGTAGGCAGGTATAGTAAAGAATAGACGAAAGTTTTCCATATCGAGCGTTTACGATGTCCGCCCAAAATCGAATTATATTGCACTGTATTATAATATTTAATGGGTATTTACCTAACTCTGTATAAATCATAACATTCGGGGTATTTACCTAGCTCTGTATAGATCATAACATTCGGGGTACTCTTCTTTATTTGTAACATAATTTTATAAAATCGTATTTGGCAAATTTCTAGCAGTTTCGTGTTTTCAAAGCCCCAGATTTCGGACGCGTATAATATAACCAGGCTAGTGCGTGTGCGTGCGTGAGGTAGTGGGGTGGGGGTGGGGTGGGGGTGCTCTACCCCACACCAGCTTACGGGCCTGTACTTGAAGAATTAGGATCACGCCACTATATTCCTAATTCTGAAAAATAATTAACGGTTAATTCTCCAATATAATATATCACGTGACGCTATAATGCTCCAATAATTCGTGTCACACAGCGCTTATTCTCGTTCTAGTGACTGCTGTGGGGGCTTCTGATCTGAATGAAGAGATCACTGAATGTATCACTTCCCTCTCCGCTCTCATAAAAGCTAACCTTAAATGCGCACTTTGTGAGTTTTATTTGCCTAGACACCGTCGTGGACATGTAATAACACAGGAAATATCCGGAATAACGTCGTCTGGACATGTTAAAATCGTATGCCTCAAGGGATTACGATGTTCTCCAAGTTTACGTGCCACGAGAGAAATTGTCTGTAGAAAGACGCCGTGTCTGTCTCCTGATGTACATGAACTTTAGCGTGCGTGCGTGCGTGCGTGCGTGCGTGTGGGTTTAGGAAATAATAAATATATGTTGCTCTATCAATTTATAATCAGTCCAAAGATTCATAGCAGCATGTGAGGGTATATAGACGAAATCAATGGCAACATGCAATTTTTCTGTTCCAACGTTTTATCAAATTGTTTATGTTTGCCGTCAAGTCTTTGAAGTATTTTTTGAGTCAAAATGTTTCTAAGTAAATGTAAATTGTGCTTCTTATATCAGTTATTGATTATTCCTTGGAAGTTACCTATCGTTAGTGATTTATATTTCAACGTGGTTAGAATAGAACCAGAGTATAGGCGGCCATTAGTAGTTCAGCAAGGTAGTGAGCACTGCTCAGGTAGTAGGACAAGTATAGTGAACTGTTTACTAACAACAATGATTAAATACTCGGTGTCGGACCTGAAAGCAATACGGCTTTCACAATACAATCACAGATATTCGAACAAATTGGATATCAGCGTGTTGAACTGTCTTCACAAATACGGTATTATTAACCCTACAAGACGTGGGTGTCGAGCCGGCAGAAAAAGACAGCGAACAATACCTACTTTAATAACATCACTTAAGAGCAGACCAAAGTGTAAATCTGGACAAGGCATATGTACTGCCAATCTGATTCAAGTATCCATCGTACCAAACCCTATTGACTTAACCCATGTACCTACAGAACCTCGCCCAGCTGACATGTGCAGGGGTGGATTATTGAACGCTAGATCAGTGTGCAATACAACTGTTAGTATTGTGGACTATATACTTGAAAGGGACCTTGATATTGTTGCAATAACAGAGACTTGGCTCAAGACTGAGTGTGATAATATAACAATAGGTGACCTCACACCCACCGGGTACCAGCTAAAGCACAACCCCAGACATGGGAGAAGAGGGGTGGAGTCGCTGTGTTATATAAAGAGGCGTTCGATCTTAAAGTAATAAAATCGCCATCATATCACACATTTGACTGTCTTGAATGCGAGTTTATGCATAACTCAGTCCTATTAAGACTCATAACAATATATCGGCCGCCACCTGGAAAACATAACCCACCCTCGTCAGAATTCTTCCAAGAAGTGTCTTCCCTACTTGACCGATATATTTTCAGTACCGGAAATTTACTGTTACTCGGTGATTTTAACGTACACATGGAAATTGCAGACGATCATAATGCATCAATTATGCGGGCTTTATTAGAAACATCAGGTCTTATACAACATGTGAAACATGCCACCCATAGTAAGGACATCTACTGGACTTAATTATAACACGAGCAGATGAATCTGTCGTCAGTAATGTTGATCTTGATGCAGGCGCAATCGCGTCTGATCATGCATTTATAACATTCGACGTTTCTCTTCCAAAACCTGCTCTGCCACGAAACACGATTACTTATAGGCGACTTCGTTCACTTCCCATTGAATCAATCAGATCTGACATACGTGCAAGTAGTATGTGCACGAATCCATCTGA
>CM067362.1:2313106-2628393 GCA_034401795.1 Chaetoderma sp. LZ-2023a
GCATGACACGTGTGTTCGATCTGCTACGGACAAACTGACAGAAATACTGATTCTACCTTCTTATGCTCTGGAGATATGCTACGGACAAACCGACAGAAATACTGATTCTCCCTTCTTATGCTCTGACGATCTGCTACGGACAAACTGACAGAAATACTGATTCTACCTTCTTATGCTCTGGAGGTATGCTACGGACACACCGACAGAAATACTGATTCTACCTTCTTATACTCCGCCGATCTGCTACGGACAAACTGACAGAAATACTGATTCTACCTTTCTTATGCTCTGACGACCTGCTACGGACAAACCAACAGAAATTATTATTCTCCCTTATGTTCCGATGATCTGCTACGGACCAACTGACAGAAATACTGATTCTACTTTCTTATGCTCTGGCGATCTGCTACGGACAAACTGACAGAAATACTGATTCTACCTTCTTATGCTGTGGCGATCTGCTACGGACAAACCAACAGAAATTCTTATTCTCCCTTATGTTCCGATGATCTGCTACAGACAAACTGACAGAAATACTGATTCTACCTTTCTTATGCTCTGGCGACCTGCTACGGACAAACCAACAGAAATTCTTATTCTACCTTCTTATACTCCGCCGATCTGCTACGGACAAACTGACAGAAATACTGATTCTACCTTCTTATGCTCTGGAGGTATGCTACGGACAAACCGACAGAAATACTGATTCTACCTTCTTATACTCCGCCGATCTGCTACGGACAAACTGACAGAAATACTGATTCTACCTTTCTTATGCTCTGGCGACCTGCTACGGACAAACCAACAGAAATTCTTATTCTCCCTTATGTTCCGATGATCTGCTACGGACCAACTGACAGAAATACTGATTCTACCTTCTTATGCTCTGGCGATCTGCTACGGACAAACTGACAGAAATACTGATTCTACCTTCTTATGCTCTGGCGATCTGCTACGGACAAACTGACAGAAATACTGATTCTACCTTCTTATGCTCTGGAGATATGCTACGGACAAACCGACAGAAATACTGATTCTCCCTTCTTATGCTCTGACGATCTGCTACGGACAAACTGACAGAAATACTGATTCTACCTTCTTATGCTCTGGAGGTATGCTACAGACAAACCGACAGAAATACTGATTCTACCTTCTTATACTCCGCCGATCTGCTACGGACAAACTGACAGAAATACTGATTCTACCTTCTTATGCTCCGGCGATCTGCTACAGACAGACTGACAGAAATACTGATTCTACCTTCTTATGCGCCAGCGATCTGCTACGGACAAACCGACAGAAATACTGATTCTCCCTTCTTATGCTCCGACGATCTGCTACGGACAAACCGACAAAAATACTGATTCTCCCTTCTTATGCTCCGACGATCTGCTACGGGCAAACCGACAGAAATACTGATTCTACCTTCTTAAGTGCCGGCGATCTGCTACGGACAAACTGACAGAAATACTGATTCTACGTTCTTATGCTCCGGCGATCTGCTACGGACAAACTGACAGAAATACTGATTCTACCTTCTTATTCTCTGGAGGTATGCTACGGACAAACTGACAGAAATACTGATTCTACCTTCTTAGGCTCCTGCGATCTGCTACGGACAAACCGACAGAAATACCTTCTTATGCTCCGACGATCTGCTACGGACAAACCGACAGAAATACTGATTCTCCCTTATGTTCCGATGATCTGCTACGGACCAACTGACAGAAATACTGATTCTACCTTCTTATGCTCTGGCGATCTGCTATGGACAAACTGACAGAAATACTGATTCTACCTTCTTATGCTCTGGAGATATGCTACGGACAAACCGACAGAAATACTGATTCTACCTTCTTATGCTCCGGCGATCTGCTACGGACAAACTGACAGAAATACTGATTCTCTCTTCTTATGCTCCGGCGATCTGCTATGGACAAACTGACAGAAATACTGATTCTACCTTCTTATACTCCGACGATCTGCTACGGACAAATTGACAGAAATACTGATTCTACCTTCTTATGCTCCGGCGATCTGCTACGGACAAACTGACAGAAATACCTTCTAATGCTCTGGAGATATGCTATGGACAAACCAACAGAAATTCTTATTCTCCCTTCTTATGCTCCGACGATCTGCTACGAACAAACTGACAGAAATACTGATTCTACCTTCTTATGCTCTGGCAATCTGCTACGGACAAACCAACAGAAATTCTTATTCTCCCTTATGTTCCGATGATCTGCTACGGACAAACTGACAGAAATACTGATTCTACCTTTCTTATGCTCTGGCGACCTGCTACGGACAAACCAACAGAAATTCTTATTCTCCCTTATGTTCCGATGATCTGCTACGGACCAACTGACAGAAATACTGATTCTACCTTCTTATGCTCTGGCGATCTGCTATGGACAAACTGACAGAAATACTGATTCTACCTTCTTATGCTCTGGAGATATGCTACGGACAAACCGACAGAAATACTGATTCTCCCTTCTTATGCTCTGACGATCTGCTACGGACAAACTGAGAGAAATACTGATTCTACCTTCTTATGCTCTGGAGGTATGCTACGGACAAACCGACAGAAATACTGATTCTACCTTCTTATACTCCGCCGATCTGCTACGGACAAACTGACAGAAATACTGATTCTACCTTTCTTATGCTCTGGCGACCTGCTACGGACAAACCAACAGAAATTCTTATTCTCCCTTATGTTCCGATGATCTGCTACGGACCAACTGACAGAAATACTGATTCTACTTTCTTATGCTCTGGCGATCTGCTACGGACAAACTGACAGAAATACTGATTCTACCTTCTTATGCTCTGGCGATCTGCTACAGACAAACCAACAGAAATTCTTATTCTCCCTTATGTTCCGATGATCTGCTACGGACAAACTGACAGAAATACTGATTCTACCTTTCTTATTCTCTGGCGACCTGCTACGGACAAACTGACAGAAATACTGATTCTACCTTCTTATGCTCTGGAGGTATGCTACGGACAAACCGACAGAAATACTGATTCTACCTTCTTATACTCTGCCGATCTGCTACGGACAAACTGACAGAAATACTGATTCTACCTTTCTTATGCTCTGGCGACCTGCTACGGACAAACCAACAGAAATTCTTATTCTCCCTTATGTTCCGATGATCTGCTAAGGACCAACTGACAGAAATACTGATTCTACCTTCTTATGCTCTGGCGATCTGCTACGGACAAACTGACAGAAATACTGATTCTACCTTCTTATGCTCTGGCGATCTGCTACGGACAAACCAACAGAAATTCTTATTCTCCCTTATGTTCCGATGATCTGCTACGGACAAACTGACAGAAATACTGATTCTACCTTCTTATGCTCTGGCGCTCTGCTACGGACAAACTGACAGAAATACTGATTCTACCTTCTTATGCTCTGGCGATCTGCTACGGACAAACTGACAGAAATACTGATTCTACCTTCTTATACTCTGGAGATATGCTATGGACAAACCGACAGAAATACTGATTCTCCCTTCTTATGCTCTGACGATCTGCTACGGACAAACTGACAGAAATACTGATTCTACCTTCTTATGCTCTGGAGATATGCTATGGACAAACCGACAGAAATACTGATTCTCCCTTCTTATGCTCTGACGATCTGCTACGGACAAACTGACAGAAATACTGATTCTACCTTCTTATGCTCTGGAGGTATGCTACGGACTAACCGACAGAAATACTGATTCTACCTTCTTATACTCCGCCGATCTGCTACGGACAAACTGACAGAAATACTGATTCTACCTTCTTATGCGCCAGCGATCTGCTACGGACAAAGCGACAGAAATACTGATTCTCCCTTCTTATGCTCCGACGATCTGCTACGGACAAACCGACCCTTCTTATGCTCCGACGATCTGCTACGGGCAAACCGACCGAAATACTGATTCTACCTTCTTATGCTCTGGAGGTATGCTACGGACAAACTGACAGAAATACTGATTCTACCTTCTTAGGCTCTGGCGATCTGCTACGGACAAACCGACAGAAATACCTTCTTATGCTCCGACGATCTGCTACGGACAAACCGACAGAAATACTGATTCTCCCTTCTTATGCTCCGGCGATCTGCTACGGACAAACCAACAGAAATTCTTATTCTCCCTTATGTTCCGATGATCTGCTACGGACAAACTGACAGAAATACTGATTCTCCCTTCTTATGCTCCGACGATCTGCTACGGACAAACCGACAAAAATACTGATTCTCCCTTCTTATGCTCCGACGATCTGCTACGGGCAAACCGACAGAAATACTGATTCTACCTTCTTATGTGCCGGCGATCTGCTACGGACAAACTGACAGAAATACTGATTCTACGTTCTTATGCTCCGGCGATCTGCTACGGACAAACTGACAGAAATACTGATTCTACCTTCTTATTCTCTGGAGGTATGCTACGGACAAACTGACAGAAATACTGATTCTACCTTCTTAGGCTCCTGCGATCTGCTACGGACAAACCGACAGAAATACCTTCTTATGCTCCGACGATCTGCTACGGACAAACCGACAGAAATACTGATTCTCCCTTATGTTCCGATGATCTGCTACGGACCAACTGACAGAAATACTGATTCTACCTTCTTATGCTCTGGCGATCTGCTATGGACAAACTGACAGAAATACTGATTCTACCTTCTTATGCTCTGGAGATATGCTACAGACAAACCGACAGAAATACTGATTCTACCTTCTTATGCTCCGGCGATCTGCTACGGACAAACTGACAGAAATACTGATTCTCTCTTCTTATGCTCCGGCGATCTGCTATGGACAAACTGACAGAAATACTGATTCTACCTTCTTATACTCCGACGATCTGCTACGGACAAATTGACAGAAATACTGATTCTACCTTCTTATGCTCCGGCGATCTGCTACGGACAAACTGACAGAAATACCTTCTAATGCTCTGGAGATATGCTATGGACAAACCAACAGAAATTCTTATTCTCCCTTCTTATGCTCCGACGATCTGCTACGAACAAACTGACAGAAATACTGATTCTACCTTCTTATGCTCTGGCAATCTGCTACGGACAAACCAACAGAAATTCTTATTCTCCCTTATGTTCCGATGATCTGCTACGGACAAACTGACAGAAATACTGATTCTACCTTTCTTATGCTCTGGCGACCTGCTACGGACAAACCAACAGAAATTCTTATTCTCCCTTATGTTCCGATGATCTGCTACGGACCAACTGACAGAAATACTGATTCTACCTTCTTATGCTCTGGCGATCTGCTATGGACAAACTGACAGAAATACTGATTCTACCTTCTTATGCTCGGGAGATATGCTACGGACAAACCGACAGAAATACTGATTCTCCCTTCTTATGCTCTGACGATCTGCTACGGACAAACTGAGAGAAATACTGATTCTACCTTCTTATGCTCTGGAGGTATGCTACGGACAAACCGACAGAAATACTGATTCTACCTTCTTATACTCCGCCGATCTGCTACGGACAAACTGACAGAAATACTGATTCTACCTTTCTTATGCTCTGGCGACCTGCTACGGACAAACCAACAGAAATTCTTATTCTCCCTTATGTTCCGATGATCTGCTACGGACCAACTGACAGAAATACTGATTCTACTTTCTTATGCTCTGGCGATCTGCTACGGACAAACTGACAGAAATACTGATTCTACCTTCTTATGCTCTGGCGATCTGCTACAGACAAACCAACAGAAATTCTTATTCTCCCTTATGTTCCGATGATCTGCTACGGACAAACTGACAGAAATACTGATTCTACCTTTCTTATTCTCTGGCGACCTGCTACGGACAAACTGACAGAAATACTGATTCTACCTTCTTATGCTCTGGAGGTATGCTACGGACAAACCGACAGAAATACTGATTCTACCTTATACTCTGCCGATCTGCTACGGACAAACTGACAGAAATACTGATTCTACCTTTCTTATGCTCTGGCGACCTGCTACGGACAAACCAACAGAAATTCTTATTCTCCCTTATGTTCCGATGATCTGCTAAGGACCAACTGACAGAAATACTGATTCTACCTTCTTATGCTCTGGCGATCTGCTACGGACAAACTGACAGAAATACTGATTCTACCTTCTTATGCTCTGGCGATCTGCTACGGACAAACCAACAGAAATTCTTATTCTCCCTTATGTTCCGATGATCTGCTACGGACAAACTGACAGAAATACTGATTCTACCTTCTTATGCTCTGGCGCTCTGCTACGGACAAACTGACAGAAATACTGATTCTACCTTCTTATGCTCTGGCGATCTGCTACGGACAAACTGACAGAAATACTGATTCTACCTTCTTATGCTCTGGCAATCTGCTACGGACAAACCAACAGAAATTCTTATTCTCCCTTATGTTCCGATGATCTGCTACGGACAAACTGACAGAAATACTGATTCTACCTTCTTAGGCTCCGGCGATCTGCTACGGACAAACCGACAGAAATGCCTTCTTATGCTCCGACGATCTGCTACGGACAAACCGACAGAAATACTGATTCTCCCTTATGTTCCGATGATCTGCTACGGACAAACTGACAGAAATACTGATTCTACCTTCTTATGCTCTGGAGATATGCTGCGGACAAACTGACAGAAATACTGATTCTCTCTTCTTATGCTCCGGCGATCTGCTATGGACAAACCAACAGAAATTCTTATTCTCCCTTATGTTCCGATGATCTGCTACGGACAAACTGACAGAAATACTGATTCTACCTTTCTTATGCTCTGGCGACCTGCTACGGACAAACCAACAGAAATTCTTATTCTCCCTTATGTTCCGATGATCTGCTACGGACCAACTGACAGAAATACTGATTCTACCTTCTTATGCTCTGGCGATCTGCTACGGACAAACTGACAGAAATACTGATTCTACCTTCTTATGCTCTGGCGATCTGCTACGGACAAACTGACAGAAATACTGATTCTACCTTCTTATGCTCTGGAGATATGCTACGGACAAACCGACAGAAATACTGATTCTCCCTTCTTATGCTCTGACGATCTGCTACGGACAAACTGACAGAAATACTGATTCTACCTTCTTATGCTCTGGAGGTATGCTACGGACACACCGACAGAAATACTGATTCTACCTTCTTATACTCCGCCGATCTGCTACGGACAAACTGACAGAAATACTGATTCTACCTTTCTTATGCTCTGACGACCTGCTACGGACAAACCAACAGAAATTCTTATTCTCCCTTATGTTCCGATGATCTGCTACGGACCAACTGACAGAAATACTGATTCTACCTTCTTATGCTCTGGCGATCTGCTACGGACAAACTGACAGAAATACTGATTCTACCTTCTTATGCTCTGGCGATCTGCTACGGACAAACCGACAGAAATACTGATTCTCCCTTCTTATGCTCCGGCGATCTGCTACGGACAAACCGACAGAAATACTGATTCTCCCCTTATGCTCTGACGATCTGCTACGGACAAACTGACAGAAATACTGATTCTACCTTCTTATGCTCCGACGATCTGCTACGGACAAACCGACAGAAATACTGATTCTCCCTTCTTATGCTCCGACGATCTGCTACGGGCAAACCGACAGAAATACTGATTCTACCTTCTTATGTGCCGGCGATCTGCTACGGACAAACTGACAGAAATACTGATTCTACGTTCTTATGCTCCGGCGATCTGCTACGGACAAACTGACAGAAATACTGATTCTACCTTCTTATTCTCTGGAGGTATGCTACGGACAAACTGACAGAAATACTGATTCTACCTTCTTAGGCTCCTGCGATCTGCTACGGACAAACCGACAGAAATACCTTCTTATGCTCCGACGATCTGCTACGGACAAACCGACAGAAATACTGATTCTCCCTTATGTTCCGATGATCTGCTACGGACCAACTGACAGAAATACTGATTCTACCTTCTTATGCTCTGGCGATCTGCTATGGACAAACTGACAGAAATACTGATTCTACCTTCTTATGCTCTGGAGATATGCTACGGACAAACCGACAGAAATACTGATTCTACCTTCTTATGCTCCGGCGATCTGCTACGGACAAACTGACAGAAATACTGATTCTCTCTTCTTATGCTCCGGCGATCTGCTATGGACAAACTGACAGAAATACTGATTCTACCTTCTTATACTCCGACGATCTGCTACGGACAAATTGACAGAAATACTGATTCTACCTTCTTATGCTCCGGCGATCTGCTACGGACAAACTGACAGAAATACCTTCTAATGCTCTGGAGATATGCTATGGACAAACCAACAGAAATTCTTATTCTCCCTTCTTATGCTCCGACGATCTGCTACGAACAAACTGACAGAAATACTGATTCTACCTTCTTATGCTCTGGCAATCTGCTACGGACAAACCAACAGAAATTCTTATTCTCCCTTATGTTCCGATGATCTGCTACGGACCAACTGACAGAAATACTGATTCTACCTTCTTATGCTCTGGCGATCTGCTATGGACAAACTGACAGAAATACTGATTCTACCTTCTTATGCTCTGGAGATATGCTACGGACAAACCGACAGAAATACTGATTCTCCCTTCTTATGCTCTGACGATCTGCTACGGACAAACTGAGAGAAATACTGATTCTACCTTCTTATGCTCTGGAGGTATGCTACGGACAAACCGACAGAAATACTGATTCTACCTTCTTATACTCCGCCGATCTGCTACGGACAAACTGACAGAAATACTGATTCTACCTTTCTTATGCTCTGGCGACCTGCTACGGACAAACCAACAGAAATTCTTATTCTCCCTTATGTTCCGATGATCTGCTACGGACCAACTGACAGAAATACTGATTCTACTTTCTTATGCTCTGGCGATCTGCTACGGACAAACTGACAGAAATACTGATTCTACCTTCTTATGCTCTGGCGATCTGCTACAGACAAACCAACAGAAATTCTTATTCTCCCTTATGTTCCGATGATCTGCTACGGACAAACTGACAGAAATACTGATTCTACCTTTCTTATTCTCTGGCGACCTGCTACGGACAAACTGACAGAAATACTGATTCTACCTTCTTATGCTCTGGAGGTATGCTACGGACAAACCGACAGAAATACTGATTCTACCTTCTTATACTCTGCCGATCTGCTACGGACAAACTGACAGAAATACTGATTCTACCTTTCTTATGCTCTGGCGACCTGCTACGGACAAACCAACAGAAATTCTTATTCTCCCTTATGTTCCGATGATCTGCTAAGGACCAACTGACAGAAATACTGATTCTACCTTCTTATGCTCTGGCGATCTGCTACGGACAAACTGACAGAAATACTGATTCTACCTTCTTATGCTCTGGCGATCTGCTACGGACAAACCAACAGAAATTCTTATTCTCCCTTATGTTCCGATGATCTGCTACGGACAAACTGACAGAAATACTGATTCTACCTTCTTATGCTCTGGCGCTCTGCTACGGACAAACTGACAGAAATACTGATTCTACCTTCTTATGCTCTGGCGATCTGCTACGGACAAACTGACAGAAATACTGATTCTACCTTCTTATACTCTGGAGATATGCTATGGACAAACCGACAGAAATACTGATTCTCCCTTCTTATGCTCTGACGATCTGCTACGGACAAACTGACAGAAATACTGATTCTACCTTCTTATGCTCTGGAGATATGCTATGGACAAACCGACAGAAATACTGATTCTCCCTTCTTATGCTCTGACGATCTGCTACGGACAAACTGACAGAAATACTGATTCTACCTTCTTATGCTCTGGAGGTATGCTACGGACTAACCGACAGAAATACTGATTCTACCTTCTTATACTCCGCCGATCTGCTACGGACAAACTGACAGAAATACTGATTCTACCTTCTTATGCGCCAGCGATCTGCTACGGACAAAGCGACAGAAATACTGATTCTCCCTTCTTATGCTCCGACGATCTGCTACGGACAAACCGACAAAAATACTGATTCTCCCTTCTTATGCTCCGACGATCTGCTACGGGCAAACCGACCGAAATACTGATTCTACCTTCTTATGCTCTGGAGGTATGCTACGGACAAACTGACAGAAATACTGATTCTACCTTCTTAGGCTCCGGCGATCTGCTACGGACAAACCGACAGAAATACCTTCTTATGCTCCGACGATCTGCTACGGACAAACCGACAGAAATACTGATTCTCCCTTCTTATGCTCCGGCGATCTGCTACGGACAAACCAACAGAAATTCTTATTCTCCCTTATGTTCCGATGATCTGCTACGGACAAACTGACAGAAATACTGATTCTCCCTTCTTATGCTCCGACGATCTGCTACGGACAAACCGACAAAAATACTGATTCTCCCTTCTTATGCTCCGACGATCTGCTACGGGCAAACCGACAGAAATACTGATTCTACCTTCTTATGTGCCGGCGATCTGCTACGGACAAACTGACAGAAATACTGATTCTACGTTCTTATGCTCCGGCGATCTGCTACGGACAAACTGACAGAAATACTGATTCTACCTTCTTATTCTCTGGAGGTATGCTACGGACAAACTGACAGAAATACTGATTCTACCTTCTTAGGCTCCTGCGATCTGCTACGGACAAACCGACAGAAATACCTTCTTATGCTCCGACGATCTGCTACGGACAAACCGACAGAAATACTGATTCTCCCTTATGTTCCGATGATCTGCTACGGACCAACTGACAGAAATACTGATTCTACCTTCTTATGCTCTGGCGATCTGCTATGGACAAACTGACAGAAATACTGATTCTACCTTCTTATGCTCTGGAGATATGCTACAGACAAACCGACAGAAATACTGATTCTACCTTCTTATGCTCCGGCGATCTGCTACGGACAAACTGACAGAAATACTGATTCTCTCTTCTTATGCTCCGGCGATCTGCTATGGACAAACTGACAGAAATACTGATTCTACCTTCTTATACTCCGACGATCTGCTACGGACAAATTGACAGAAATACTGATTCTACCTTCTTATGCTCCGGCGATCTGCTACGGACAAACTGACAGAAATACCTTCTAATGCTCTGGAGATATGCTATGGACAAACCAACAGAAATTCTTATTCTCCCTTCTTATGCTCCGACGATCTGCTACGAACAAACTGACAGAAATACTGATTCTACCTTCTTATGCTCTGGCAATCTGCTACGGACAAACCAACAGAAATTCTTATTCTCCCTTATGTTCCGATGATCTGCTACGGACAAACTGACAGAAATACTGATTCTACCTTTCTTATGCTCTGGCGACCTGCTACGGACAAACCAACAGAAATTCTTATTCTCCCTTATGTTCCGATGATCTGCTACGGACCAACTGACAGAAATACTGATTCTACCTTCTTATGCTCTGGCGATCTGCTATGGACAAACTGACAGAAATACTGATTCTACCTTCTTATGCTCGGGAGATATGCTACGGACAAACCGACAGAAATACTGATTCTCCCTTCTTATGCTCTGACGATCTGCTACGGACAAACTGAGAGAAATACTGATTCTACCTTCTTATGCTCTGGAGGTATGCTACGGACAAACCGACAGAAATACTGATTCTACCTTCTTATACTCCGCCGATCTGCTACGGACAAACTGACAGAAATACTGATTCTACCTTTCTTATGCTCTGGCGACCTGCTACGGACAAACCAACAGAAATTCTTATTCTCCCTTATGTTCCGATGATCTGCTACGGACCAACTGACAGAAATACTGATTCTACTTTCTTATGCTCTGGCGATCTGCTACGGACAAACTGACAGAAATACTGATTCTACCTTCTTATGCTCTGGCGATCTGCTACAGACAAACCAACAGAAATTCTTATTCTCCCTTATGTTCCGATGATCTGCTACGGACAAACTGACAGAAATACTGATTCTACCTTTCTTATTCTCTGGCGACCTGCTACGGACAAACTGACAGAAATACTGATTCTACCTTCTTATGCTCTGGAGGTATGCTACGGACAAACCGACAGAAATACTGATTCTACCTTATACTCTGCCGATCTGCTACGGACAAACTGACAGAAATACTGATTCTACCTTTCTTATGCTCTGGCGACCTGCTACGGACAAACCAACAGAAATTCTTATTCTCCCTTATGTTCCGATGATCTGCTAAGGACCAACTGACAGAAATACTGATTCTACCTTCTTATGCTCTGGCGATCTGCTACGGACAAACTGACAGAAATACTGATTCTACCTTCTTATGCTCTGGCGATCTGCTACGGACAAACCAACAGAAATTCTTATTCTCCCTTATGTTCCGATGATCTGCTACGGACAAACTGACAGAAATACTGATTCTACCTTCTTATGCTCTGGCGCTCTGCTACGGACAAACTGACAGAAATACTGATTCTACCTTCTTATGCTCTGGCGATCTGCTACGGACAAACTGACAGAAATACTGATTCTACCTTCTTATGCTCTGGAGGTATGCTACGGACTAACCGACAGAAATACTGATTCTACCTTCTTATACTCCGCCGATCTGCTACGGACAAACTGACAGAAATACTGATTCTACCTTCTTATGCTCCTGCGATCTGCTACAGACAGACTGACAGAAATACTGATTCTACCTTCTTATGCGCCAGCGATCTGCTACGGACAAAGCGACAGAAATACTGATTCTCCCTTCTTATGCTCCGACGATCTGCTACGGACAAACCGACAAAAATACTGATTCTCCCTTCTTATGCTCCGACGATCTGCTACGGGCAAACCGACCGAAATACTGATTCTACCTTCTTATGCTCTGGAGGTATGCTACGGACAAACTGACAGAAATACTGATTCTACCTTCTTAGGCTCCGGCGATCTGCTACGGACAAACCGACAGAAATACCTTCTTATGCTCCGGCGATCTGCTACGGACAAACTGACAGAAATACCTTCTAATGCTCTGGAGATATGCTATGGACAAACCAACAGAAATTCTTATTCTCCCTTCTTATGCTCCGACGATCTGCTACGAACAAACTGACAGAAATACTGATTCTACCTTCTTATGCTCTGGCAATCTGCTACGGACAAACCAACAGAAATTCTTATTCTCCCTTATGTTCCGATGATCTGCTACGGACAAACTGACAGAAATACTGATTCTACCTTTCTTATGCTCTGGCGACCTGCTACGGACAAACCAACAGAAATTCTTATTCTCCCTTATGTTCCGATGATCTGCTACGGACCAACTGACAGAAATACTGATTCTACCTTCTTATGCTCTGGCGATCTGCTATGGACAAACTGACAGAAATACTGATTCTACCTTCTTATGCTCGGGAGATATGCTACGGACAAACCGACAGAAATACTGATTCTCCCTTCTTATGCTCTGACGATCTGCTACGGACAAACTGAGAGAAATACTGATTCTACCTTCTTATGCTCTGGAGGTATGCTACGGACAAACCGACAGAAATACTGATTCTACCTTCTTATACTCCGCCGATCTGCTACGGACAAACTGACAGAAATACTGATTCTACCTTTCTTATGCTCTGGCGACCTGCTACGGACAAACCAACAGAAATTCTTATTCTCCCTTATGTTCCGATGATCTGCTACGGACCAACTGACAGAAATACTGATTCTACTTTCTTATGCTCTGGCGATCTGCTACGGACAAACTGACAGAAATACTGATTCTACCTTCTTATGCTCTGGCGATCTGCTACAGACAAACCAACAGAAATTCTTATTCTCCCTTATGTTCCGATGATCTGCTACGGACAAACTGACAGAAATACTGATTCTACCTTTCTTATTCTCTGGCGACCTGCTACGGACAAACTGACAGAAATACTGATTCTACCTTCTTATGCTCTGGAGGTATGCTACGGACAAACCGACAGAAATACTGATTCTACCTTATACTCTGCCGATCTGCTACGGACAAACTGACAGAAATACTGATTCTACCTTTCTTATGCTCTGGCGACCTGCTACGGACAAACCAACAGAAATTCTTATTCTCCCTTATGTTCCGATGATCTGCTAAGGACCAACTGACAGAAATACTGATTCTACCTTCTTATGCTCTGGCGATCTGCTACGGACAAACTGACAGAAATACTGATTCTACCTTCTTATGCTCTGGCGATCTGCTACGGACAAACCAACAGAAATTCTTATTCTCCCTTATGTTCCGATGATCTGCTACGGACAAACTGACAGAAATACTGATTCTACCTTCTTATGCTCTGGCGCTCTGCTACGGACAAACTGACAGAAATACTGATTCTACCTTCTTATGCTCTGGCGATCTGCTACGGACAAACTGACAGAAATACTGATTCTACCTTCTTATGCTCTGGAGATATGCTACGGACAAACCGACAGAAATACTGATTCTCCCTTCTTATGCTCTGACGATCTGCTACGGACAAACTGACAGAAATACTGATTCTACCTTCTTATGCTCTGGAGGTATGCTACGGACTAACCGACAGAAATACTGATTCTACCTTCTTATACTCCGCCGATCTGCTACGGACAAACTGACAGAAATACTGATTCTACCTTCTTATGCTCCTGCGATCTGCTACAGACAGACTGACAGAAATACTGATTCTACCTTCTTATGCGCCAGCGATCTGCTACGGACAAAGCGACAGAAATACTGATTCTCCCTTCTTATGCTCCGACGATCTGCTACGGACAAACCGACAAAAATACTGATTCTCCCTTCTTATGCTCCGACGATCTGCTACGGGCAAACCGACCGAAATACTGATTCTACCTTCTTATGCTCTGGAGGTATGCTACGGACAAACTGACAGAAATACTGATTCTACCTTCTTAGGCTCCGGCGATCTGCTACGGACAAACCGACAGAAATACCTTCTTATGCTCCGACGATCTGCTACGGACAAACCGACAGAAATACTGATTCTCCCTTCTTATGCTCCGGCGATCTGCTACGGACAAACCAACAGAAATTCTTATTCTCCCTTATGTTCCGATGATCTGCTACGGACAAACTGACAGAAATACTGATTCTACCTTCTTATGCTCTGGAGATATGCTACGGACAAACCGACAGAAATACTGATTCTCCCTTCTTATGCTCTGACGATCTGCTACGGACAAACTGACAGAAATACTGATTCTACCTTCTTATGCTCTCGAGGTATGCTACGGACAAACCGACAGAAATACTGATTCTACCTTCTTATACTCCGCCGATCTGCTACGGACAAACTGACAGAAATACTGATTCTACCTTTCTTATGCTCTGGCGACCTGCTACGGACAAACCAACAGAAATTCTTATTCTCCCTTATGTTCCGATGATCTGCTACAGACCAACTGACAGAAATACTGATTCTACTTTCTTATGCTCTGGCGATCTGCTACGGACAAACTGACAGAAATACTGATTCTACCTTCTTATGCTCTGGCGATCTGCTACGGACAAACCAACAGAAATTCTTATTCTCCCTTATGTTCCGATGATCTGCTACGGACAAACTGACAGAAATTCAGATTCTACCTTCTTATGCTCTGGAGGTATGCTACGGACAAACCGACAGAAATACTGATTCTACCTACTTATACTCCGCCGATCTGCTACGGACAAACTGACAGAAATACTGATTCTACCTTTCTTATGCTCTGGCGACCTGCTACGGACAAACCAACAGAAATTCTTATTCTCCCTTGTGTTCCGATGATCTGCTACGGACCAACTGACAGAAATACTGATTCTACCTTCTTATGCTCTGGCGATCTGCTACGGACAAACTGACAGAAATACTGATTCTACCTTCTTATGCTCTGGCGATCTGCTACGGACAAACTGACAGAAATACTGATTCTACCTTCTTATGCTCTGGAGATATGCTACGGACAAACCGACAGAAATACTGATTCTCCCTTCTTATGCTCTGACGATCTGCTACGGACAAACTGACAGAAATACTGATTCTACCTTCTTATGCTCTGGAGGTATGCTACAGACAAACCGACAGAAATACTGATTCTACCTTCTTATACTCCGCCGATCTGCTACGGACAAACTGACAGAAATACTGATTCTACCTTCTTATGCTCCGGCGATCTGCTACAGACAGACTGACAGAAATACTGATTCTACCTTCTTATGCGCCAGCGATCTGCTACGGACAAACCGACAGAAATACTGATTCTCCCTTCTTATGCTCCGACGATCTGCTACGGACAACCCGACAAAAATACTGATTCTCCCTTCTTATGCTCCGATGATCTGCTACGGGCAAACCGACCGAAATACTGATTCTACCTTCTTATGCTCTGGAGGTATGCTACGGACAAACTGACAGAAATACTGATTCTACCTTCTTAGGCTCCGGCGATCTGCTACGGACAAACCGACAGAAATACCTTCTTATGCTCCGACGATCTGCTACGGACAAACCGACAGAAATACTGATTCTCCCTTCTTATGCTCCGGCGATCTGCTACGGACAAACCAACAGAAATTCTTATTCTCCCTTATGTTCCGATGATCTGCTACGGACAAACTGACAGAAATACTGATTCTACCTTCTTATGCTCCGGCGATCTGCTATGGACAAACTGACAGAAATACTGATTCTACCTTCTTATACTCCGACGATCTGCTACGGACAAATTGACAGAAATACTGATTCTACCTTCTTATGCTCCGGCGATCTGCTACGGACAAACTGACAGAAATACCTTCTTATGCTCTGAAGATATGCTACGGACAAACCAACAGAAATTCTTATTCTCCCTTCTTATGCTCCGACGATCTGCTACGAACAAACTGACAGAAATACTGATTCTACCTTCTTATGCTCTGGAGGTATGCTACGGACAAACTGACAGAAATACTGATTCTACATTCTTATGATCCGACGATCTGCTACGGACAAACCAACAGAAATACTGATTCTCCCTTCTTATGTTCCGACGATCTGCTACGGACAAACTGACAGAAATACTGATTCTACCTTCTTATGCTCTGGAGGTAAGCTACGGACAAACTGACAGAAATACTGATTCTACCTTTCTTATGCTCTGGCGACCTGCTACGGACAAACCAACAGAAATTCTTATTCTCCCTTATGTTCCGATGATCTGCTACGGACCAACTGACAGAAATACTGATTCTACCTTCTTATGCTCTGGCGATCTGCTACGGACAAACTGACAGAAATACTGATTCTACCTTCTTATGCTCTGGAGGTATGCTACAGACAAACCGACAGAAATACTGATTCTACCTTCTTATACTCCGCCGATCTGCTACGGACAAACTGACAGAAATACCTTCTAATGCTTTGGAGATATGCTACGGACAAACCAACAGAAATTCTTATTCTCCCTTCTTATGCTTCGATGATCTGCTACGAACAAACTGACAGAAATACTGATTCTACCTTCTTATGTTCTGGCAATCTGCTACGGACAAACCAACAGAAATTCTTATTCTCCCTTATGTTCCGATGATCTGCTATGGACAAACTGACAGAAATACTGATTCTACCTTTCTTATGCTCTGGCGACCTGCTACGGACAAACCAACAGAAATTCTTATTCTCCCTTATGTTCCGATGATCTGCTACGGACCAACTGACAGAAATACTGATTCTACCTTCTTATGCTCTGGCGATCTGCTACGGACAAACTGACAGAAATACTGATTCTACCTTCTTATGCTCTGGCGATCTGCTACGGACAAACTGACAGAAATACTGATTCTACCTTCTTATGCTCTGGAGATATGCTACGGACAAACCGACAGAAATACTGATTCTCCCTTCTTATGCTCTGACGATCTGCTACGGACAAACTGACAGAAATACTGATTCTACCTTCTTATGCTCTGGAGGTATGCTACGGACAAACCGACAGAAATACTGATTCTACCTTCTTATACTCCGCCGATCTGCTACGGACAAACTGACAGAAATACTGATTCTACCTTTCTTATGCTCTGGCGACCTGCTACGGACAAACCAACAGAAATTCTTATTCTCCCTTATGTTCCGATGATCTGCTACGGACCAACTGACAGAAATACTGATTCTACTTTCTTATGCTCTGGCGATCTGCTACGGACAAACTGACAGAAATACTGATTCTACCTTCTTATGCTCTGGCGATCTGCTACGGACAAACCAACAGAAATTCTTATTCTCCCTTATGTTCCGATGATCTGCTACGGACCAACTGACAGAAATTCAGATTCTACCTTCTTATGCTCTGGAGGTATGCTACGGACAAACCGACAGAAATACTGATTCTACCTTCTTATACTCCGCCGATCTGCTACGGACAAACTGACAGAAATACTGATTCTACCTTTCTTATGCTCTGGCGACCTGCTACGGACAAACCAACAGAAATTCTTATTCTCCCTTGTGTTCCGATGATCTGCTACGGACCAACTGACAGAAATACTGATTCTACCTTCTTATTCTCTGGCGATCTGCTACGGACAAACTGACAGAAATACTGATTCTACCTTCTTATGCTCTGGCGATCTGCTACGGACAAACTGACAGAAATACTGATTCTACCTTCTTATGCTCTGGAGATATGCTACGGACAAACCGACAGAAATACTGATTCTCCCTTCTTATGCTCTGACGATCTGCTACGGACAAACTGACAGAAATACTGATTCTACCTTCTTATGCTCTGGAGGTATGCTACAGACAAACCGACAGAAATACTGATTCTACCTTCTTATACTCCGCCGATCTGCTACGGACAAACTGACAGAAATACTGATTCTACCTTCTTATGCTCCGGCGATCTGCTACAGACAGACTGACAGAAATACTGATTCTACCTTCTTATGCGCCAGCGATCTGCTACGGACAAACCGACAGAAATACTGATTCTCCCTTCTTATGCTCCGACGATCTGCTACGGACAACCCGACAAAAATACTGATTCTCCCTTCTTATGCTCCGACGATCTGCTACGGGAAAACCGACAGAAATACTGATTCTACCTTCTTATGCGCCGGCGATCTGCTACGGACAAACTGACAGAAATACTGATTCTACGTTCTTATGCTCCGGCGATCTGCTACGGACAAACTAACAGAAATACTGATTCTACCTTCTTATTCTCTGGAGGTATGCTACGGACAAACTGACAGAAATACTGATTCTACCTTCTTAGGCTCCGGCGATCTGCTACGGACAAACCTACAGAAATACCTTCTTATGCTCCGACGATCTGCTACGGACAAACCGACAGAAATACTGATTCTCCCTTCTTATTCTCCGGCGATCTGCTACAGACAAACCAACAGAAATTCTTATTCTCCCTTATGTTCCGATGATCTGCTACGGACAAACTGACAGAAATACTGATTCTACCTTCTTATGCTCTGGCGATCTGCTACGGACAAACTGACAGAAATACTGATTCTACCTTCTTATGCTCTGGCGATCTGCTACGGACAAACCAACAGAAATTCTTATTCTCCCTTATGTTCCGATGATCTGCTACGGACAAACTGACAGAAATACTGATTCTACCTTCTTATGCTCTGGCGCTCTGCTACGGACAAACTGACAGAAATACTGATTCTACCTTCTTATGCTCTGGAGATATGCTACGGACAAACCGACAGAAATACTGATTCTCCCTTCTTATGCTCTGACGATCTGCTACGGACAAACTGACAGAAATACTGATTCTACCTTCTTATGCTCTGGAGGTATGCTACGGACTAACCGACAGAAATACTGATTCTACCTTCTTATACTCCGCCGATCTGCTACGGACAAACTGACAGAAATACTGATTCTACCTTCTTATGCTCCTGCGATCTGCTACAGACAGACTGACAGAAATACTGATTCTACCTTCTTATGCGCCAGCGATCTGCTACGGACAAAGCGACAGAAATACTGATTCTCCCTTCTTATGCTCCGACGATCTGCTACGGACAAACCGACAAAAATACTGATTCTCCCTTCTTATGCTCCGACGATCTGCTACGGGCAAACCGACCGAAATACTGATTCTACCTTCTTATGCTCTGGAGGTATGCTACGGACAAACTGACAGAAATACTGATTCTACCTTCTTAGGCTCCGGCGATCTGCTACGGACAAACCGACAGAAATACCTTCTTATGCTCCGACGATCTGCTACGGACAAACCGACAGAAATACTGATTCTCCCTTCTTATGCTCCGGCGATCTGCTACGGACAAACCAACAGAAATTCTTATTCTCCCTTATGTTCCGATGATCTGCTACGGACAAACTGACAGAAATACTGATTCTCCCTTCTTATGCTCTGACGATCTGCTACGGACAAACTGACAGAAATACTGATTCTACCTTCTTATGCTCTCGAGGTATGCTACGGACAAACCGACAGAAATACTGATTCTACCTTCTTATACTCCGCCGATCTGCTACGGACAAACTGACAGAAATACTGATTCTACCTTTCTTATGCTCTGGCGACCTGCTACGGACAAACCAACAGAAATTCTTATTCTCCCTTATGTTCCGATGATCTGCTACAGACCAACTGACAGAAATACTGATTCTACTTTCTTATGCTCTGGCGATCTGCTACGGACAAACTGACAGAAATACTGATTCTACCTTCTTATGCTCTGGCGATCTGCTACGGACAAACCAACAGAAATTCTTATTCTCCCTTATGTTCCGATGATCTGCTACGGACAAACTGACAGAAATACTGATACTACCTTTCTTATGCTCTGACGATCTGCTACGGACAAACTGACAGAAATACTGATTCTACCTTCTTATGCTCTGGAGGTATGCTACGGACAAACCGACAGAAATACTGATTCTACCTTCTTATACTCCGCCGATCTGCTACGGACAAACTGACAGAAATACTGATTCTACCTTTCTTATGCTCTGGCGACCTGCTACGGACAAACCAACAGAAATTCTTATTCTCCCTTATGTTCCGATGATCTGCTACGGACCAACTGACAGAAATACTGATTCTACTTTCTTATGCTCTGGCGATCTGCTACGGACAAACTGACAGAAATACTGATTCTACCTTCTTATGCTCTGGCGATCTGCTACGGACAAACCAACAGAAATTCTTATTCTCCTTCTTATGTTCCGATGATCTGCTACGGACAAACTGACAGAAATACTGATTCTACCTTTCTTATGCTCTGGCGACCTGCTACGGACAAACTGACAGAAATTCAGATTCTACCTTCTTATGCTCTGGAGGTATGCTACGGACAAACCGACAGAAATACTGATTCTACCTTCTTATACTCCGCCGATCTGCTACGGACAAACTGACAGAAATACTGATTCTACCTTTCTTATGCTCTGGCGACCTGCTACGGACAAACCAACAGAAATTCTTATTCTCCCTTGTGTTCCGATGATCTGCTACGGACCAACTGACAGAAATACTGATTCTACCTTCTTATGCTCTGGCGATCTGCTACGGACAAACTGACAGAAATACTGATTCTACCTTCTTATGCTCTGGCGATCTGCTACGGACAAACTGACAGAAATACTGATTCTACCTTCTTATGCTCTGGAGATATGCTACGGACAAACCGACAGAAATACTGATTCTCCCTTCTTATGCTCTGACGATCTGCTACGGACAAACTGACAGAAATACTGATTCTACCTTCTTATGCTCTGGAGGTATGCTACAGACAAACCGACAGAAATACTGATTCTACCTTCTTATACTCCGCCGATCTGCTACGGACAAACTGACAGAAATACTGATTCTACCTTCTTATGCTCCGGCGATCTGCTACAGACAGACTGACAGAAATACTGATTCTACCTTCTTATGCTCCGGCGATCTGCTACGGACAAACTGACAGAAATACTGATTCTACCTTCTTATGCTCTGAAGATATGCTACGGACAAACCGACAGAAATACTGATTCTCCCTTCTTATGCTCCGACGATCTGCTACGGACAAACTGACAGAAATACTGATTCTACCTTCTTATGCTCTGGAGGTATGCTACGGACAAACTGACAGAAATACTGATTCTACATTCTTATGCTCCGACGATCTGCTACGGACAAACCAACAGAAATACTGATTCTCCCTTCTTATGTTCCGACGATCTGCTACGGACAAACTGACAGAAATACTGATTCTACCTTCTTATGCTCTGGAGGTAAGCTACGGACAAACTGACAGAAATACTGATTCTACCTTTCTTATGCTCTGGCGACCTGCTACGGACAAACCAACAGAAATTCTTATTCTCCCTTATGTTCCGATGATCTGCTACGGACCAACTGACAGAAATACTGATTCTACCTTCTTATGCTCTGGCGATCTGCTACGGACAAACTGACAGAAATACTGATTCTACCTTCTTATGCTCCGGCGATCTGCTACGGACAAACTGACAGAAATACTGATTCTACCTTCTTATGCTCTGGAGGTATGCTACAGACAAACCGACAGAAATACTGATTCTACCTTCTTATACTCCGCCGATCTGCTACGGACAAACTGACAGAAATACCTTCTAATGCTTTGGAGATATGCTACGGACAAACCAACAGAAATTCTTATTCTCCCTTCTTATGCTTCGATGATCTGCTACGGAACAAACTGACAGAAATACTGATTCTACCTTCTTATGTTCTGGCAATCTGCTACGGACAAACCGACAGAAATACTGATTCTACCTTCTTATACTCCGCCGATCTGCTACGGACAAACTGACAGAAATACTGATTCTACCTTTCTTATGCTCTGGCGACCTGCTACGGACAAACCAACAGAAATTCTTATTCTCCCTTATGTTCCGATGATCTGCTACGGACCAACTGACAGAAATACTGATTCTACCTTCTTATGCTCTGGCGATCTGCTACGGACAAACTGACAGAAATACTGATTCTACCTTCTTATGCTCTGGCGATCTGCTACGGACAAACTGACAGAAATACTGATTCTACCTTCTTATGCTCTGGAGATATGCTACGGACAAACCGACAGAAATACTGATTCTCCCTTCTTATGCTCTGACGTTCTGCTACGGACAAACTGACAGAAATACTGATTCTACCTTCTTATGCTCTGGAGGTATGCTACGGACAAACCGACAGAAATACTGATTCTACCTTCTTATACTCCGCCGATCTGCTACGGACAAACTGACAGAAATACTGATTCTACCTTTCTTATGCTCTGGCGACCTGCTACGGACAAACCAACAGAAATTCTTATTCTCCCTTATGTTCCGATGATCTGCTACGGACCAACTGACAGAAATACTGATTCTACTTTCTTATGCTCTGGCGATCTGCTACGGACAAACTGACAGAAATACTGATTCTACCTTCTTATGCTCTGGCGATCTGCTACGGACAAACCAACAGAAATTCTTATTCTCCCTTATGTTCCGATGATCTGCTACGGACCAACTGACAGAAATTCAGATTCTACCTTCTTATGCTCTGGAGGTATGCTACGGACAAACCGACAGAAATACTGATTCTACCTTCTTATACTCCGCCGATCTGCTACGGACAAACTGACAGAAATACTGATTCTACCTTTCTTATGCTCTGGCGACCTGCTACGGACAAACCAACAGAAATTCTTATTCTCCCTTGTGTTCCGATGATCTGCTACGGACCAACTGACAGAAATACTGATTCTACCTTCTTATTCTCTGGCGATCTGCTACGGACAAACTGACAGAAATACTGATTCTACCTTCTTATGCTCTGGCGATCTGCTACGGACAAACTGACAGAAATACTGATTCTACCTTCTTATGCTCTGGAGATATGCTACGGACAAACCGACAGAAATACTGATTCTCCCTTCTTATGCTCTGACGATCTGCTACGGACAAACTGACAGAAATACTGATTCTACCTTCTTATGCTCTGGAGGTATGCTACAGACAAACCGACAGAAATACTGATTCTACCTTCTTATACTCCGCCGATCTGCTACGGACAAACTGACAGAAATACTGATTCTACCTTCTTATGCTCCGGCGATCTGCTACAGACAGACTGACAGAAATACTGATTCTACCTTCTTATGCGCCAGCGATCTGCTACGGACAAACCGACAGAAATACTGATTCTCCCTTCTTATGCTCCGACGATCTGCTACGGACAACCCGACAAAAATACTGATTCTCCCTTCTTATGCTCCGACGATCTGCTACGGGAAAACCGACAGAAATACTGATTCTACCTTCTTATGCGCCGGCGATCTGCTACGGACAAACTGACAGAAATACTGATTCTACGTTCTTATGCTCCGGCGATCTGCTACGGACAAACTGACAGAAATACTGATTCTACCTTCTTATTCTCTGGAGGTATGCTACGGACAAACTGACAGAAATACTGATTCTACCTTCTTAGGCTCCGGCGATCTGCTACGGACAAACCTACAGAAATACCTTCTTATGCTCCGACGATCTGCTACGGACAAACCGACAGAAATACTGATTCTCCCTTCTTATTCTCCGGCGATCTGCTACAGACAAACCAACAGAAATTCTTATTCTCCCTTATGTTCCGATGATCTGCTACGGACAAACTGACAGAAATACTGATTCTACCTTCTTATGCTCTGGAGGTATGCTACGGACAAACTGACAGAAATACTGATTCTCTCTTCTTATGCTCCGGCGATCTGCTATGGACAAACTGACAGAAATACTGATTCTACCTTCTTATACTCCGACGATCTGCTACGGACAAATTGACAGAAATACTGATTCTACCTTCTTATGCTCCGGCGATCTGCTACGGACAAACTGACAGAAATACCTTCTTATGCTCTGAAGATATGCTACGGACAAACCAACAGAAATTCTTATTCTCCCTTCTTATGCTCCGACGATCTGCTACGAACAAACTGACAGAAATACTGATTCTACCTTCTTATGCTCTGGAGGTATGCTACGGACAAACTGACAGAAATACTGATTCTACATTCTTATGCTCCGACGATCTGCTACGGACAAACCAACAGAAATACTGATTCTCCCTTCTTATGTTCCGACGATCTGCTACGGACAAACTGACAGAAATACTGATTCTACCTTCTTATGCTCTGGAGGTAAGCTACGGACAAACTGACAGAAATACTGATTCTACGTTCTTATGCTCCGACGATCTGCTACGGGAAAACCGACAGAAATACTGATTCTACCTTCTTATGCGCCGGCGATCTGCTACGGACAAACTGACAGAAATACTGATTCTACGTTCTTATGCTCCGGCGATCTGCTACGGACAAACTGACAGAAATACTGATTCTACCTTCTTATTCTCTGGAGGTATGCTACGGACAAACTGACAGAAATACTGATTCTACCTTCTTAGGCTCCGGCGATCTGCTACGGACAAACCTACAGAAATACCTTCTTATGCTCCGACGATCTGCTACGGACAAACCGACAGAAATACTGATTCTCCCTTCTTATTCTCCGGCGATCTGCTACAGACAAACCAACAGAAATTCTTATTCTCCCTTATGTTCCGATGATCTGCTACGGACAAACTGACAGAAATACTGATTCTACCTTCTTATGCTCTGGAGGTATGCTACGGACAAACTGACAGAAATACTGATTCTCTCTTCTTATGCTCCGGCGATCTGCTATGGACAAACTGACAGAAATACTGATTCTACCTTCTTATACTCCGACGATCTGCTACGGACAAATTGACAGAAATACTGATTCTACCTTCTTATGCTCCGGCGATCTGCTACGGACAAACTGACAGAAATACCTTCTTATGCTCTGAAGATATGCTACGGACAAACCAACAGAAATTCTTATTCTCCCTTCTTATGCTCCGACGATCTGCTACGAACAAACTGACAGAAATACTGATTCTACCTTCTTATGCTCTGGAGGTATGCTACGGACAAACTGACAGAAATACTGATTCTACATTCTTATGCTCCGACGATCTGCTACGGACAAACCAACAGAAATACTGATTCTCCCTTCTTATGTTCCGACGATCTGCTACGGACAAACTGACAGAAATACTGATTCTACCTTCTTATGCTCTGGAGGTAAGCTACGGACAAACTGACAGAAATACTGATTCTACGTTCTTATGCTCCGACGATCTGCTACGGACAAACCGACAGAAATACTGATTCTCCCTTCTTATGCTCCGACGATCTGCTACAGACAAACTGACAGAAATACTGATTCTACCTTCTTATGCTCTGGAGATATGCTATGGACAACCCGACAGAAATACTGATTCTACCTTCTTATACTCCGACGATCTGCTCCGGACAAACCGACAGAAATACTGATTCTACCTTCTTATGCTCTGGAGATATGCTACGGACAAACCGACAGAAATACTGATTCTACCTTCTTATACTCCGACGATCTGCTCCGGACAAACTGACAGAAATACTGATTCTACCTTCTTATGCTCTGGAGATATGCTACGGACAAACCAACAGAAATACTGATTCTACCTGCTTATACTCCGATGATCTGCTACGGACAAACTGACAGAAATACTGATTCTACCTTCTTATGCTCCGGCGATCTGCTATGGACAAACCGACAGAAATACTGATTCTACCTGCTTATACTCCGATGATCTGCTATGGACAGACTGACAGAAAAACTGATTCTACCTTCTTATACTCTGACGATCTGCTACTGACAAACTGACAGAAATACTGATTCTACCTTCTTATGCTCCGGCGATCTGCTATGGACAAACCGACAGAAATACTGATTTTACCTTCTTATGCTCCGGAGGTATGCTACGGACAAACCGACTGAAATACTGATTCTACCTTCTTATGCTCTAGAGGTATGCTGTGAACAAAAAGACAGAAATACTTATTCTACATTCTTATGCTCCGACGATCTGCTACTGACAAACTGACAGAAAGACACACAGGCCTTTGTTCAATATTTCACAATCATATCCAAATTTAAGTTGTTACTACATTTCAACCTACCTTCTTGCATTACTATTGCTCTTTCCTTCTCTGAAGGAAAGCGTAGTAGGATGAACTTTTTATAGCCACGCTGCTGGGTATTGTGGTTATAGAGTGACTGAAGGCTCCTTCATGTATCTCCTATCACCTGACCTTGTTGATAGCAACCAAGACTTCATTCATTTTCATACTTGTGAAGTGGAAGGTGATTAAACAATTTCTCAGCCTTAGAGGTTGTTTCAACTTTTGTGATTTGCTGTGGTGAAGAAAGAAAGTTACAAGAATACATCAAGGATGTCAGACAAGCACAGGAAACCGCCTAAGGATAAGTGGTTGTCGGTTCTAGTGACTTAGTTAATGATTATTTTACCATTACTAATTTCATGGTAGGCGCATTACGAGTTTTGGTTCTTGCGCCTAGAGTATGTTATAGACTATGTTATGTCTGTTTTTTGCTCCTATTATCGGTAGGATGTATTAGCTACCGAATTGTCATGCTTGTTGGATTTTGAGCATGAATCTGCACATCTCACGTCAACAGACTCAAAAGAAAAAATATAAATCAAGATTTATTAGAGATGGGTAGGGTCTCTATCAATATTAAATCTTGGGGTTAGCATTGGTCTAACCCTGAGTCATTTATCGGAGCTTTGCTCTATCAGTCTCTCTGTTATTGCGATTCAGATTTGAGAAAATCTCCGAAGAAAGACAAGAAGGTCAAAGAGAAGAGGCATTCAACAAGATGTCAGTCTGGCAGTTGCCATCGATTCATAAAATCTGAACACGCTGGTCATGTGTGTTTAAAATGTACATCGTGTACATTCAAATCTTCTTGCTTGATATGCGAGTCATAGTCTCTAGCTGCCAGACTGACTTTTTTTCGCCGGCTCTCAAATTTTCCTAGGAATCCTTCTCATTTGAGGTCGCTAAACCCGGGCCTCGGCTGATTCATTCTTGAGAGAATTGTACAATCTATGGAATACCTTCAAAAACAGCCTCATAAAATAGACTCTTCTATTGATGTCTGGATTAATAAGATTATCTCAGGTCAGTCAGATTCTTATGATTCATTAGTTAACATGGTTAAAAGTGAAACCTTAGAATCTGCTGCCCCCAGAAAATGCTTGTTCATTAAAATCTAATAAATTACCTCATGCATATATATACTCTGTTTTAGGAGCGCCACAAGATCAGGAAAGATCAAGAGTACTAAGACTCATTCGTCTCCGGTTCTAAAGCCAGGCGAGCCGTGGCCGGGTCCAGCAGATCTTACCACTACTATCAACATTCCGCAGCCTGCGCCATGTGGCCCGAGTTCGGTTTAACCTCTCGGGGCCCAAGCGGGTCATAAGTCAGTCGTGTTTGTTGCCACCTTGTACTTCTACAAATCCGCAGCCTACGACCATGCGGCACGAGTTTGGTTTAACCTCTCTTGGGCCCAAGCGGGTTATAAGCCGGTTGTGTTTGTCACCACCTTGTACTTCTACGACTGTTCTAGTGGATTCAAAGGACTTCAACAAAGCCAGTCTCCTCTTTGTATATTGTATCTGCTGCCTCCCCGGCTCGACTTCCGGCCCCGGGCCTGTGTATTTTCCCGACCCCGGGTCTGGATCTTGGTCGGCTTAGTTTTCCGACCCCATTTATGGGTCAGGACCCGAGTTTTCAGGTTTAGAGTTCTTGTCGGCCCCGGTTTTGGCCTCAGGTTCGGTTGCGGGTATGCACCTCTCAGGTCCGGCCTATGGCTTCCCCTCCTTGGCTCCGTCTTCGAACTGGGGCAGGGCCACACCTTCTGGTGTGTCAGATTCAATTTGATTTTTTTCAGCTAATTTTGGCCAGTATTCCTGTGATTTTCACCCTTTTCTCCATTCCCGGGGCCCAGTTGGGCTCCGGAGCCGGGTGCCTTGCAAAATTCTCCATCATCTTCCATCTTTTTTCTATAAATTGAGGTCCTCAGCTTTGGCCCGGAGCGGGAATCGGACCCCCGGAGTGTCAGAATTTAATTTTATTTGAATTTTGGCACTTTCTCATGTGTCCCCGGTCCTGAATGGCTTAGGTTTTGAGACTGGGCTTAGTGGAGACGCGCCCTGGTTCTTTTTGTGGACCCGGATTTAGCTCAGTTCTTTGGTTCGGGCCTACTATCATCTTTTTTATTTTGAATATTAATATTTCTTAGCTAGATAAAAAATTTTCTAATGGGATATTTTCACCTTATTACATATATGCATATCATTATCTTTTCTAGCAGTACTCTCCTGCGAGTGGTTCAGGCTGCGTTTCCCCCCCCCCCCCCTTTTTCTGCATGTTATCTCTCCTTGCCTTCTCCCAATTTAAGTTATATTAATTATTATTCGTTCTTAGTTTTTTCTCCCTGCATGCTTTCCTATCTGTCAGATTACTTCACAATTCTAATTAGGTGTTTTGGTCATTATTTGTCCCACATTAGCGGAGCATTTCTATTCGAACCGTTCATCTTTTGTATAGTACTCTTTTGTTGGCATGTTGACATACGTTCATAACTTTAGGATAATTTACTTGTTATGCTATGTTTATCATGAATAATTCGCTCTTTTAAAGATGTTTCTCCCTATTTATCATCCTTTTGTTTTAAATATTCATTTCCTAAAGTCAGATTACACTTGGCCTCATGATGGTTTGTGATTTTTTTACTAGAAGTATCTTTCTCGAACTTTTTTCAGTTCTTTTGGTAGCTGTCAGTTTTATTGTCAACCATCGTAGTTAGGGTAGTCAATTCGTCCTAATATCATTTCGTCTCGGTGACATTGCGCATTTTCACATCATGAGAACATACTTACCTCCCTAACACTCTTGATATACTAGTATATCGGCTCTAAATTCAATAATATTCAGAATTATAAAAAGTTTGTTGCCCCTAATGGGCAGGTGGAAGTACACAGTCATGCACATGACAAACACCACCCACTGCGCATGCGCACACCGGTACTTCCGTTTTCTAATATATTGGCTGAGAAGCAACATGTGAAAATCTTCACAGGCTCTTTTCTGAATTCTACTAGAACAAAATCATCCCTATCCATCATGGCTGATGCTAAACTGCTGGAGGAGTCCTCCTCGTCATCATTTAAGGTGGCATTGTTCCATGTATTTATTTAAGACTTGTAACTTTTATTTGTTACCAGTTTTCGTCGCGGCCGTTTCGGCGGTACCACGTTTTCAGGCGCTGGGAATCCTTGTCAATTTTTTTCCAGCGCCTAGGGCTATTAATCTCTTGTGTTTTATGCTTACAGGTTTGTCTTGTGACTGAACAAGGATTCCTGTTCTTCTCTCGAAGGTTGTTCATGTCCCGGGTTTGACTTATCATCGTGTTATGTCTAAGGGTTGGAGATATATTAAATTAATAAATGAAATATCTCCTTCCTTTTGCCCCATTCCCCCTCATCAGTTCTTCTGGAAGAGGAGTCTCGGCGGATGGATGGACGTGTTCTCCTGCACAAGAGGATGGTTGCCTGTGCTCAGGCTAAGGGAGTTTATTAATTATGGCCCATAATTATTTGAAAATAATCACTATTTTCTGCTGCCTTTTGCTATTGCACTATATTCTCTCTTGCATGTGCATGGGTTCTCGAATATATATAATTTAATATTATATTATTCGGGAGGTTTGAATGTCTTTAATATCTAGATATTTCTTGCATTCTTTCTGACATCCCCTCTCCTTGAAGGAGCTTTTGCATTGAGGTTTGATGTCATAATCAACCACAGTTTTTTCTCTTTCCTTGATGTCATAATCTTAGTTTAGAGAAGTCTGTGATGTGTTCATCTCCCTTTTTATTAGGAGGGTGGAGAGATATCTAGATAGTCATAATCTTTCTCTCTCTCTCTCTTAATTTGGGGTCCTGGTTTTAATGGGTTTTTATTAACTAGAGAAGTCGGCTTTCCCGTCAGGGTTGTCTGTCATAAAAGTGGATGTCTTCTCTCGAGTTTGGTTTGGTTTCTACTAATAGTCAATTAACAAGGCTTTGAAACTATCATACTCATTGTCTTCGTATCCCTTCCCTTTCAGAAGTGTTCATCCTGTCTGAAGCCTATGAAGGCTAGATTCTTTCCCCACCCTTGCCATCTGTGTTCAGCTTGTAGGCTAACTAATAAATGTGTCATTTGTAAAGAGTGGGGGTGGGGGATCTAACTTCTGAATTCTTCTCTTTTCAGGCTAAGATGATGGCTGAGGAGGGCAAGAAGTCGAAGAAGGCCTCTGAGAAGGGTGGGCTCGAGGCCTTCAAGGTTGAGTTAGTGAGTGAGATGCGCATGACTTTGAAAGACCTGATGCCTGACATGCTTCGCGGCATGTTGCCTGGCACAGGTGTTTCAACTTCCTGCGCATCGACCTCAGTGCAGGTAGCCCCAGTTCCTGGATCATGCCCTACTAGCTCGGACAAAGTGTTTAGTGATCCAGCGGCGGCCGTCTTGGACCCAGGCTTGATGTTCGCATCGCCTGGTGTTCCAGCGGCGCGAGAAGAATCAGGCGGGACCCGACCAGCGGGCCTGACCACGATCACTCGCGGAGTACACTCATCATCTGCTTTCGAGCAGTCTTCTGGTCAGTCTGGATGAAGTAAGTGTTTTAAATACTCTTATTAAAGGTATGGGCAATCTCAGACCAAGAAATCCTCCACTGACACCGTCATGGAGTCTTTCTCTGGTTCTGCAGGTTTTGAGTGATAAACCTTTTGAACCACTTATTGCTATATCTGTAAAATTATTGACACTTAAAACTGTATTTTTAGTTGCGGCAGCATCAGCCAGACGCAGGAGTGAAATTCATGCCTTGTCTGCTGAGCCTGACCGTTATATAGTTACAGGTGAAGGCCTTAAGCTTCTACCAAGATTGAATTTCTTGGCTAAGAATCAATCTTTAAAGTATCCGGGTAAACCTATTATTTTACCTGCTTTAACCAGATATGATCCTGGTGCTAAAGTATGGTGTCCTGTCCGTGCTTTAAATAAATACAAGAGAAGAACTCAGGTTTGGCGGACGGACCCATGTTCCCTATGGTTGTCATATATTGAACCCCATGGTAGGGCGTCAAGAGACACTATTTCCAGATGGATAGTAGAATGTATTCAATTCTGTCATAAGAGCCACTGGAATCCAAGTAGATAGAGCCTAGGCTCATCGTGTCCGTGGTGTGGTAACTTCCACGGCATTATTTAATGGTGTTTCTATTGAAGACATTATGTCAGTAGCCCAGTGGCACTGTGAATCAAGTTTTACCGACCATTACCTTCGTGACACTTCTAACCCGCTCGCCGTCTCAGTCCTCAGAAAATAAAATATTAATGTAGAGGTTTATGTTTGTAAATAGTTTTCCTCTGCTATTTACAAATATCACATTTGTTAGTAGGGTATCCCTACTATTAGCTGGTACAATTCTCTTCATCCGGTGGGGGAAGAGATGAGTGCCGCGTCCAAGACATCAGAGGTCAGTGTTTATGACCATTCTGTGATTTTTTTTGTCTTCGTGATGGTGTCATTTTTTTTTTTAATATGGTGATGGTTAATGTCTCTTAATTGTGGTTTTTTCAGAGAGTTTTTGAAATAGAAGCAATTCTTCTTTTTCCAATGTCTAGTAATACTTTTCATTAAGTATTAGAGAACGTGCTAGTCTCTGCCTTTTGATCAATCTCTCTTCATCGGTCGATTATCCGATGCAAAATTCTATTCCTGGTTGTAGTTTCAGTCACAATTTCAGATGTTTTAATCTCTTGAGAATTCAAAGAGCCTAGTCTCTTCGAGGGTGTGCTGGTTTTCAGGACCTTGCCTCCCTCCCACCAAAATTTACTTTCAAATTCTGGTTTTTATCAAGAGTGTTAGGGAGAGGGAGGTAAGTATGTTCTCATGATGTGAAATAAGTAAATTTATCAAATTTCATTTTCATGAGTGAGATGACATACTTACCTCCCTAACAGGATCCCGGCCTCGCCACCCCACGGAGGCCTGGTCCTTTGGGTATTGAATAGTTGCTTCTATGTCAGCCAATATTTAGTAACGGAAGTACCGGTGTGCGCATGACTGTGTACTTCCACCTGCCCATTAGGGGCACCTAACTTTTTATAATTCTGAATATTATTGAATTTAGAGCCGATATACTAGTATATCAAGAGTGTTAGGGAGGTAAGTATGTCATCTCACTCGTGAAAAAGAAATTTGATAAATTTACTTATTCTCAGCTATTTACTCATTTTTCAAGGCTATTTACTTATTTTTAGCCAAAACCTTTTATTTAGAGTCATGTTCTTTCCTGCCATCGCAGTCCTGATTGGTAATTTTGGGCTCGAAATTTATCCTTTTCATTCCTTTCTTATCTACTTCCAGTAGCTGTCAGATTGACGTCATCGTTCCTCTCACTTTTTATATAGGTCGTTGATAATATCTTTTGGTTATGATATAGATCTTAAATATAGATGAGTATTGTTTTAGCTAATTCTGTCTTTCGCATTTCATGATTCTTGTTTTAGTTTATCTGTTCACTTTAAGCATTTCTATAGCAAAGAACATACATATAACTAAGGATCATTGCCTTTCACACGATTTCAAGAAACAATATTTTTCCAATAGAATAAATCGATGCCTAGAAGTCACTACAATTTTACGTCTCATGAACAGTTTGGACTAATGCTGAGCTAATCAAAAAATAAAGTTAACTATCTTACAGCTTATCTATTTATCAGCCTAGCCCTAGTTGGAATATTGAGGCTTGTTAGCCTTTATTCTGCATTTATATCTTTCTTCAGATATTAGGTATCATACAAGCATATCTTCTGTTGGTAGGCTTCTTATTCACTTTTTTATTAGGTCCTCTTGATTTATTTTTAATGTGTTATGTCTGTAACTGATGTGTATATTTCATTAGTAATCAGGATTGATTTATAATCGTCCTTAATGGGCGGTCTTTCCATATTTGGTCTTATTTGTCGCAAGAGATTGCTTTTTTATGCAATGATATCATATTATGGAAAGGTGCCTCTGGTCTGTGCATCTCGGAGAGATTGAAATTTTTCTAATTCCAAGTTTGACTTTGAGGTGGATTTCTTACAATCCTTACCGTAGTTATAGGTTTCTCTTTACCAATGCTCTCAGTTTTGCTAGCTATCCTTGGAGGAAGTCGGTTATCCCTCTTCTAGGACCATTGGGTTTCTTGGATTTTGATCAAGGGTATTGTTAATACGTTTTTTCAAGGTCATTACCCTCTGTCGAAGGATCCACCCTCTTTTTTCTCTTATTCCTCATTGGATAACAGTTCTCTCATTTCCAGTGAAACGTCAGGCATGGGATTCAGATTCCTCAAAACACTAACCCTTTTCATCTTGGCTTCCAATTTTAAAATGGTTTGGTCCAGTTTTTAATTCTTTCTTTTCAGATAGGCTTATGGACATTTCTCTAGTCCTGAAGGTCTCATTTCAAGTCCCCTTTTCACCCTTCCTGTCAAAATTTCTCTTAGTATCACATCCCTGGCCCAGTATGGCAGTGCCACTTCCTAACTGTCGTCCTCCCCTTTTTTCCTTTTCGTGTTCACCCATATTTTTCTTCGTGTCTGGTTGTCTTAATTTTAGCCCCCCCCCCCATTTTTCCCCCTGTTCAGGTCTACATAGACGATTAACCTTTCAAGGCTTCATTCCCTATGCCTCTGTTCTCGGACGTCTCTGTAGCTATCCGAATATGTCTTCATCTAGGCTGGATTGTCAACATAGAAAATCTGGTCTATCTCCAATTCAGATATTCACTCACTTAGGGATCCCTTTCGATCTTGTCCAAGGGAGTTTTTCCTTCCCTCCCAATTGTTAAGTTTTTTATATCTCCAATACATTTTTTGCAGTGTGTGTCAGTTCATTTTGGTCTTGCTTCATATTATAGAGTTGGTGTCGGTATAAAAGGGGTTTTCTTGGGCATATTTCTGGAGAAGGTCTTAGTTTGACCTCATGTCCCTTGGGATCTTTTATCTGGACCCTCTAGTTTCTTGTTTCCTCATAAAATTCCATCTTCCGTGTATTACATGTAATTTTGGAAAGTCATCCAATCTCTGATACTAGGTGACCCAATTCATCCCCCCTTTCATCAGGTTATTTGTTTTACACAGACTCATCCATGGACATATGGTATTCGATTTGGAACTCCAGAAAGCTTTCAGGTCTTTGGTCCTTTCAGGTACCCTTTCTTCATGTCGTCCTCAAGTTTTGGGTAGTTTAATATCCTTACCATGATCCTTTAGTATTCCCAGGTTCTTTGTCTGTCAATCTCTTTCCGGTCAGACAACTCCTAGGTGGTCTCCTTTGTCTATCTCATCAGGGTGTGTGTGGGGTGGGGGGGGAGGTGGGGATGGCTGACCAATTTCTTGTCGCTATGATCCCAGACTCAGATTGGGAATTGAATACGGCTGTAGTCCAGTCGATTTGTATTCATTTTGGTTCCCCTCATGTAGATCTCTGTCGGTTGACTCTCTAGCCTGGTCTTGGGTCAAAATGTTCGCGTATGCGTTTTCCATAACCATTCTCATTCCTCGTGTTTTAATTGTGTAATTCGGTTGATAGCTCCTTTCTGGCCGGTGAAGACTTCGTTCCCGGATCTTCTGGTAGATTTCCTTTGCGGCTACCATTATTGGAAAATCTTTATCTCAGAACAGAGGAAGAATCCTTCTAAATCCAGGGATATTTCAGTTATCAGTTGGGAATCTATCGAATTGTCCCATTCTCCATCAGTCCTTTCAACTAGATCTAAAGAATTCTGTAAAAATCTCTCCGATCATTCCCCAGGAACATTTACAAGGCTAGGTTTGAGTTATGGTGTACAGATAATTTTTTCATTCCTCTGTAGCCTCCTTGATTCAAGTTACTGTTTTCTAGTTTTCCCGTTTGAACAAGAAATTGTCTGTTAATTCAGTTAGGTTCTATCTTTTTGGTCTGAATTCCTTCGGTTAATACCTCCATAATCCTTCAGCTCAAGGTCAAAAGCATTTCATGATCTTATTAAGGGTATGGGAAATTCTTGTATTCCCTTTAAGAATCCTCTTCCATTTTGGAACCTGCCTCTTGTTCTACAGGTTCTAGCAGGTAAACATTTGAACTCTTAGGATCTGTAAGTTTGAAACATCTCACTTTGAAAGCAGTCTTCTTTTTACTAGCAGTGGCTTCAGCTAGCCGCCGTTCAGAAATTCATTCTTTTCTCCTGAATCTGATAGATCTCAGGAAATAGTCTTGTTCTTTACCCTAGATCAGAATGTCTGTCTAAGACTCAGTCGTTTAATTTCTTAGAAAGTTTTTGTCATACATAAGCTTACTGCATTGTTAACAGATGTTTCTGTCTAGTGTCCTGTAAGGGCGATAAACTTCATACTGCTTGCAAACGTTCTGATGACAGGCATCTTTGGGTTACCTTTGCGGATGGTGTTGATTGCCCTGCTTCTTTGACTACTATTTCTCGTTGGATTGTTGATACTGTCAAAACTTGTCATGAATTAGCTTCTCCTGGGGACAATTCTTTGGTTGGTGTCAAGGCCCATGTTGTGGGCCTTGCCAATTCGTGTGCTCTGTTTAATAGTCCTTATCTTGAAGATATCATGCAAGTAGCTAATTGGAAGTCGGAGAATACCTTTATTAATTTCTATCTCAAGGAATCTGGTCTTTCCTCACTTTTCTATAAGATTATTCAGAAGGTTGCTTCAGGGCCCATGACTTATATCCCTTCTTCATCTTCTCACTCTTCATCATCTTCATTCTCATAAGATAGTTATCTGGGGTGAGTGTAAGCTCAGTACTTCTTTCTCACGTGTGTATTTCACCTCGTTTCATCTCATCTCTTACATCATTTTTCATAATTAATTGTTTCATTCTTGCATGTTCATATCTTCCTTCCTTACTTCTTAGGGTCGTTTAATCACCCTTTTTTCTACTCTCTCTTTGCTACCCTTCTTGAATCCCTTCTAAGTGGATTCATTATGGTAGTAACTCTGCAGATTTATTATCATTCGTAGTTTCTCACTTTGTCTTTACTACCTTTGTATTCAATCTTTTGTCTATTTTTACATCCCTTTTGCGCAAAAATTCACCTCCCTCTGGGTGTTTATTCAATGGTGAAATCTGTTTTTGAGCAATAGTAATGCAAGGAGGTAGGTTGTAATGTAGTAACAATGACCAGACGACCCGTAAGGTCTGGTCTTATGTTTTACTAATTACATTACATATACCTACCTTCTTGCATTACGGCCCACCTCAAGCACCCCCCCCCTTCAAATTCTTTTGGGGGGGGGGGGAGGTTGGTGGGGCAGGGGGGGGGGTGCTTGAGGCTTCATTTACATGGTCATATCGTGTTAGAATAGGTTTATTTAAGGGAGATATTCATTGTATATTTCAGCCTATCCGTTATACCCAAATATGTCAGAATTCAACATATTTGGGTATTTCTGAAAGAATTTTTAGTCATATAGTGTAGGGAAATTAGAATAATTTCACTTTCAGCTTTAGTCAGATATTCAGAGTCAAGTCATCATAGGATCAACTGCCTCTTCATGGATCTGCTTCAAGCTGGATTATATTACTGGATTTCATCAAATGAATGAAGTCTTGGTTGCTATCAACAAGGTCATGTGATAGCTATCAGCCAATGAGGTTGTCATTGTGCTTAATGACCTACTAGTGGCTCTGGGTATTGGATTAACCCTCTTCTTGCTTCATTCTGAGATATAGCATTCAAGCGAATTACTATGGATCTCATCATTAGAGAGACTATGGAGATACCTGAAGGAGCCTTCAGTCACTCTGTATCCACAATACCCGGCAGACAGTGGCTGTAAAAAATTCATCCTACTACGCTTCCCTTCAGAAAAGGAAAGAGCAATAGTAATGCAAGGAGGTAGGTATATGTAATTAGTAAAACATAAGACCAGACCATACGGGTCGTCTGGTCGATTTCCTGTGTCATTTGAAGATCCAAAAGCTGCATCATTGGTGTGTGGGATGGTGGGGATGGCGTGGGGGTGTATGGAAGGGAGTGCACACCCTCAAGATGAGAGATCAGTATGAGAATCACTGCAGCATCTCCATACATTATGTAATTTCAGTCTGGAGGAAATAAAGGATATGGAATATCGCAGAATTCATGTTCGTGGAACATATGATCATTCACGAGAACGACACATAGGACCGAGGTCCAATTACACGTCAGAAGCCCCTAAAGGAGGGCTGATATCATCACCGAGTCAGTCAGGCATTAATGTCATCACACCACTCAAGCTGGCAGACAGAGAGTAAGTTTTAATGTCATTATATGTAATACTCTACTGTACTGATGACTCACTCAAAAACTTTCTTGGCCCTGTGGCCCTCCTAATACTCAACTGTACTGCTGACTCCGTCAAAACTTTCATGGCCCTATGCCCCTCCCAATACTCAACTCTACTGCTGACTGAGCCAAAGCTTTCTTGGCCATGTGGCCCTCCTAATACTCAACTGTACTGCTGAATGAGCCAACGCTTTCTTGGACCTGTGGCCCGCCTAATACTCTACTTTACTAACTCAGTTAAGGCTTTCATGGCCCTGTAGCCCTCCTAATACTCTTCTGTACTGCTGACTCAGTCAAAGCTTTCATGTCCCTGTAGCCCTCCTAATACTCTACTTTACCGCTGACTGAGCCAAAGCTATCTTGGCCCTGTGGCCCTCCTAATACTCAACTGTACTGCTGACTCAGTCAAAGCTTTCTTGGCCCTGTAGCCCTCCTAATACTCAACTGTACTACTGAACCAAAGCTTTCTTGGCCCTGTGGCCCTCCTAATACTCAACTGTACTGCTGGCTGAGCCAAAGATTTCTTGGCGCTGTGGCCCTCCGAATACTCTACCTTACTGCTGACTCTGTCAAAACTTTCATGGCCCTGTGTGCCCCTCCTAATACTCAACTGTACTGCTGACTGAGCCAAAGCTATCTTGGCTCTGTGGCTCTCCTAATACTCTACTGTACTGCTGAATCAGTCAAAGCTTTCTTGGCCCTGTAGCCCTCCTAATACTCGACTGTATTGCTGACTGAGCCAAAGCTTTCTTGGCCCTTTGGCCCTCCTAATACTCTACTGTACTGTTGATTCAGTCAGAGTTTTCATGGCCTTGTAGCCCTCCTAATGCTCAACTGTACTGCTGACTCCGTCAAAACTTTCATGGCCCTCTAGCCCTCCTAATACTCTACTGTACTGCCGAGTCAGTCAAAGCTTTCTTGGCCCTATGGCCCTCCTGATACTCTACTGTATTGCTGACTGAGCCAAAGCTTTCTTGGCCCTGTGGCCCTCCTAATACGCTACTGTACTGTTGGCTCAGTCAAAGCTTTCATGGCTGTGTGGCCCTCCTAATACTCAACTGTACTGTTGACACCATCAAAACTTTCATGGCCCTGTGGCCCTCCTAATACTCAACTGTACTACTGACTGAGCCAAAGCTTTCTTGGCCCTGTGGCCCTCCTAATACTCAACTGTACTGCTGACTAAGCCAACGCTTTCTTGGCCCTGTGGCCCTCCTAATACTCTACTGTACTCTTAACTTAGTCAAAGCTTTCATGGCCCTGTGGCCCTCCTGATACTCAACTGTACTGTTGACTGAGCCAAAGCTTTCTTGGCCCTGTGGCCCTCCTAATACTCAACTGTACTGCTGACTGAGCCAACGCTTTCTTTGCCCTGTGGCTATCCTAATACTCTACTTTACTGCTAACTCAGTCAAAGCTTTCTTGGCCCTGTGGCCCTCCTGATACTCTACTTTACTGCTGACTCAGTCAAAGCTTTCATGGCCCTGTGGCCCTCCTAATACTCAACTGTACTGGTGACTCCGTCAAATCTTTCATGGCCCTGTGGCCCTCCTAATACTCAACTCTACTGCTGACTGAGCCAAATCTTTCTTAGCCCTGTGGCCCTCCTAATACTCAACTGTACTGCTGACTGAGCCAAAGCTTTCCTGGCCCTGTGGCCATCCTAATACTCTACTTTACTGCTGACACAGTCAAAGCTTTCTTGGCCCTGTGGCCCTCCTAATACTCTACTTTACTGCTGACTCAGTCAAAGCTTTCATGGCCCTGTAGCCCTCCTAATACTCTACTGTATTAAGCGCGTTGTCGCTGATAAGTCATCTAATAACCAATGAAGTTTTTGTTTTGAATGGCGTATATGATGCATCAACCGTTTTATCAGGTGTGTATAATATCTATCTTAAATTAACACATTCATCTCTGATGTCTAACTATCTCTATCATGATATTGTGCTGCATCAGCACACCACCACATCTTCTCAGCATATGTAACCTGTGTCTGTTTCAGCTTGGAGATTCTTGTGAACCGAGGATATGTTCCTGCTAAATATAAGAAGGCAAGAAATCGTCCTGAAGGACAGGTGGGTTTATACTTGTTAACACATCACCCGCTCTCCATAATATGTACTATTTTTGTCGAGGCTCTCAGTTATCATGATGATGCTCTGACTGACACCTGAATGAGGAAAGTTGATTACTAGTCATAATGGATGAATTCGATCTGTCACTCAAGTATATGACATCATAATCAATTACGTCACATGTAGACTGATGACACAATCAATATGCATAATGAATGATGGCTCTATCTCCAACATAAACATTGAATAGGCTGTCAAGTGTACCAATTCTATATATTCAACAGCCTGCCTGTATAGTTACCTCGAGCCTGGTAATCTCTGAATTCAGGATTCAAAGATTCCACCATGCACTAATCATGGGCGGAGCCTAGCTAGAAGAGGGTGGGGGATAGCTCGAAAAGACTACTTAGTATGTGCATGCGTGCGTGTGTAGGTGTGTTTGTTTGCTATGTATGTCCATGCATGCGTGTATAGGTGTGTTTGTTTGCTGTGTATGTGCATGGTTGTAGGTGTGTGTGTTTGCTGTGCGTGTGCGGTTGTAGGTGTGTTTGTGTGCTGTGTATGGGCACGTGTGCATGTGTAGGTGTGTTTGTTTGCTGTGTATGTGCATGGTTGTAGGTGTGTTTGTTTGTTGTGTGTGTGCGGTTGTTTGCTGTGTAGGTGTGTTTGTTTGGTGTGTACGTGCATGTGTAGGTGTGTTTGTTTGTTGTGTATGTGCATGTGTGCGGTTGTAGGTGTGTATGGGCACGTGTGTAGGTGTGTTTATTTGCTGTGTATGTGCATGCATGCGTGTGCAGGTGTGTTTGTTTGCTGTGTAGGTGTGTTTGTTTGCTGTGTGTGTGCAGTTGTAGGTGTGTTTGTTTGCTGTGTATGGTCATGTGTAGGTGTGTTTGTTTGCTGTGTATGTGTAGGTGTGTTTGTTTGCTGTGTACGTGCATGTGTAGGTGTGTTTGTTGTGTATGTGCATGTGTGCGGTTGTAGGTGTGTATGGGCACGTGTGTAGGTGTGTTTATTTGCTGTGTATGTACATGCATGTGTGTGTATGTATGTTTGTTTGCTGTGTATGTGCATGCGTGAGTATGTAGGTGTGTTTGTTTGCTGTGTATGTACCTGCATGTGAGTGTATGTTGTGCCTTAGGCAGCAACAACTTCCAGTCAAATAAGTTTCAAAATATTCAACATGTTATTGGTATGGTTGCTTTGAAATTAAGATACTATTTCAGTGCTGGAAGAATTAATGTCTTAGACTAAGGAGTAATACTATATAATTGTAACAATTAAATTTAAATTCTTTTCCAAAAAGTATTCGTTTTCTAGCTTAATCAGTTAAAATATTAATTTTAAGTCAATTTATAAACAACCAAAATCGACTTCTGAAATCATGATTGATCGGTTGGTTGAACATGCAAACTAATCAAATCGATTAATCGGAACAACACTAATAGGTCTAAATTGGTTTCTGTGTCTGTATAGGCGTGCGTGCGTGTGCACATGCATGTGTAGGCCTCTCCATGCGTGTGTAAGTGTCTGCGTGTGTTTGTTTGTTTCTGTACGGGTATGCGTGCGTGCGTGTGTAGGTGTGTCTGTTCATTTGTTTTTATGTCTGTGTAGGAGTGTGTGTATAGGTGTGTGTTTGTTTGTTTGTGTCTGTAGGCGTGCGTGTGTAGATGTGTTTGTTTGTTTCTGTGTCTGTAGGTGTGTTTGTTTGTGTGTGTGTGCGTGCAGATGCTGGGGTGCATGTGTAGGTGTGCGTGTGTGTGTGTGTCCATGGTGTATAGGTGTGTTTGTTTGCTTGTTTCTGTCCGGGATGCTACAATACACCTCAGAATTAACGTAATATTTTTCTTAAACAAAATAAAATAATAGAATATATTGAACATAATTGAATTGGAAGCCATTGCTGCCTAAGGCCAGGCAAGTTATGTTCAAAATATTCAACAGGACATTTCTTACATCTTGTTCAAAATCGTACTAACTAACATATGTTTGCTTTTGTTTTAGAAATTATAGCTTATTTCAGAGCTGTACTGTATCTTGCTTTCTCATTCTAGCTTATGTCTGAGCTGTACTGTATCTTGCTTTCTCATGTTAGCTTATGTCTGAGCTGTACTGTATCTTGCTTTCTCATTCTAGCTTATGTCTGAGCTGTACTGTATCTTGCTTTCTCATTCTTAGCTTATGTCTGAGCTGTACTGTATCTTGCTTTCTCATTCTAGCTTATGTCTGATCTGTACTGTATCTTGCTTTCTCATTCTAGCTTATGTCTGAGCTGTACTGTATCTTGCTTTCTCATTCTAGCTTATGTCTGATCTGTACTGTATCTTGCTTTCTCATTCTAGCTTATGTCTGATCTGTACTGTATCTTGCTTTCTCATTCTAGCTTATGTCTGAGCTGTACTGTATCTTGCTTTCTCATTCTTAGCTTATGTCTGAGCTGTACTGTATCTTGCTTTCTCATTCTAGCTTATGTCTGATCTGTACTGTAGCTTGCTTATGTCTGAGCTGTACTGTATCTTGCTTTCTCATTATTAGCTTATGTCTGAGCTGTACTGTATCTTGCTTTCTCATTCTAGCTTATGTCTGAGCTGTACTGTATCTTGCTTTCTCATTCTAGCTTATGTCTGATCTGTACTGTATCTTGCTTATGTCTGAGCTGTACTGTATCTTGCTTTCTCATTCTAGCTTATGTCTGAGCTGTACTGTATCTTGCTTTCTCATTCTAGCTTATGTCTGAGCTGTACTGTATCTTGCTTATGTCTGAGCTGTACTGTATCTTGCTTTCTCATTCTAGCTTATGTCTGAGCTGTACTGTATCTTGCTTTCTCATTCTAGCTTATGTCTGATCTGTACTGTATCTTGCTTATGTCTGAGCTGTACTGTATCTTGCTTTCTCATTCTAGCTTATGTCTGAGCTGTACTGTATCTTGCTTTCTCATTCTAGCTTATGTCTGAGCTGTACTGTATCTTGCTTTCTCATTCTAGCTTATGTCTGATCTGTACTGTATCTTGCTTATGTCTGAGCTGTACTGTATCTTGCTTTCTCATTCTAGCTTATGTCTGAGCTGTACTGTATCTTGCTTTCTCATTCTAGCTTATGTCTGAGCTGTACTGTATCTTGCTTTCTCATTCTAGCTTATGTCTGAGCTGTACTGTATCTTGCTTTCTCATTCTAGCTTATGTCTGAGCTGTACTGTATCTTGCTTTCTCATTCTAGCTTATGTCTTATCTGTACTGTATCTTGCTTATGTCTGAGCTGTACTGTATCTTGCTTTCTCATTCTAGCTTATGTCTGAGCTGTACTGTATCTTGCTTTCTCATTCTAGCTTATGTCTGAGCTGTACTGTATCTTGCTTTCTCATTGTAGCTTATGTCTGAGCTGTACTGTATCTTGCTTTCTCATTCTAGCTTATGTCTGAGCTGTACTGTATCTTGCTTTCTCATTCTAGCTTATGTCTGAGCTGTACTGTATCTTGCTTATGTCTGAGCTGTACTGTATCTTGCTTTCTCATTCTAGATTATGTCTGAGCTGTACTGTATCTTGCTTTCTCATTCTAGCTTATGTCTGAGCTGTACTGTATCTTGCTTTCTCATTCTTAGCTTATGTCTGAGCTGTACTGTATCTTGCTTTCTCATTCTTAGGTTATGTCTGAGCTGTACTGTATCTTGCTTTCTCATTCTAGCTTATGTCTGAGCTGTACTGTATCTTGCTTTCTCATTCTAGCTTATGTCTGAGCTGTACTGTATCTTGCTTTCTCATGGTTAGCTTATGTCAGAGCTGTACTGTATCTTGCTTTCTCATTCTTAGGTTATGTCTGAGCTGTACTGTATCTTGCTTTCTCATTCTAGCTTATGTCTGAGCTGTACTGTATCTTGCTTTCTCATGCTTAGCTTATGTCTGAGCTGTACTGTATCTTGCTTTCTCATTCTAGCTTTTGTCTGAGCTGTACTGTATCTTGCTTTCTCATTCTAGCTTTTGTCTGAGCTGTACTGTATCTTGCTTTCTCATTCTAGCTTTTGTCTGAGCTGTACTGTATCTTGCTTTCTCATTCTAGCTTATGTCTGAGCTGTACTGTATCTTGCTTTCTCATTCTTAGCTTATGTCTGAGCTGTACTGTATCTTGCTTTCTCATTCTAGCTTATGTCTGAGCTGTACTGTATCTTGCTTTCTCATTCTTAGCTTATGTCTGAGCTGTACTGTATCTTGCTTTCTCATTCTAGCTTTTGTCTGAGCTGTACTGTATCTTGCTTTCTCATTCTTAGCTTATGTCTGAGCTGTACTGTATCTTGCTTTCTCATGTTAGCTTATGTCTCAGCTGTACTGTATCTGGCTTTCTCATGCTAGCTTATGCCTGGAGACGTTTTCACGTGATCAGGCAAAAATAATCCAGATATGGATCTGGTCAATATCTGAATCTATGGATATCTCTGAAACTACTTGTCCATAGCACAAGGCTCAAATATTAACACAAGAAAGGGTAGGGCTCTGCATGGGGTGACTGGGCCCTGCATGGCTCTTGATAGGAGTGACTTGGTCCTGCATGACCCTGCATGCAGTGACTGGGCCCTGCATAAAATAGGAGGTGACTCGGCCCTGCATCGCCCTAACATAGGAGGTGACTGGGCCCTGCATGGCCCTAACATAGGTGACTGGGCCCTGCATGGCACTAAGATAGCAGGTGACTCGGCCCTAACATAGGGGGTGACTGGACCCTGTATGGCCCTAAGATAGGAGGTGACTGGGTCATGCATGACCCTAACATAGGGGTGACTGGGCCCTGCATGGCCCTAAAATTGGAGGTGAGTGTTCCCTGAATGGGCCTAACATAGGAGTGACTGGGCCCTGCATGGCCCTAGCATAGGGGGTGACTGTGCCCTGCATGGCCCTAACATGGGGTGACTGAGCCCTGCATGGCCCTAACATAGGGGGTGACTGAGCCCTGCATGGCACTAAGATAGGAGGTGACTGGGCCCTGCATGGCACTAAGATAGGGGGTGACTATTCCCTGCATTGCCCTAAGATAGGAGGTGACTGTTCCCTGCATGGCACTAAGATAGGCGGTGACTCGACCCTGCATGGATGAGGCCCTCCATGGCCTTAAGATATGGGTGACTGGGCCCTGCATGGCCCTAAGATAGGGGGTGACTGGGCCCTTGCTCTTGTTGACTTTCAATTCTTTCCATATTTTCAAACATTTTGGAATTAGTTTACTTTGCACCATGAGTTAGGTAAATGTTAAACTTATTCAATGGACGTTTAGTTCATCAAGAAGTTGTCCGATCTTAATAAACCTTTAAAAGATTTCATCTATGCCATCATTGCGTCAACTTTGCATCATAGTAAAAATGCTTTTCAAATTTTTTTTCATGATTTGAGTTTAGTTTAGTTATGTCTTATGTGTGCGCTATGAATTAGAATAATTGTTTTCAGTGGACATTTAGATCATCATGGGTAATCCATTTTCACTAAAAATGCCTGGCCGTATCTAATATCATGACATACCATAAACTATTCTATACCATATCATAGCAATCCTTATGTCACACCATCATCACATGATGTGGAATACGTAGCAAAACAAAGGCCGCGGGATGTGACACGCGGGGTGCAGTCCTAACTATTAATTTGTTTGCTTAGCCCTTGTGCTCAAATGTAGTCACAAAAATCAAAATATTTGCTTATTGAATGTCCATTTGCAGGCGAAATGAAGAATATTTGAAAATTTACTACTGGAATGACTGGCTCAGTTAATAAGCCAGGCATTTCAGTGGTAAATTTTCAAAAATAATCTCTTGGCCTTGAAATGGACATTGTTTAAGACAACTACAGAGGCCAGCTTGACCAGCAAGGGGTTAAAGTATTGACTGCGCAAGTGTTAGATTAGCCAAGCATCCCAGGCAGGTGGGACCAGACATGCATTAAGTAAGCTTGATAATTTTCATACTCAGAAGCGAGTTTACATCTTTAACACCTGCATTCTGTCGATTTTGTTCACAGATAAAGGGTATAGTTGACTTGGTGGGGATTGTCCGACACACGGAGAAGGTAAGTTTGTGAGGTTGACTTGGTGGAGATTGTCCGACACACGGAGAAGGTAAGTTTGTGAGGTTGACTTGGTGGGGATTGTCCGACACACGGAGAAGGTAAGTTTGTGAGGTTGACTTGGTGGGGATTGTCCGACACATGGAGAAGGTAAGTTTGTGAGGTTGATTTGATGGGGATTGTCCGACACACGGAGAAGGTAAGTTTGTGAGGTTGATTTGATGGGGATTGTCCGAGACACGGAGAAGATAAGTTTGTGAGATTGATTTGATGGGGATTGTCCGACACACGGAGAAGGTAAGTTTGTGAGGTTGATTTGATGGGGATTGTCCGACATACGGAGAAGGTAAGTTTGTGAGGTTGATTTAATGGGAATGCTATGGCACACAGAACATACGGTAAGTTTATGAAATTGATTTGGTTGTTATTGTTAGAAGTTCAACGAAAGTTCGAGAGGTGGACTATGTCAGGATTGTGCAGCTTAGGTTGTGGGTTGGATTTGGTGAGACTCATATGGCTTACAATGAAGGTGAGTTTATGAAATGGAGCTTAAGAATTATATGGCTTACAATGAAGCAAGTTTATGAGATGGAGCTTGCGAATTATATGACTTACAATGAAGCAAGTTTATGAGATGGAGCTTGGGAATTATATGGCTTACAATGAAGGTGAGTTTGTGAGATGGAGCTTGGGAATTATATGACTTACAATGAAGGTGCTTACGAGATGGAGCTTTGGAGTTATATGGCTTACAATGAAGGTGAGTTTGTGCGCTGGATTTGGTGGGAATTATATGACTTACAATGAAGGTGAGTTTGTGCGCTGGATCTGGTAGGAATTATATGGCTTATCGTGAAGGTGAGTTTGTTAATTATGACTTGATCTGTAATCATAATTAATGATGATCAAGGCTCATATTTACTTATTAAAATTTGTAACGAATATTTGTTAAAGATTTATATTTATTACGGCTAACTTTATTTATTTTAAGCAGCTTTCTTACATGTGCGTCATCAGGTGGTGAAATATTTACAAGGCTTATATACAAAATATTGCACTAACGACTGACTGTCACAATTCTTAAATATTCACACAAAAAATGCTTGAAAATAAAATTGTTGAAATTATGTACTCTTAGAGGCTTAAATTGTGTACCTCAATGTAATGAAATGAATAGGGCTGTGGTTCGTGAAGATTTTCATGAACCGAACCGGTTCGCGATACGCTAGTCCGGTTCACAAACCATCTAATATTCAAAATCTGAACTGATGAAATAGAATTAGAAATATTGTGAAACACAAAATCATTTGCAAATTCCAAGTGGCTTTAGTGACAAAATGCACAACAAATGGTTAGTATATAACAGCCATCTAAGTTTGATACACTCAAATAAGTTTCATTGTATGGTTAGTTGGTTACTTCTTGCCGTTTTATAGACGACACTAGTTAAATAAATCGATACAAGGAACCAGGCTAGTACGGGAACCTCATCTAGACAACACAGATATCTAGATCTGATAGATCTCCTTGAGTTTAAACAGCTAAAATAGTTTTGCTGAATACAAATTCTCGGCTACTTTGAACTGGATTTTGTATCAAGATATTACTATTTACTAGATAATTAGAATGCATAACATTTTGCAAAAAAAATACGCCCATATAGACGCAGTTGGTCGAGAAAACTGTTCTAAACAGCGGTTTTACTGGTAGTTCATTTAGTGCGATCTATGCTGTAATTGTATATCTATAGCATTTTACGACATTGACCAATTTGTGGTAGTAACAATTGCGCGCTGAACATCCTTGATTTTAATCAGAGAAAGCATATCGCATTTTGATTGGATATACTGACTGGTGTTCATTATAATAGCCAATGTAAACGTAATGGAAGAATGATTAGAAGAATAATTTGAACACTGTATCATTTCTCGGAAACCATGGCTGATTTTGCAAATAACAAAGAAAATATGTCACGCTCGCCTTTTCTTTGATAGAGCATGTGTGTCGCGTAGACCTTATAAGCCTGTAATATGTTGAGATGGTGGAATACACATGATAACAACATTTTCTTGGCTTGTAATGTCGATATTTGCCGGTAAATTAAACCATTTAAGCGAGGAAGGTATGTGTTACTCTAGGACGATTACGCTATCATGGGTGTGGGTTGAACTTACTCGGAAAATAATTCAAAATATTGTCGTAAATCTGAATTACCGTTTATCATTCAAAACTTGTATACATCTAGAATAAGTGCTTAGTAAATCGTTTTTGTCATGATTTCCATATATTTTCCTTAGACAGATGGAAAATACATACGAAAAAAAATTAATGTATGGTTCACTTTGACCACTACTAAGGGACTCGTGCCTCTAATTCACTTTGACAACTACTAAGGGACTCGTGCCTCTAATTCACTTTGACAACTACTAAGGGAATCGTGCCTCTAATTCACTTTGACAACTACTAAGGGACTCGTGCCTCTAATTCACTTTGACAACTTGAAAAATTATGCTAAGATTTATTTCATTTCATTACGTCTAGGCGCACAATTTAAGCTTCTAAAAGTATATAGTTTTAACAATTTTATTTTGAACCATTGATTCTGCTTTGAATATGCACCTTTAAGTCAAAAGAAATGGGACTGTAGCTAACATGCTTCTGTTTATATGAACAAATCCTGTAAGTATAGTGTGTGTATTTATAGCTCTCCTGGCTGGAAGATGCCATATAGCGACCATCTATCTGGTGTGCCATCTTTTCATCATCTGTCTTCCCTTAATTGACTTCTCATGAAACACTGGCATGATTTCAAACAAATTTGGCAGGACACATTTTTGGGTGATAGAAGACCAGGATTAACCATATAAAGCTGATTGGTTGATGGTCATCTTGTTAATAATAATAATAATAATAATAAGTACATTTATAAAGCGCTGAATCCATGACAATGCGTGCTCTAAGCGCTAGTGCGTATAGCTATATCTACTGAGAATATGCTCGTTTGAAAAGGGTGGTTTTCAGTTGTGATTTGAAAATATCTAATGATGCTGAGTTTTTTAGACTAAGTGGTAGATTGTTCCACTCGGTGGGAGCTGCGTAAGCGAAAGTTTTGTGGCCATATGTAGTAGAATTTACTTTTGGGACGTTTAGCAGCATCTGGTTGACAGATCTGAGTGATCGACCTGGCGAATATGGTTGTACTAGTTCAGTTAATAGGTTTTTAGTCGAGTAACTGTCTTGAGCTCAGCTGCTCTTTGTCAGCTTTTGATTACAGTCTTATATTTTTAGCGTAGTTTATTGTCCAGCACAAGACTTTTTACTGTTGGCATCTTGACGGATAATTCTCGTAATACACGAAATGTTTTTGTGTGTTTCAGCGTCGGCAGTTCACGCCTAATAATAAACCAGAGAGTGGATACCTAGTTCATCGGGATGTGGAATTGTTAGCAGAATTGACCGGAGCTGCTCCTGTCTTTATAGATGCAGATAGCAGTAAGTCGGTATTATAGGGCTCTCAAGATTCTGAGATTATTTTAACTGTCTGACTGCTGCAAGCCACCAGACAATAATTTCAATGGGCAATAACTCTGGACTTGCTTAATACTTTAAAAACAATTTGACTGAAAGTTGTTGGTGGATAAGCCAACAACTTTCAATCAAATTATTTTCAGAATATTAAACATATGCAGAGCTAAATCCCATGGAAAATGTATTCTGAAGCAAGTGAGCTGGCAGACATTTATTGACGGTCACAATCTCTCTTGTTTTGGTCCTTCAAGGACTCCTCACTAATGACTTAGCTCTTAAGTCTCAAATTTGTTCAAGAAATTTCATAGTGTCTCATAGAAAATACCCATTTGCAGACTAAGAGAAGATTATTTTTATATATTTAAAACTGAAATGATGGTTAGTTATCAAGCCGGTTGTAAATTTTCAAAAATACTCTTCTCTTTGCCTGCAAATCGCCATTTCTGAAGAGGACAGCAGAGGCATTTTTTGGTCGGCTTGGGTGTGAAAGGATTAATATAAGACATTTACTATAGTCATGGGCGGTATTACCGATACATCGATATAAATCGATACAAATACAGCTGCAATACGTATCGTGATACATTCGCCGTGAACCGATATTTTTGTGGAAAAACATCAATCTTCACTATTTCATGAGATTCTGATAAATATGCCAAAATATTCGCAAAAAGAGTGACTGCTTACTTATTTTAGTTACAGGCGTTTACACGGAAAATGGTTACTATAAATAATACAATGAAAATCTCTCTGATTTCGGCCCAAACAAACTCGGCCAGTGGAAACGTAGATTTTCTTTGCTTAAATAATAATAATTCTCACTGCTGGCGAATAAAAAACAAATCTAGGCGAGTTTCATGGCGAACGCAAAATAATACTAACACAATTCATCAAATGGAGCTGGCGAACAGCTTTTCTGCAAACGCGACCGTATTTATGTAGTTTCCAAGTAAACCTGAAACTAGCGATCGCGTCTAACTGAAGTCATAGACTAATTATATAAAGACGTGACAGACTGTACTACTGCGTAATACCAAATTTATAAACAGCGCCACCTGAAGTTAGTCACGGTAAACTGCGCCATTAGTATGGAAACGATGTTTATGACTGTACGTTACTCGAAACGTAGTTATCCCACTTGAATACCGCTTTTTCACCGATAGTTTACCGCGACTATCGCCAGGGGGTGAATTGCGCAAGTGACGTCAACGTGGCACGTCTTTATGGTTATACTCAAACAAAAAGCCAACATCCACTATAGACAGGTTTATCTGTATGGTATTTAGAACCGCCAAGATACCAGTGTCCATTTTGAGCATATTTTGTCCGTCCATTCATCCATTCGCCCTCTACAACCTTGTCCGGGCCATAGTTTCAAGACTTTTATATGTACGATCATGAAACTTGGTATGTGGATGCATCTTATGGAAACGATGGGCAGTGCAAAAAGTAGGTCAGTGTGACCTACTTTTCACATTTCACTGAACATTACATTTTTCAAGCTTGTCAATAATGCCATAGTGTCAAGACTTTTATATGTACGATCATGAAACTTGATATATGGATGCAGCTTATGGAGCCGATGTGCAGTGCGTAAAGGAGGTCAGCATGACCTACTTTTGACCTACTTTTCACATTTCACTGAACATTACAGTTTACAAGCTTGTCCGTGCCATAGTGTCAAGACTTTTATATGTATGATAATGAAACTTGGTATGTGGATGCAGCTTATGGAGCCGATGTGCAGTGCGTAAAGGAGGTCAGCATGACCTACTTTTGACCTACTTTTCACATTTCACTGAACATTACAGTTTACAAGCTTGTCCGTGCCATAGTGTCAAGACTTTTATATGTATGATCATGAAACTTGGTATGTGGATGCAGCTTATGGAGCCGATGTGCAGTGCATAAAGGAGGTCAGCATGACCTACTTTTGACCTACTTTTCACATTTCACTGAACATTACAGTTTACAAGCTTGTCCGTGCCATAGTGTCAAGACTTTTATATGTATGATAATGAAACTTGGTATGTGGATGCAGCTTATGGAGCCGATGTGCAGTGCGTAAAGGAGGTCAGCATGACCTACTTTTGACCTACTTTTCACATTTCACTGAACATTACATTTTTCAAGCTTGTCAATAATGCCATAGTGTCAAGACTTTTATATGTACGATCATGAAACTTGATATATGGATGCAGCTTATGGAGCCGATGTGCAGTGCGTAAAGGAGGTCAGCATGACCTACTTTTGACCTACTTTTCACATTTCACTGAACATTACAGTTTACAAGCTTGTCCGTGCCATAGTGTCAAGACTTTTATATGTATGATCATGAAACTTGGTATGTGGATGCAGCTTATGGAGCCGATGTGCAGTGCGTAAAGGAGGTCAGCATGACCTACTTTTGACCTACTTTTCACATTTCACTGAACATTACAGTTTACAAGCTTGTCCGTGCCATAGTGTCAAGACTTTTATATGTATGATCATGAAACTTGGTATGTGGATGCATCTTATGGAGCTGATTTGCAGTATGTAAAAGGTAGGTCAGCGTGGCCTACTTTTCATGGTTCATTGAATATTACCAAAATTTTTTATCCGGGCTGTAGTTTCAAAGGTTTTGGTATACAGGAACTGAACTTGATATGTGGATGCATCTTAGAGAGGTGTGCAGTGTATGAAAAGTAGGTCAGTGTGACCTACTTTTCACGGTTCATTGAACATACAGAAAATGTTAGTCCGGGCTATAATTTCAAGAGTTTGGCATACTGAATCTAAACCTGGTGTATGGATGTATTATATGCTGAAGGTGTGTCACATAGGAAATGTTGTGACCTACTTTTCATGGTTCACTGAACATGCTTTTGACCTACTTTTCTTGGTTCACTGAACATTACAGAGAATTTTTATCTGGACCATAGGTTATACAGTGTCCCCGCTGAGTATGCCTTCAGGGAGCATATATCAGTTTGCTGATATGCCTTGTTTATATAAGGAATATTCTGGTGAATATTTTGGAATTAATTTGACTGGGAGATATTGCTGCCTATGGCAGCAACCGCTCCCAGTCAAATTTGTTTCTAAATATTCAACAGGTCTCCTGTATAGTTGTTTTGAAATAATCAGCTGAAGCAAACATTCACGAAGAAATGAGCTTTCTCAGGTTAATCAAGAAAATACAATCATGGTATTGTAGTGATTATTTGAATATTATCGTTTGTTTTGTCTACTGGCATGACCACAGTGTACTATAACATATAGATACATATAAGTATGTTACTGACATGACCAGAGTGTACTATAATATTGTAGCGAGTTTTGGTGGTGGTTCAGAGTTGGAATCTGGGGTCGATTTAATTGAGAAAAACCGGGTGGTGGTCGTATAGCCGTTATATGAGAAGCATTCTTTGCTTCTACATTCTCTGAATGCAGATTCAAAGACTGCTTCTCTCGTGTAAAAGCTGTTTGAAGGCGCGGTACAGGGCGATCCTGTAAATGAAAACGAAAATTCATATTCAAGCCGGGATTTGGCTTCGGAACCGTATTTTCCGCGTGACTATCACACAGTTGGTTAATTAACTCATCCACACGTCCCCTCATCTTGTATAACTCACTCACGCTCACTACAGGAGACTGGGGAGAGGGACCACCGGGAGGCTCTGGATAACCAGAAGACTCACGGTGGTTCAGCACCGCAGTGTCCATAAAAGAGAGGGCCGGCTGCTGTCCTGAAGCAACCTGAGAAAGAGTGTCAACCAAAGGGGTAGACATATTTGCACAAGGAACAGAAAAATCACTTGCAGGAACAGAAAAATCACTTGCAGAACAAATAGCTCCACTAGTGTGACTATCCTGGAAGCCTTCCAAAGAACTAACATTTGAATTTGCATCTTCCTCATTAGTACTCCAGCCGTCATTGCTGTAATCAGTGTCATACCCATCTTCAAAGTGATCCTTAGCGTATGTAGTGACTCCATCTTGAAAGGTCACATGTGATTCTGAGATCCTGTGTTGAGGGTGCATCTCAATTCCTAATGGGGTGTGTGTACTAGAATGTACAAATGCATAATCACTAAGGTGCTCTAATGCACTGTGGACAGTGTTTGTTAGCGAATATTCCGCCATTTTGGATCTACTCTACAATGTCTATTTTAGAATGCCTATGTGTGATAACTATGTGGCGTAAGACAGGATCCTGCCTATTAACAAATGCCAATTCTAGACTATGGAATACGAGATTCTATCTTAAAGCCAGATAATTAATCATTACGTGATTTTACCTTGGATTATCTCATTAATGATTTGAACTAATGTAGGATCAGTGATAGTAACACTGTAATATTAAGAACAGGCCATGAATTACATTTCCTAGAAGGGGAAAAGATAAATATGAGAAAGTTTTCCTAAAAAAGACAGCGGGACATAATATTAAAATTAATATTCACTATATTGCAATGTAATGTAGCCGAGTATAACACATTGTTGTTGCCTCACTCAGGAACCAGGTCGAGGAAATAAGCAATCGGCGCACACCCCCCCCCCCCCCCCCCCCCCCCCCCCCCCACCACCACCTAGCAATAACATAGCTAGATGATAAATAGTGCCTTAATAAACCCGTGAAAGTTAACATTATAAATAGTCAGGGAACTAATTTCACTATATTTCATGAACCAGACATTGCTTGTTTTATTAATTTAAAAGTCAAAGTGGGCGTTCAGATATTGCTTTATTGCTTTTAAAAGTGGCACCGCGAATACATGTACATTTTGCGTTCCGCCATTGTTGATCGTGAGTCGCTCAGAGACTGGTTAAAATAAATCACGTCATCGTTGTGAATGACAACGAGACACGTGATCAAAATTTTACTACAATAGTAATTTTCATTCATTCATAATGACATCAGATGTCCAGCAAGCCAATCAAATTACGGCTACGCTTTTCCGAGAATCTACGACTGCGCATAATTATCGATCGGCTAGACAGTCGCGCGAGGCATTTCTCATTAGTGGTGAATTTAGGCAATGAGTAAGTAACCGGGTTCATTTTGTTCTGTAAGAATGGAATGTTTACTTTACCAGGCAGCTGTATCAGAGCTGATAATGCGACATACTGCCAATTATTAGTCCCCTACCGGTAAAACCGGGGGGACTATAACTTTGCACTCCGTCTGTCCGTCCGTCTGTCCATCTGTCGCAGTTGGTTTCTCGCACTTTTTTTCGCAGTCCTTCAAGGTATTCAACTGTGAATTGGTTGATTGCTTTGTTATGAGAAGTTACAGACCAAGTTCGAGTTTCATGCGTATTCGTCAATTTTTTATGGAGTTATGCCCCCTTTTGAGTTAAGAAATATGAAAAATACCAGCTTTCCGCACTTTTTTTCGCACTCCTTCAAGATATTTAAGCGAAGATCGGTGCATCGCTTTAGTATAAGTAGTTACAGATCAAGTTCGAGTTTCAGGCGTTTGCATCAATTTTTGATGGAGTTATGCCCCCCTTTTAATATTAATTTTCCGCACCTTTTTTTGCAGTCTTTCAAGATATTATAATGAGAATTGCTACATTGCTTTGGTATGAGAAGTTACAGACCAAGTTCGAGTTTCAGGTGTATGCGTAAATTTTTTTATGGAGTTATGCCCCCTTTTGACTTAAGAAATATGAAAAATACCAGCTTTCCGCACTTTTTTTCGCACTCATTCAAGATATTTAAGCGAAAATCGGTGCATCGCTTTAGTATAAGGAGTTACAGAGCAAGTTCGAGTTTCAGGCGTTTGCATCATTTTTTGATGGAGTTATGCCCCCTTTCGACTTATGAAATACAAAAAATATGAGTTTTCCACACCTTCTTTCGCAGTCTTTCAAGATATTGTACTGAGAATTGCTACATTGTTTTGTTATGAGAAGTTACAGACCAAGTTCGAGTTTCAGGTATATGCGTAAATCTTTGATGAAGTTATGCCCCCTTTCGACCTATGAAATATGAAAAATATTAGTTTTCAGCCCTTTTTCTTGCAATCTTTCAAGCTATTCAACTGAGAATTAGTACATTACTTTATTATGAGAAATTACAGGCCAAGTTCGGGTTTCAGACGTTTGCGTCCTTTTTTGATGGAGTTATGTCCCCTTTCGACTTATGAAATACAAACATATCAGCTTTCAAGACTTTTTCCTTCTCCTTCACCATATATAACTGAGACTTACTTGGTTTATTGCTATGTTATGAGAAGTTACAGATCATGTTCAAGCTTCAGCTGCTTCTGTCAATTTTTAATGGAGTATTTGACTGTCAATCTCTAAAGATTTATATCACCAGGTAGGGGACATGTATTGCAAAGCAATACATACAGAATGCTTGTTCAACATTGAATGAGGCCTCCCCCAAAAATCATGACAGGAATTTCGCGAAAATTTACGGTACCCTGGCATAATATAATTGCATAATGTGTGTATGCCGAGTAATCGGTTGCCCTTCTTGGTCGACTCGCATAATGTCGTTATCCCAGCGCGGCGTAATTATGAACGCGTTTCACATTATCAGATTTCAACCGACTTGTCTAGCCAATATCATAAATGCGTTGTGTAATAAGTTCTGACGCGTTGTCAAACTGTTTCCAACCCATTTGTTTTACTTTCACACCGCGTTGTTTTACCATTCACAAGCGGAAAGTGATTGATCCATTATTTTAAAATAGACCCGCTATGTATGCGTCATGCACGTGTTGCAGACGCATTTCATGTTAAGTTAACTCTGAGCTGTACTGTATGAGTGGAGATGGAAGATTTTTTAATTGTGTATATTTCATTAGATATGGCAAAATATGCAGACATATGTGTAAAAACTTGTTCTTTCACACTTATTTTAGTTGGAGAGGTAATTATAGCAATAACTTTTAATATGAAATTTACAACAATTTCTGTAGAATTACTCTCGAGTCTACAAATAACAACTGCAAGTTCTCTTCACATGATTTAATTTACCAGCAAATATTAAAAGATCTGCTCTCTTATTAAATTAAACAATATATTAGCTGTTCTAACCTTGGATTATATTTTATAAAGTAAAATACTTGCCAAGATTAAATGGACAATATTCCAATTGCAATAACCTATCTTGTCAGTGCTTCTATACCGTAGTCCCATATTGATCAAATGTGGAATTTCCCTTCTAGATAAAGAAATGCTCCATGAAAATATGGAGTGTTAACAGTTTTCCTTCTATGTTATATCCAATGTCAATGATACATATATGTTATAGTTGAAGCTCTGATAATTATTTTGAAAATAATTTGACTGTAACTTCTGTAAGTGGGTCAGATCAAAAAGTCCAATTAGCGTTACGGACAGAATTTGAAAGAATAATGTCAAATCAAAATCACTATGGATGTAGGAAATGACTACTTGTTTTTACATCATAGAAGCATAGTTAGGTCTACAATATTCCTAACAAAAATTAATGAACCGCCACGTAATTAATTCCGGTATGCAAATTTTGTGTGTGTTAGGGACGGAATTAGAAAATCTGGCTTTCTCCGCGCTTCCATACATTTATGTAAAAGTCTGTGAAGTTTAGAGGAATTTTAAATAATGTTCTTTATGTATCCCAGGACTATTAACTTGGCTTTCATGCAGTACCATTCATCTCCTTGTATCTCACTGATTTAGCCCACTACATCTACCAAAAGCTCCGTGTTAGGTCAACATTGTTAAATCTTAAATTCATTCTGATAAACTTTAATGTTAACACCTCAGGTTTCATCTCATGCAATAAAAGCTAATTCAATTCATGCATCGCTGAGGAAACACGTACTTTGTTAGGGATGGAATAATCATGTGTGTTAGCGATGGAAAGCTGGAAAAAAGAACTGCTCTACAGGAAAAGTTTCAATCTTGCCACAGATACTCTTCAGATGCCAGTTATAGAGTTATATGCCCCCTTTCGACCTATGAAATACGAAAAATATTAGTTTTCCGCCCTTTTTCTCGCAGTCTTTCAAGATATTCAACTGAAATTGGTACATTACTTTATTATGAGAAACTACAGACCAAGTTCGGGTTTCAGGCGTTTGCATAATTTTTTGATGGAATTATGTCCCCTTTCGACTTAGGAAATACAAACATATCAGCTTTCAAGACCTTTTCCTTCTCCTTCACCATATATAACTGAGACTTGGTGTATTGCTATGTTATGAGAAGTTACAGATCAAGTTCGAGCTTCAGCTGCTTTTGACAAATTTTTATGAAATTTTTGACTGTCAATCTCTAAAGATTTATATCACCAGGTAGGGGACATGTATTGCAAAGCAAAATGCTTGTTAAAGTAAACTAAACCTGTCATGGTTACAGTCATGATAGTTTACAAACTTCTCATACCTCTGACCTATCTGAGTATTAAATGATGGCTAGTCTGCTTTATTATACTTCTCAATTTCTGTCCAGAGATAAATGTTGTTGGGGTTGTATTTAGCACATAGTGATTGAATGGCATAGATGTTGGTGGTGTGATAAAACAGTCAATTACTGTTCATAGCTGCCTGGAGGATTTTAATTTGGGCTCACTAATCTGGGCAAATTTCATTCAAGGCATATTTGGTCATGACTTTTAAAGTCACAGATTTAGAGGTAATCTAAATCCCTGGTCCAGGTGAAAGATACACTACCTACAGGAATAGTGTTTTACTACAGTGCTAATTGTTGTTTACTAGTTACATCTATTAAACATAGTTAGCAGACACACAGATAACTCATCCTGCCAGCCAGTAAAGCATTCAGAGTTACCTCCCTTGTAAGACAAGGAGTTCATGCACTAACCATCACAGAATGATGCAGGGTACCAGGTTCAGTTTTAAAGCAACATTCCAATTGAATGATACTTATGCATAATGCTCTACACAACATTGCCTTATTAGGAAGTTGAATGTCTGCTCGATCAGACCATTACTATGCAAGAATCACATGACCAGTTAACATCCAATCAATGCGTTATTATAAAATTCCAGAGGCTGACGTAATGCAATGCAATTAGCTCTGGCATAGCAGGCACAAGTTTCATTCTTTGTCTAAGTTTCATATGTAGCAGTCGAAGTTTCTCAATGCTCTAAGTTGTTCAAAAATTTTTGTAACTTGGCCACCACCGCCCCACCTCCAACCTGAAATAGAATGTGAAAAGCAAGTATTGTGACACACAATAAGTACAGACATCATACACAATGTTGCCTACGCCTATGCATTCAGCACTAGCCGTGTTGAGCCAATAAGCGATTTCAGTCACGCGCAATCAGGATAACTAGTGTTAGCTCAATCATTCTCAGTAGCTAAGGGGACACAACCAGGCGTGACAAGCTTATGTTGACTACACCAATGCATTCAGCACGAGACGTGTTGAGCCGACAAGTATATTATATCACGCTCAAGCTAAGGGGATACGATCAAGCGCGGCAAGCTTATCTTGTGTACACCAATGCATTCAGCACTAGACGTGTTGAGCGGTTATCCTCCAAAAGTGTAAATAAGATACATTAGATATCAATATATAACAATGGTATTATATAACTGAATTACTGTTCACAGACAAAGATACTGCTGCTCGGAAGCATCCACTGTCATGATAGGGGTTCTCTAACAATCTCCTTCAGGATTAATGCCCAGGCATTGCTTCAGGAGGCAAAGGCTATCAGACAACCTTAATCATGACAGTGGATGCTTTGAAGCTGCAGGTTGCTAATGTAACCCAAAACATAAGAGCAGATGCTGCCTCTTATGTAAATTTGCCAAATGATAATTTGTCAAAATAAAGTTTTTGAAAACTAGCATTATGAGTTCAGTTATGTGTGTGTGTTAATGGTCATGAAGACACAACATTATAATTAATTTCCCAAGATGAAATAATTGATGAATTAAGAAATGTTGAGTTACAAACACAATTACATACATTTGTTATCACACAGCATTTAATAATTTTATGCATAATTTATATTTTATAGAACAATTAACAATATTTTTAAATCATAATATACCTGACGTTTGAAATTAAATAATTATTGTTTTACCATTACTTATTGTTATGTTAAATTGCAACATCATTCATTACCTCACATATCTGACTTTTATGTTACCTTGTAACATCTATTTGAAAATTTCAAGCTATAATTATTCTTTAGCAATGTTGTTTCACTCAATAAAATTTGGTTGAATTGGCATTTCCATTTCCGTCCCTAACGCAATTCACAATTCCGTCCCTAACAATTATGTTTGACCTTTACGCAGTGGAACCATGCAGGCCAAGTCATAATATTCCACTACATAGTGAACGGTAATAGTAAATATTAGAAGTCTACAGAAACTTGTTTTCATGAAGTGTCTTCAAACCACAGGACAACTAATTATGACTCCTAGCGTTAGGGACGGAAATTCTAATTATTCAAATGAATGATACCCTAATTAGCAATAAGTTAATTAATTTTTGCACACACAATTTTTTAGAGTCCTGGCATAGAAATGTTTTCAAATGAAAAATCGCCAGATAATCCAGTGTATTAAAATGAAGGAGGCATGAAATGCTATATTCCGTCCCTAGCACTAGATAAATAGTGGGTCAGCTATAATTAAGCATAACCCACTAACAAAGCTTCCGAAAAGAATTTATTTTATAGATTTTTAAAGTTAGATTATTAACCTTGAGTGTGAAATAAATGAAATTGATCAAAATCAAACATCGGTTTTTAACCCTGAGGTTGACACCTTTTTGATCTGACCCATGTATGAAAGTGTGGCACTTGATTCAATGGTGCAGGAATTACTCGGTTGTTTTGAAAGCAGCTCACATTCCTGGGCGATTGAACATTCTGGCGGATGCTTTGTCTCAGAGACAGAGGATTCTGCCAACAGAATGGTCTCTCAACCCTCCAGTTCTTCACAGGATCTTCGAGCATTGGGGCAAACCACAAACGTGGAACCATGCAGCCCAAGTCAATTAAAACCACAAGACAACTAATTATGACTCCTAACGTTAGGGACGGAAAATCTAATTATTAGCTCACCTGGCCTGAAAGGCCAAGTGAGCTTATGCTGTGTCGACTGTCCGTCGTCCGTCAACCTTTCCTTTAAACGACTTCTTATCAAGAACCACTGGGCCAATCTCAATTATATTTGGCAGGAAGCATCCTTAGGGTATAGGGATCCAAGTTTGTTCAAATGAACCCAATCGGCCAATTTGGCCGGCGGACATCTTGGATTTAGGCCAATTTTAGAAAACGTCTTTAAAAATCTTCTCCGAAACCGCTTAGGGGATTGATGCAAATCTCATGAAATATGATCTACGGCAAGAGCTGAATCAAGTTTGTTCAAGGGAACTTGATTGGTCAAATGGTTCCGTGGCCATCTTGGTTGAACCAGTTGTAGCAAAAATGACTTCTCCAGAACCGCTGAAGGGATCGGGCCGAAATTTGGCAGATATAATTAGGGCCTAAGGGCCATTAAAGTTTGTTCAAGAGAAGTTGAGCCGTCAAAAAACATGGCGGCCGTAGGCCAATCAAAATAAAGCGTGTTTCGTGGCCATATTGAATTTTTTTATTTGATGGATTTTGAGGCCGAAATTGGTTTTGTATGTGTTTTGCGGTATTCCGATCACAAATTTGCAATTTTCGAAATTTCCGGATAGATGGTTTGGCGGCCATCTTGGATCATTTTCCCGCCAAAATCTCCCATACTAAAGCAATGGGAAATTTTAAATGTTTTCGTCTCGAGAACTGCCTGGCCGATTTCAATTAAATTTGGCAGGAAGCATCCGTAGTGTGTAGAGATTCAAATTTGTTAAAATGTAGCCGATCGGCCAATTGGGCCGGTGGCCATCTTGGATTTTGGCCGATTTTTAGAAATGTCTAAAAAATCTCCGAAACCGCTTGGGGGATTGATGCAAACCTCATGAAATATGATTTAGGACAAGTGTTAAACCAAGTTTGTTCAAGGGAACTTGATTGGTTAAATGGTTCGGCGGCCATCTTGGTTGACCTAGTTATAGCGAAAATGACCTCCAGAACCGCTGAAGGGATCGGGCCAAAATTTGGCAGATATGATTAGGGACCAAGAGCCATTAAACTTTGTTCAAGAAAAGTTGATACATCAAAATACCTGGACACCATGGGCCAATCAAAATATAGCATGTTTGGCATCCATATTTTGATTTTTTTATTTGATGGATTTTGAGGCCGAAATTGGTTTTATATGTGTTTTTGGGTATCCTGATATCAAATTTACAATTTTCGAAACTGTCGGATAAACGGGTTGGTGACCATCTTGTTGATAAAGAGCATTCGAGTTGAAATGCCTATGGTCCAGGTGAGCGATACAGGCCTCTTGGGCCTCTTGTTCAAATGAACGATACCCTAATTAGCAATAAGTTAATTAATTTTTTAAGAGTCCTGACATAGAAATGTTTTCAAAAGAAAAATCCCCAGATAATCCAGTGTAAAGTTAGATTATTAGCTCACCTGGCCTAAAGCTCAGCTGGCCTGAAAGGCCAAGTGAGCTTATGCTGTGGCGTCATCTGTCCATCCGTCGTCTTTTGCTTTAAAACGCTACTTCTCCTTAACCAATAGCCGAATCTTAACTAGATTTTGGTCAAAGGATGCTGTTGTGCTCGGATCCGGAACTTCCATTTGGAATTTTGATTCATACAATTTTTGGGTCAAAATCTGAGATTTTATTAAAAATTTACCGAAAATTGTTAAATTGCTTCTTCTCCTTACCTTTTTAACCGATTTCAATCAAAATTTGCTGAAAGGATCCTATGGTCATAGGTTATAGAATTTCCATTCCAAATTTGGATTCGTAAATATTTTTGGTGAAAAACGTTAAAAATTCTTCGTAGAATTTTGACCGATTTCAAACAAATTGGGCTAAAAGAATCCTATGGTCATAGGCTCTAGAACTTCCATTCAGAATTTTGCTGCGTAAATGTTTTGAGTGAAAATCCTAGATTTTATTAAGGATTTAACGGAAATTGTCAAATTGCTTCTCCTTACCCGTTTGACCGATTTCAATCAAATTTGCCTGAAAGGATCCTATCGTCGTAGGTTATAGAATTTGCATTCAGAATTTTGATTCGTAAATATTTTGGGTGAAAAACTTAGATTTTATTAAAATTTTACCGGAAGTTGTCAAATTGATTCTCCTTACCATTTTGGCCAATTTCAACCAAACTGGGCTGAAAGAATCATATGGTCATAGGCTCTAGAACATCCATTCAGAATTTTGTTGCGTAAATATTTTGAGTGAAAATCCTAGACTTTATTAGAAATTTACTGGAAATTGTCAAATTGCTTCTCCTTTCGGGTGAAAAACTTAGATTTTATTCAAAATATACCGGAAATTGTCACATTGCTTCTCCTTACCAATGTGAACCAAATTGGGTTGAAAGAATCCTATGGTCATAGGCTCTAGAACTTCCATTCAGAATTTTGTTGCATAAATATTTTGGGTGAAAATCCTAGATTTTATTACAAATTTACCAGAAATTGTCAAATCTCTACTTCTTACCATTTTAACATATTTCAACCAAATTGGACTGAAAGGATTCTATTGTGATAGGCTCTAGAACTTCCATTCAGAATTTTGATTCATCAATTTTTGGCATGAAAATCTGGGATTTTATGAAGAATGTACCTGAAATTGTCAAATTGATACTCCCCCCTTAGCTGCTTGACATATTGCAACCAAATTTCACTAATGGATTCTATGATAGTAGGCTCTAGAAATTCTATTCAGAATTTTGATTGATCAATTTTTTTGGGTAAAAATCTTAGATTTTATGAAAAATTCACCAGAAATTGTCAAAACGCTGCTTCTCCTTATTTGTTTAACATATTTCAAACAAATTTGGCTAGAGTGACCCTATCAAGGTAGACTAGAATTTCTATTCAGAATTCTGATTGGTCAATTTTTTGGGTGGCCATCTTGGATTTTCCGAAAATTATCTATCATATCTATTTAAATGCAAATGGTTCAAATCCTAATGGTCCAGGTGAGCACCACAGGCCCTTGGGCCTCTTGTTAGCATTGAGTGTGAAATAAATGAAATTGATCAAAATCAAAAATTGGTTTTTAACCCTGAGGTTGACACCTTTTTGATCTGACCCAAGTGATTAATTGCTGTCTGCAATTTCTTTCAGTCAAACTAGCTTCTAAATATACCTCCTTGAAAACAAATCTCAGAATTCAGAATGACAAGTATTATTATAGCAATAATATTTATTATTCATTTGCCAGTATGCCATGGAGATATAGTCTTTAGAAGGCTAGTGTATCTCTTTTAGCTAATCGTGTCCACACCATATAACACAACTAGTTTTAAGATAAACAAACTTGATATAAAAATAGATTTTTATTCAGAATTAAAATCTGGTTGACATGACTGAATAGCTAGTTAGTTCCTCAATAGTATTGAGTTCCACACACCTTGCCCAAACTATAACATGTAACTGTAACATTGGCTAGTTTTGAATGCATGCTGGCCTTAGGAAATATCTTTTGGGCGGGGGGGGGGGGGGGGGGGGGGGGGGGGGGCGGTCTACCATAGTTTAACACTGTTGAAAATAGAGGTGTAGCATGTGTTTTTGTTTTGGGGATGTAATAAAGTTTGGAATTGATTTGAAAGCACATAGCAGGCATTCATGAAGAATCTTACCTGAATCTTGTCATCTAGACTGCTGGATGATTCCATTCATGTTGCTTCCACACCACACAACAACACACACACCATATATGTTTTCATTGCATGAATTATGCCTAGTGAAATTGGCATAACAAATTTGTGTAACTCAATAATAGGTTATGCAGAAAAAATTATCCTAGGGGAGGAGGATAATTGTCCAGTAAGGATCAGTTATCAGTAACAACAAGACTACTCCTCATGAAATTGGGGTACGCGTCAGTTGAAAAAATAAGGAGTAACGTACTCCCAATTGATGAAAGTTATCTGGAGCACTGGGTACATATAAGTGTGCTACTGGCATGACCAGAGTGTACTATAACATATAGATACAGATAAGTATGTAGGTATTGTACTATAACATAGAGATACATGTAAATGTGCTACTGGCATGACCAGAGGAAACTATAACATATAGATACATGTAAATGTGCTACTGGCATGACCAGAGTGTACTATAACATATAGATACATATAAGTGTGCTACTGGCATGACCAGAGTGTACTATAACATATAGATATATATGTGTGCTACTGGCATGACCAGAGTGTACTATAACATATAGATACGTATAAGTGTGCTACTGGCATGGCCGGAGTGTACTTTAACATAGAGATACGTATAAGTGTGCTACTGGCATGACCAGAGTGTACTATAACATATAGATACGTATAAGTGTGCTACTGGCATGACCAGAGTGTACTATAACATATAGATACATATAAGTGTGCTACTGGCATGACTAGAGTGTACTATAACATATAGATACTTATAAGTGTGCTACTGGCATGGCCAGAGTGTACTATAACATATAGATACGTATAAGTGTGCTACTGGCATGACCAGAGTGTACTATAACATATAGATACGTATAAGTGTGCTACTGGAATGGCCAGAGTGTACTATAACATATAGATACGTATAAGTGTGCTACTGGCATGACCAGAGTGTACTATAACATATAGATATATATATAAGTGTGCTACATTTTAAGTCAGACATTATATCATCAAATATTCAGTATTATATTTGCTATCGTATGTTTTACAATTTTTACCATGTGTTTTGTGTTTGTAGAGAGCACTGTGGCTGGTGGTCCTGTTGGTGGTCAAACACGTGTCAGTCTGCGTAACGAACACATGACTTACATCGTTACATGGTAAGCGATGAGGCACAATACTAGAAAGAAATAACAAACAAGTTAGGTAAATGTGCAGTGAAGTTTTAACGTTCATTTACAGCAGTTCTGCTCCATGAGGTCCTCTGGAGGGATGTGTATGTCTATCTTCTGCTTGATAAGAGAACATGTGTGGCTGTGGCTGTGGCCAGCTTTGTTAAAGATGACACACTTTTGACTGACCGACTGACTAGATGCGAGTAAACTAAAAGCCTTCGATGTTAAGACCATTCTCCGTTTGGGAAGCATATAGTCGCTACAAGTTTGTCCAAGCCGTAGTTTCAAGACTTCCAGATATTGTCAGTAAAGCTGGTACATGTGGATGCATCTTAGGGAGAAGGTATGCAGTGTATAAAAAGTAGGTCAGCATAACATACTTTTCAAGATTTTTTCATATATGCAAATTAACTTGGTGTATGGGCGCTCTATATGTTGAAGGTGTATTGTGTATGAAAATTAGGTCAGCATGATCTACTTATCATGGTTGACTGAACATCATAGACATTTTATGGCCAGGCTGTAGTTTCAAGAGTTTTTGGTGAACATGAACTAAGCTTGGTGTATGGATGCATTACACTCTTACCTCTGTAACACTCATATCAGCCAAAAATTGGTTCTGCTCTGGTCTTGAGAAATGTCCATTTGCAGACCAAAAGAAGAGTATTTTTCCAAATTTACCACTGGAATGACTGGCTCGATAACCGATCCAGTCATACCAGTAGTAAATTTTTAAAAATAGTCTTCTCTTGGTGTGCAAATGGACATTTTCTATGAGAAAATTAAAATTTTCTTGAATAAATTTGACTGTTAAAGGTGTGAGAGACATCAGACGTATATCACGCTGTACTGTTTGCATAACTTAAGAACAGATACGATCAACATTAATTTCTATACAATACATGTGTCATATTACATGCACATTTCATGGAGCGTCCATCAGTACCCGAGATTCACCTAGCTTCTAATAAGCTTGTTAGACCTGATTGCTGCATTCAAGTCATGATACTGGTGCCAATGAGTAATGGACGAATACGGTGTTAGCTATGTCCCTCCCATCTCTAGTTAATCCCCACCCACACTTTGCCCATGTCTGGATCGATGAAACCCTGAACTACCTGACTCAATTTCCAGGAAACAATACAGATAAGCTGTTGAATATTTGAAACAAGTTTAACTGGGTGCTCTTTCAACCTATGGCAACAACATTGCCCAGTCAAATTAGTTTCAGAATATTCAACAGAAATTTTATTAAATAGTAAAGATATACAATTCGAACAACTTGACGGACTATTAAGCGTTTATGACAGACTTTATCACATCATTCATGACATAATTGATTATGACGTCAGCCTACATGTGACATAGTTGGTTATGCCATCATGTGATTGACTGAGAGACTGGATCCATGTATTCTTGTTATCACTCTGTTAGATACGGGTTGCAACGACTAATGATTGTTATCATTATATTATTGTAGGTACGCTCTTGCATTGATTACATCATGGATGTGGTACAAGCGCTATAGAAGACCCAAGCCTCCTGACGCCACAATAGCTTATATGGTCAAGCAGAAAATTAAACAAACAAAGTAGTGATGAACAGTTAACTGTCTGTCTGAGGAATTTCTGTACACTATATTTTTCATGTGGTTTAACTTTGGATATGCTAATTATTTTGGGAAAAATTTGACTGAAAGTTGTTGGTGGATAAGCCACCAACAACTTTCAGTCAAATTGTTTTCAAAATGTTCAGCTGGTCCAGAGTGATTGTCCATTGAAATTATTGTCTGGTGGCCTGTAACATTAACACTGTTAAGCAACATTCTATTTAATATTTAAATTTTATCTGTATGTAACAGTGTAAGCCATATCTTTCTCATCAGTGATTGCCCAGAATCTCAGTTTTAAAGCAGTCAAAGCAGTAAGTTGTTGAATGTTTTGAAAAGTCTGCATTTGACTGATGATATTTCTGGGAGGTGATGATTCTAAGTGTATCATCTTATCCTCTTACCTGCAACTATTTCATATATGTTAAATGATTTGTTACGTGTAAGACTGTATGGGAGATAACTCCTCCTAGCTGAGGAATGGCTAATGCTGGACACATTTACTCGCTGTAGTTGCTTAATTACGCAAGGCATAACCAGGGGAGGTAGTTCATTACCAGTAAATATGTCCGTGATCTGACTGAGTGATCAAGCAGCCTTTCAATAACTCAGACATATGCTAATTATGCTGGTAAGCTGGTGAATATTTTGAAATTAATTTGACTGGGGACTGATGCTGCCTATGGAACAAACATCTGTCCATGTAATTGCCCTCCTCTGTGTCTGTTTCACTAAGAAGCAGACTGCTGCAGCAGTGATGGATATGTATAATTGCTGGAGCAGTGATGGATATGTATAATTGCTGCAGCAGTGATGGATATTTATAATTGCTGCAGCAGTGATGGATATTTATAATTGGTGCAGCAGTAATGAATATTTCTAGTTGCTGCAGCAGTGATGGATATTTGTAATTGCTGCAGCAGTGATGGATATTTGTAATTGCTGCAGCAGTGATGGATATTTGTAATTGCTGCAGCAGTGATGGATATTTGTAATTGTTGCAGCAGTGATGGATAGTGCTCTGTATAATCATGCTGTTTAATCCTTAAATGGTCAAGCCGACCAAAACTGCCCTCTGCTATCATCTGGAGAAATGTCCATTTGCAGACCAAAACAAGACTATTTTTGAAATTTGACCACCGAAATTTCTGGCTCAATAACCAAGCCAGTCTTTCCAGTGGTAAGTTTTCAAAAATAGTCTTCTCTTGGCTGATAAATGGGCATTCGTTTAGCAAAGATTATTTTCTTGACTAATGTTGACAATGAAAGGGTTAATGATGTCTAACAGCTCTCTGCTTAATCCTGTAACCCTCAAATTGCTTCAATTTTCTCGTTAAAAATGTCCATTTACAGACCAAGAGAAGACTGTTTTTGAAAATTTACTACTGGAATGACTGGCTCGGTTATCGAGCCAGTCATTCCAGTGGTAAATTTAAAAAAAATAATCTCTTGGTCTGCAAATTGACATGTCTTAAGACTAAGTGCTGCAAAAGCCGTTTTTGGCTGATATGAGGGTTAAACGGTTAATCCTCATATTTATTCAAGAAAATCTCAACTTTGTCATAGATAATGTCCATTTTCTGACAAAGAGAAAATTATTTTTATGACTGGCTCTGTTATCGAGTCAGTCATTCCAGTGATAAACTTTCAAAAATAATCTATGTAAATGGACATTTCTCAACAATAGCTGTTTTGGTGATGTGTGAATCTTCAAAGCTTAATGCCTGTACAACCATATTCAAGACATTATATATGCACTTTGTTAAAATATAAAATAGAATATCAATTTAATTGATGAAAATAAGATTATAAAAGAAATGTTTGCTTTTGTTAATTATTCTTCATATATTTTCGTGTTACCGTTGGGTTTTTTTGTCTCGCCTGCGAAGCAGGATCGAGACAGGTATCACTTTTCCGGCGGCGGCGTAAACTTTTACGTTAAGTTTATATCTCAGCAATGCCTGATCCAATTGGACCCAAACTTGGGTGCATGGTAATATACATCAAAAGGAAGCAGCCCGTCGATTAAAAGGCCATGAGGTCAAGGTTACAGGGGTCAAAGGTTACAGTATAATCTTTGTTAATATTTTACGTTGTTTTTGCGTTAAACAAAAGTTATTGGCTTATATCTCAGCAATGCCTGGTCCAATTGGAACCAAACTTGGGTACATGGTGATATACATCAAAAGGAAGCAGCATGCTGATGGAGACATCATGCGGTCAATGTTATGGGGGTCAGAGGTCACGGTATAATCTTTGTGAATATTTTACGTTAAGTTTTCGCATTAAACAAAAGTTATTGCCTTATATCTCAGCAATGCCTGATCCAATTGGAACCAAACTTGGGTACATGGTGATATACATCAAAAGGAAGCAGCAAGGTTATGGGGGTCAAAGGTCACGGTATAATCTTTGTTAATATTTTACGTTAAGTTTTTGCGTTAAACAAAAGTTATTGCCTTATATCTCAGCAATGCCTGATCCAATTGGAACCAAACTTGGATACATGGTTACCTATAATGATAGGAAGCAGCATGATGATGTTGGGGTCACAAGATCAAAGGTTACTGTGACCATGATACAGAACTCTGTTATTTCAACATTATGTTTTTGCGTTTAGCAAAACATTTCAGCGTATATTTCAGGATTGGTTAAGCCTATTGCAACTAAACTTGGATACATGGTTACCTATATTGATAGGAAGCAACATGATGATGTCGGGGTCACAAGGTCGAAGGTCACGGTTACTGTGACCTTGATACAGAACTCAACATTAAGGTTTTGCTTTTAGCAAAACTTCTCGGCTTATATTTCAGGATTGGTTAAGCCTATTGTAACTGAGATTGGATACATGGTTACCTTAAAGGTCAAGGTCACTTTGAACTTGATACAGAACTCTGCTTTTTTCAACATTAAGTTTTTGCGTTTAGCAAAACCTTTAGGCTTATATTTCAGGATTAGTTAAGCCTATTGTAACTGAACTTGGATACATGGTTACCTTAATGTTAGGGAGCAGCATGATGATGTTGGGGGCACAAGGTCAAAGGTCAATAACACTGACTTTGATACAGAACTATGCTTTTTCAACATTAAGTTTTTGCATTTAGCAAAGCGTCTCGGCTTATATTGCAGGAGTGGTTAAGCCTATTGCATCGAAACTTGGATACACGGTTACCTATAATGATATGATGCAACGTGATAATGTTGGGATCCCAAGGTCAAAGGTCAAGGTCACTGTGACCTTGATATAGAACTCTGCTGTTTCAACATTAGGTTTTTACGTTTAGCAAAACTTTTCCGCTTATATTTCAGGATTGGTTACAGCTATTACAACTTGGAAACCTGATTACCTATAATGTTAGGATGCATTATAATAACATTGAGGGCAGAAGGTTAAAGGTAAAGGTAACTGTGACAAACACGAGACAGGCGAGACATTTAATTCTGCGGAATTCTTGTTTTTCAGGAAAAGTTGATAAACTGTATGTTTGTCTCTGTATAGAAAATCGATTATAACGCATCTCCGAAACTGTTGGACGGAATTCAACCAAATTTAGTATGTGTTTTACCCATATGAGTGTGGAGTGCAAGAGCACATTTGCCTCCACCACCAGGGGGTTGGAGGGGGGGTGTGTGTGGCAGGTCGGGTCAAAAGGTCAGATCGATTGTAATGAAACTCCTGCGAAACCGTTAGACAGAATTCAACCAAATTTGATATGTGAGTTACCCATATGATTGCGGAGTGCAAGAGGTCATGTACATTTAACTTCAGCCCCATGGGGACTAGGGAGGGGTCAAAAGGTCCAATTCTAGCATGCAGAAAGTGATTGTAATGCAACTCCTTACATTTGGGCCTGCCCCCAGGGATGGGTGTGGGGATGGTGTCAAAACGTCAAGCAATTGATTGTAAAACAACTCCAAAACCGATGGGCAGAATTCAACCAAATTTGGTATGTGAGTTGCTCATGTCAATGTGAAGTGCATGAGCACACTTAGATTTGGCCCAACCCAGGGGCGGTTATGGGGAAAGGGGCTCAAAAGGTCCAGAAATTAATTTTAATGCAGCTCATCTGAAACCATTGGACAGTAGTCAACCAAATTTGGTATGTGAGTCGCCCATATCGATGTGGAGTGAACAAGCACATGAACGTTTGTCTACCCTCACAGTGGTTGTGGATGAGAGTCAAACGGTCATGAAACTGATTGGAATGCAACTCCTCTGACACTGTTTGACGAAATCCTTCCACAAAACTTAGGTCAGAAAACAGCTAATAATGCTGATAGAGGGATCAATTTCAAGCCAGGCACCGCCCTTTTCTATCTAAGCTCCGCCCACATTTTACGGGTGTTGGAATCAATTTGAAACAAACCTGAAATCTCATTTTAAAGGTAACTATACAGGTAAGCTGCTGAATATACTGAAACTAACTATGGCAGCAACAGCATCCAGTAAAAATAGTTTCTTAACAGAAACATTTGCTTACTTGCTTAGGTTGAGAGCTCGTCCCACGCAGTGATGAGTTTGCATTGATCATGGTCCAACATGCATCCCTTTAGTTTGTCAGTTGTGGTAAGGCTGGTATCCCTCATCAGTACATCGACACGTATGTTAATGGTAGTCTGCCTAGCTTCGGCTTCCCATGAGTTGTTGTCCAAAGCACAAACATTGAGGCTGCCTCTTCCGTATGACACCATGTGATGTTGACAGGCTTCCGTATGACAATGTTGACAGGCTTCCGTATGACACCATGTGATGTTGACAGTGACGTACTATACACCTGTGCAAAAGTTAAGCACCAGCAAAAACAATAGAACGTAGAAACATGATGGTACAACTAGGCTGCCATACTTTTTGTCCCCGCGTTAGCTGACATAATTCCAAGTACGAAATGCACATGCATGCATGACTTCACGCCGCTTGATGTCCGTGCGTGGCGGGAAACAGCACACGTGTTCAGTTATGTAAAAGTCCAGTTTGAGGTGTAGAACATTACATACAGATTTAGGCGACAAGATTAGGAATTTTGTGTTCATGACCGTGGTTTATTTGTACAGAGAGAATTAGCTCTTGATTGTGAACCGCTATGGCAAGACGAAGGTTAAGTGATCGTGGGAAATGGCAAATCATAGGCATGCATACCACTGGTATGTCATGCAGAGAGATTGGCAGACAGCTGAACATTAACCATACTGTAATCAGTCGTTTGATTGCAATACATGGGCAAACTAACGAGGTGAAGGACAGGCCTAGATCTGGAAGACCGAAGAAGACTACTGCCTGTGATGATCGAGCCCTAGTACGCCTTGTTAGGAGATCTCCATTCACCAACAGCAGAGTGCTCAGCCAGCAATGGGAAATGCGCAATAGAGTGTCAATGTCTACCGTCAAAAGGAGACTGTATGCTGCTGGCATGAAAGCTAGGAGACCTGTCAGACGTCCTCTCCTCACTGCACACCACAAAGAGGAGCGTCTGAGGTGGTGCAACGAAAGAAGACACTGGAACATGAGATCCTGGAGACGGGTACACTGGTCCGATGAAAGTCGGTTCCTGCTTCATGCCACAGATGGTCGAACTCGTGTATGGAGGTCCAGACGCACGGCGTACGACCAACGTAACATCATGGAAGAAGTTCCATTTGGTGGAGGTTCCGTTATGATATGGGGGTGCATCTCATTTGATTGTAAGCTGGATCTGTTGACTGTACCTGGAACACTAAATGGACAAAGATATCAAGATTCCATACTGGATAGAGTTGTGGTCCCTCATTTTGTAAATCATGCACCTGGAACCCACCCTATATTCATGGATGACAACGCCCGACCACATCGTGCTAGAGCTGTGCATGAATACCTCCGCCAGAATGCCATCGAAACCCTACCATGGCCAGCAAGGAGCCCTGACATGAACCCTATTGAGCATATCTGGGACATTCTGGGAAACATGGTGAGAAGGAGGGATCCTCTGTGCAGAACCTACAGGAATTAACAGACGCACTCCATCTTGAATGGCAACGAATACCACAATGGCGTATCAGTCGGTTGGTGACCAGCATGAGACGTCGTGTCCAGGCCGTCATCCAGGCACAAGGTGGATATACCCGGTATTAATAATGACAGTCTCAAACTCGTGCACAGATGTTAAACTTCGTTTTCAGACACCATTAATGACAATCTAGCCACGTGTGTCAACTGTAGGGCAATAGTTGTCAGTTGTGTCAACGTAACCATATTCAGGCCTCGTTTTCAAGTTCAAACAAAAACATAGTGTTTCCCCACCATCATAATCAGCATTCCTCTAGTTGCATTATTACCTCTTGCACTAAGATGGATGGGTACATAAATGTTTATGCTATTGCTTTCTTCATAGCACATGAATATACCCTCGCATGTGCGTAAAAATAGGGTGGTGCTTAACTTTTGCACAGGTGTATAGTTTTAATCTTCTTTGTCAGGTTTTTGTGGAGAATGTTTATTAAATTGTAAATTCAACAAAGGTACACTTTCGTCGTTAACTTTTCAATTTTCGTGACAGCTATTGTGAATTTGACTGTGGAATCGGGTAATTTATTTGATTATGACATCATAAACTTATGGATGCTAATCAGTACGGGTTGTGCTTTCAATCAAATACATGCTTACTGACATAAAGGAATGCGTAAAACTGTTCACATTACCAAACTGATAAGTATTTTGCATACCCCCTCCAGAACGGACGTGCTGTCGTAAAAACACACATACTTGTGATGGGCTGGCTGGCTTCCTCCTTTCCTCATCTTCCACCGTCAATCATCCATACTTATGGTGTTCTTAAAGGATGACACGCTGTGGATAAAGAGGCAAATCGATTAAGCATGCACCCTTCACCTATTCATACAAGACACTCGGCAGTGGCCTTCTTGCACTTCAGTGTGTTTCTGACCACACTGCATCCAATCTCTAGCATGGGCAACCGGCCGCGTGCACCATTTGATTTCTTACTGCATAATTTTACTGAATAAATACAGCACAGGTACTACCAGAAAATTCTTGGAGCTCACTTACTGAAAATGCTGGTACTAATTAGCCGTTGTTGTCACTCCTCTTGCATGAAGGTATGTCTCCTAACTAATATAATATGTCAGTACAGGGATGGACAATGTGTGAGGTGAACACACTGTCATTGTGCCTTAATTGTACATCCCTCAGTACACCCTGTGATGATGCCTTAATTGTACATCTCTCAGTACATCCTGTGACGTTGCCTTAATTGTACCTCCCTCAGTACACCCTGTGACAGTGCCTTAATTGTACATCCCTCAGTACACCCTGTGATGATGCCTTAATTGTACCTCCCTCAGTACATACTGTGATGATGCCTTAATTGTACATCCCTCAGTACACACTGACAGTGCATTAATTGTACATCCCTCAGTACACCCTGTTTCTACTTCGAATAATACTTACCAGATGTACTATTATGATAATGTCTATTATCTAGTCTAGCTCAAAATAAACAATTAAAACTCCGCACTCTCCTGGTCCTGCCCATACTGTGTCCGGGAATACCATAGCCGCAGGTACCGAGTCTATTCCCAATCACAGTCAGATTCGTCTATTTTGCGCTTGGTTCAAGTCGCATGTGTTTAGAGTGTCATTTAATTGATAAATTAAGCAGTTTTAGCGCGTGTTTGTGAAAACCATCGCTGGACTAATGGAGGAACTAGGGAAATCATCACAGGGGCAGGTTGTATCAATCTAGAATTTATACATTCGTGCCATAATGACTGTTTGAAATTTCCTTAAATTGGCACATTGTTTTATAATGTTAGCCATTGTTGGAGTCGCTTCTGTACCCGTTAACTTTTAGTTTTAATTCGGGTACTCGGTTAATTTCTCTTGCGACTCGGTTCCTCTAAGATGGATGCGCCCTTAGCCAAGATGGCGGCGCCCATGTAATATGTCGTTATTGGCTTGGTGTATCCAGGCACTCTGTTATCGCCGATTTTAGCTCTCGCTTCATTGTCGAGGGTGTTTGTAGTGATTGGCGAGGTTTTCTTGGTTATTTAACGTTAGTTAAAGGCTGAGTTGTGTTTTGTAAAAAAATTTCACACAAAAAAGTTTCAAATATTTCCTGCCTAAGACTTGTTATCATTAATTTAAGAGAAAGTTAATGTGTTTAAGAAATCTTAACTATCAAGTCTATTGTGCGTATTGCTCGTCATCACTTGTCATGTGCAGCGTTTTAATTCTTCTCTGTGTTCGCAGAAACCGAAGAACCCGGACACGTTGTGCCAGAAATGCAACAGGTTCATGAAACGGAAGTATCTTGGTCATCACTGTGTGGCGTGTGCGAAGTGTAAGGTCGGAAGCCCATGTGATGTGTGCGCCAAGTGGTCGTCGGCAATGGTGGCTGAGTTTGACAGGGATCGACGGGCGAGGCTGGAGCGTATAGAGAAGGATAAGGCAGTGAAGCGGCAGCAAGCGTCGTTGGTTGGACTGGAAGGTCGGCTGAATGAGAGGATGGATTCAGCACTGGGCATATGGGCGGCCCAGTTCAAGGCCATGTTTGATTCATTACAGTCCACGGGCCCGGTGAGGCAAGCTGGTGCAGGGCAACCATTAGGTGGTCCGGCTAGTTCTGCTGAGGGTCATGCACCTGACCCTTCTCTGTCCTCGGCTCAAGAGCCGTCGGTAGAGGAGGAGGAATTGCTGTTGATGGAAGACTCCGGCATGCCGGATCTTTCAATGTCGGCAATGCCTAGTACGTCCCAGGGGTCTCCCTCGGGATTTGTACGGGTTTGCCAGGCGGATGGTGATGTCGACGTTCCGTCGGGCATTTTTCATCCGTTGTTTGTGCAACCGGATATGCCGGTGGAGCCGTGGTTTGCGGTTCCGACGGCTATCCCGACGGCGTTAGGCGCGGCTCCTATCGGAGTGACAGTGCCAGCCGTGATTGAGGCGGTCGTAGTCCCGGATCCCGTGTTGGAGCCGATGGACTGCGGAGAATCCGTATCCGGCGATTCGTTGGATACTGGTGCCGCTGGTAGTCGCGCTATGGATGCGCTCTGTCCTGGCAGAGATGTATATCGTAGCGTTCAGCAAGGATCGTCGGTGGCCCTCTCATCTAAGGGAGAGAGGGAGGATGAAAACGGGAGTTCTTTAATGGACGATTCCGCTTTCTGCGCCGAAGCTGAATGGGTGCAGGTCCTTGGATGGATGACCAATCGTCTCGGGTTGGCATCGGATCTAGGATCTCAGCGCGATCCGGCGATGGAGCGGATGTCAGAGCGTGCGGCTAGCGCTCTGTCCAGTGGCTCTTCGGCCATGCCTACACTCCCCTTGGACACGCAGACTTCTGACATGTTGGAAGTTGCGGCATATCATCTGGTTCAGCCAGACTATGCGTTGCCCAAGGCCCCGAAGGGGATAAGGAGTAGGGTCCGTTTTCCGGAGCAGGCTTATCATCAGTACGCCAGGGTTCCACGGCTTTCCGTTGCGGAACGTGAGGCGCTGAATAGGCCGTTGGCTGGGAAGGCCAAGGGGCGGTCACGTCCCTTGGTTTCTCAGACCAACAAAGACCCGTTTAATGAGCTCACGCTCATTGAGGATGCGGCTAGGGCAGCCATGGCTGCGCTGTCGCACGGGTGTACCGTCTTGCAGGGTATGCTGGACTGCACAGCAGAAGGCGGACAGGTGCCAGAGGCTGCTCCCGGAGTTGTTCGGGACACCATGCGCCTGTCTCAGGATTGCCTGGCCAGGGTGATCACAAGAACTTTAGCAGAGCGACGGAGAATGGTTCTCGATTGTGTGGAACCAGGACCGGAGATGAGGGCAGCGTTATCTTCTGCGCCTTTCATAGGTCCAGGCTTGTTCGGCGGCTCGGCACGACAAGCGCTTTCTAAAGTTGCATCGATGGTGGCGGAGCAAGAGGTGGTCGGCAAGTCGTGGAAGTCGACCAAGAGGACTCAGCCGCAACAGTCCTACCGTCAACACAGACAGGAGCAGCAGAGGCAGCGTCCTAGATCGCCCTTCCGTCCTTCTGCCCGTGATGCCCATAGGCCATCCGGAGCACAAGGGCCTGGCCGTTCGTCCACATACAAGCCCTCTAGTAAGAGGCCGTATGAGGACGACAGGAAGGGTGGCGGTTCGGGCCGTGGCGGCTACCGTAAGGATAGTCGTGGCGGCGGTTCCGGACCGTCATACCACAAGAAGCCGCGGGGTGGCCGTGGGGCTCGTTCCTGACGGGTTTCCGGCGGAATCAATACCGGCGGCTTTGGAAACAAATGGAGTCGAGAATCTTCACCCAAGCGATTTAGCGTCTTGTCGGCTAATCTCGACCGACAACTGTGTGCAGATTCCTTCCGTCGGAGGCAGACTTCAGCTATTCCTAAGCCAATGGGAACAGGTCGTGCGCGACTATTTAGTCTGTCAGTGGATAAGAAACGGCTACGATCCGGATTGGCTCATCCATCAATTGTTAGTTCCGTTAACCTCGACTCCAATATGGACTCCTATTCCAAGGGAATTAGACCGTCTAGTTGCCATTCAGTCAGAGATAGAATCGCTTCGTCAGAAGAAGGCGATTCACCTGGTCGCCGATCAGTCATCACTGGGCTTCTATTCGATTATGTTCCTAGTTCCGAAGCGTACCGGAGGGTGGAGACCAATTCTCAATCTCAAACCGTTGAACAAATTTATTCTTTCTCCCAGGTTTCAGATGGAGACGGTAGCAGCGGTGATGACAGGGCTCAGGAAAGGCATGTGGGCGGTATCAATAGATCTGAAGGATGCTTATTTTCATATTCCAATGTCAATTCCCTTTCAGAAGTACCTGCGGTTTGCATTCCAAGACAATGTTTGGGAATTCAATGCTCTTCCATTCGGCCTGACCACGGCTCCGAGGGTCTTCACCAAGGTGGTTCTCGCCATGACTTCTTTACTTCGCAGGAGAAACATAGCTGTTCACACTTACATAGACGACTGGCTGCTAAAGGCGGGGAATCCAGTCACTCTGCGCAGCAATCTGAAGGTAGTCCTAGACTTATTGAAGAAGCTAGGATGGATTGTGAATCTAGAGAAATCAGAACTGACTCCATCCCAGGAGTTTGTTTATCTGGGAATTTTTTTCAATCTCAGGGACGGCGTAGCTTTTCCGGCGGAGAGCAGAGTCAGAAGCCTGATTGCAGTATTGGAGTCAGTTTCTCTAGGAGCCTATCTGACGGCGCGTCAATTTCTCAGAATACTCGGTTTACTAGTATCTCTGGAGAGGGTGGTGCCATATGCGGCGCTCAGGCGCAGGCCGATTCAGATGTATTTGATGTCGTTCTGGTCACAGAGAACAGATCCGTTATCTCTGAGAATACCAGTAAAAGAACCATTGATATTCCACCTTCAGTGGTGGTTGTCGGAACAGAATCTCCTGCGAGGTGTTCCTCTACAACCTCCTCAACCTCAGATGTCCATATTCACGGATGCATCATTGACAGGTTGGGGAGCGGTATTGGACAATCAGTCAGTGTCAGGGGAATGGGATCGGTCCAATGCGCAGAAACATATCAATGTGCTCGAGCTATTAGCGGTGGTATTAGCACTGCAGAAGTTCGAGAGTCTAGTTCAAGACAAAATTGTCATAGTAAGGACAGACAACTCAACAGTGGTGTCTTATTTGAACCGCCAGGGCGGGACAAGATCACCGGAGTTGTGTATGATGGTTTGGAACCTTCTGCTGTGGTGCCAAGAGAGGAATATTATTCTTCGGGCAGCACACATTCCAGGAAGATTGAACATCTTAGCGGATGCTCTCAGTCGAAGGACGGTTTGTCGTCCGACGGAATGGCAGCTCAACCAAGTGGTAGCGGAGGTTCTATTCAAACAATGGGGCAAGCCAAATGTCGACCTATTTGCAATGAAGAAAAACGCAAAGATGGTCACGTACGTGTCACCGATCCCGGACCCGTTAGCTCTAGCAGTAGACGCACTGGCGATAAGTTGGAAGGGAATGTACGCGTATGCGTACCCTCCAACAATTCTCATCCCGAAAGTTCTGGCAAAGATAAGAGAGGGGATGTGCCAAGTACTACTGATCGCTCCTTATTGGCCAGGCCGATCATGGTTTACGGATCTGCTGGACCTTCTGGTCTGCAGTCCAATCCCTCTTCCAGACACAAGAGATGTAATCTCTCAGAACAAGGGTCTGTACCTTCACGACAGACCAGAAATGTTCAAATTGACTGCATGGATGTTGTCAAGCAGCGTGCAATTGAGGGTGGCTTTTCTGAGCAAGCAGCGAAGTTTGTTGCTTCGGCCAGAAGAGTTTCGACCACAAAAACATATAATTATAGAATCAACAAATTTGCACAGTGGTGTGAGAGAAGAGATATTGATCCCTTTTCTGCATCTGTTCAACACGTAGCAGATTTTATCTGTCATTTATACGAAGTTGACAAACTTGTACCTTCTACCCTAGCAGCATATAAGTCTGCATTAGCTTCTGTCATTCCTAGTCTCACCATTGGGGGAGCGGAGAATGACACCTTGAATGAAGTTATCAAAGGAATGAGCAATCTGCGACCTAGACAGCCAATTCCTATCCCATCATGGAATCTATCTCTTGTTCTACAGGTTTTAGGGCATGCTCCCTTTGAACCAATTAGATCTATTGACATTAAACTGTTAACTATTAAATCAGTTTTCTTGGTTGCAGCAGCGTCGGCGAGAAGGAGAAGCGAGATTCATGCGCTTTCTGCCGAACAAGACCGTTTTGTCGTCACGGGTGAAGGTTTAAGATTACTTCCACGTCTTTGTTTCCTGGCAAAGAATCAGTCACTTAAATATCCAGGACAGCCGATCAATTTGCCAAGTTTAACTAGACATGACCCAAATTCTTGTGCTTGGTGTCCTGTCAGATGTCTAAAGATGTATAAGAAACGTACTTCTGAGTGGAGAGACGACCCGAAATCTCTGTGGTTATGTCTCAAAGCTCCCCATTTACGTGCTTCGAAAGATACTATTTCTCGTTGGATAGTTGACGCTATTCAGATGTCGCACAAGATCGCTACAGGAAAGCAGATTGATCGTGCGTATGCCCATGAGGTCCGAGCACTAGCAGCATCATCGGCCCTTTATAAGGGTGTCTCTTTAGAGCAGGTGATGTCTGTAGCACAATGGCATGCCGAGTCGTCATTCACTGATTTCTACCTTCGAGACATCTCCAGCACACTTAATCCAGTAGCCGTCGCCAATCTGTCGAACCTAAACTAAGCCACGTCCGACCACTACTTCGCACACATCACAAAAGCCTTCCGCCTACACTGACCAAGCGCTATGCACATGACTGAGTACGACCGTGGATTGGGCCTAGCTCCTGTGATGATCAATAACAGATCGACCACTCAAAAATGGTGAGTGTTTACATTAATTAAGTGACTATAAATATGTTTACTTCCAGTCGAAATACCAGACTGAGTAAGTGAATAGTCTGGTACAAGAGTATATTTATCCTCTCATACAGACATGAGACTCATTCCAATTTGAAAATCTAATCGATATACTGATAGTTTTTTTCAAAGATTTGAAGTTGTAGTAGCTTCTTTGCACTCTACTGGACTGCCCTAGCTGAGACTTGGGGCTGACACGGGTCTGGTGGGTGTTGCATCCCCATGGACATCCCTCTGGTTTTGTGCGGACAAAAGAGGGGGGGAGCGCGGTCTAGACCATGGAATTGTTTCTACGAGAATTCTTAATACTTACCAGATGTACTATGGCCCTGCCTCAGCCGCCCCGCTGAGGTGAGGCTGAGCTGCTTTCGCAGTTTGCCAAGGCAAATATAAGACGAATCTGACTGTGATTGGGAATAGACTCGGTACCTGCGGCTATGGTATTCCCGGACACAGTATGGGCAGGACCAGGAGAGTGCGGAGTTTTAATTGTTTATTTTGAGCTAGACTAGATAATAGACATTATCATAATAGTACATCTGGTAAGTATTAAGAATTCTCGTAGAAACAAAAGCGGATGCTTTTTTGAGACAGTGCATTAATTGTACCTCCCTCAGTACACCCTGTGACAGTGCCATAATTGTACATCCCTCAGTACACACTGTGACAGTGCATTAATTGTACATCCCTCAGTACACCCTGTGACAGTGGATTAATTGTACCTCCCCCAGTACACAATGTGACTGCATTAATTGTACATCCCTCAGTACACCCTGTGATGATGCATTAATTGTACATCCCTCAGTACACCATGTGACAGTGCCTTAATTGTACATCCCTCAGTACACCCTGTGACAGTGCCTTAATTGTACATCCCTCAGTACACCCTGTGATGATGCCTTAATTGTACCTCCCTCAGTAACCCTGTGATGATGCCTTAATTGTACATCCCTCAGTACACACTGTGACAGTGCCTTAATTGTACCTCCCTCAGTACACACTGTGACAGTGCCTTGATTGTACCTCCCTCAGTACACACTGTGACAGTGCCTTAATTGTACACCCCTCAGTACACCCTGTGACAGTGCCTTAATTGTACATCCCTCAGTACACCCTGTGGTGATGCCTTAGTTATACATCCCTCAGTACACACTGTGACAGTGCATTAATTGTACCTCCCTCGGTACACACTGTGATGATGCCTTAATTGTACATCCCTCAGTACACACCGTAATGATGCCTTAATTGTGCACCCCTCAGTACACCCTGTAACAGTGCCTTAGTTGTACATCCCTCAGTACACACTGATGATGCCTTAATTGTACCTCCCTCAGTACACCCTGTGATGATGCCTTAATTGTACATCCCTCAGCACACCCTGTAATGATGCCTTAATTGTGCATCCGTCAGTACACACTGTGATGGTGCATTAATTGTACACCCCTCAGTACACCCTGTGATGATGCCTTAATTGTACCTCCCTCAGTACACACTGTGACGGTGCATTAATTGTACCTCCCTCAGTACACACTGTGACGGTGCCTTAATTGTACATCCCTCAGTACACCCTGTGATGATGCCTTAATTGTACACCCCTCAGTACACACTGATGGTGCATTAATTGTATATCCCTCAGTACACCCTGTGATGATGCCTTAAGTGTACATCCCTCAGTACACACTGTGACAGTGCCTTAATTGTACCTCCCTCAGTACACACTGTGACAGTGCCGTAATTGTACATCCCTCAGTACACCATGTGACATTGCATTAGTTGTACCTCCCTCGGTACACAATGTGACTGCATTAATTGTACATCCCTCAGTACACGCTGTGACAGTGCCTTAATTGTACATCCATCAGTACACCCTGTAATGATGCCTTAATTGTACACCCCTCAGTACACCCTGTGACAGTGCCTTAATTGTACATCCCTCATTAAGTACACCCTGTGACAGTGCCGTAATTGTACATACCTCAGTACACACTATGACAGCGATTTAATTGTACATCCCTCAGTACACACTGTGATGATGCCTTAATTGTACATCCCTCAGGACACACTGTGATGATGCCTTAATTGTACATTCCTCAGTACACCCTGTGATGATGCCTTTATTGTACATCCCTCAATACACACTGTGACGGTGCCTTTCGAATCATGATAAGCACTAACTGTGTATCCTACAAGAAGCTGTTGCACTTTAATGTGATTGACATATCCTCAAAAGAAACTAGTTTTAATGGGCGTGTGTTTCCAAGCGTCTTAAAATATTTCCTTACCATATTCGGAACAGGAATCAAATCTGCCTTATACAAGCTGCTTGTACACTATGACAGACCACCAATTAGCACGTAATACTGAGCCTGATAGTGATAATGATGAGGTGTATTCGGGCACCTGTATAGCTGTTGATCTCTATATTACCTACTGCAGGGATGGGGTTAATGAAGGAATCCAGTTTTAACTATGTCCCACCCATCTGAAGCTAAGCTCAACCCACAATTTGTCTTTGATCAAGCGATCCTTGCCCTCTCTGAATCTCAATTTCCTAGAACACTACAGGTAAACTATTTAATATTTTGAAATTAATTTGACTGGGTGCTACTGCTGCCATAGCAGTCAATTTAGTTTCAAATTATTCAACAGCGTGTTTATTAAATAGTAACCACTTCCAATTCGTACAACTTGACAGACTATTCCAGGTTTTTGATGGACTATTTCTGTCAATTATGAATCATTTATAATTTATGATTGTGGAGTGTGACACTGGATTGTGATCATGACGCCATGTGATAAGCTGGATTCCTCCATTACATTGCATGTGTTATTATTACCATTACTCCTAATTCACCTTTCCAGAGCACCAACCCATCATATGACGTCATAATGAACTGCGTGATGTGTACAATGACATCATAATGAATGACGTCGATAAGTACGTCACGAACGCATATTTGAAGACGGTCTATACGTTGTTGTACAAATTGTTTGCTTTTACTATTTAATAAATATTCTGTTGAATATTTTGAAACTAATTTGACTGGGCGCTGTTGCTGCCATAGGCATATCTAAAAATGGAAAGGTGCATTCTGACGTCTTTTCTTTCTCTACCCCCACCCCCTTGGAAATCAGTGTGTACCTTATGAATCCGGTGCAAAAGCACCAGAAACAAAACCTGCAGCCATATGGTGCCTTGAAAGACCCCCAGACTAGCGACCAAAAAGGGTATCCAAAATTTACACACCTAATGGCTGACTACATCACCTGTTCCACTATAGCATCGTACACCTTGAAAACCAGTATCCTAGAATACAGGTCTTGCGACCATCTGCGTATGAAATAAGAGAAAGTATTGGTTTACTTAGGTTCCTTCTGACCGCAGGCCTAAGCCTCTATGATCAGATCTTCATCATCATAATACGGTGCTCCATCGCTTCCAGATTCCAATGGTGCATTGTAATTATATGTTAGTAGTTGATCTTTCCAATGTCCGTCGAGGCGAGCCTTAAATGTGTTGACTGATGGCGCTTCTACAACATGTTCTGGCAGCTTGTTCCAGACTTTTACAGCCCGAACTGCAAAACAATTATTCCTCAATTCTAATTTTGGCCTTGGTTGGAAAATTTTCCTATTATGCCCTCTAGCCTCATCTCACTGCACAACATCATTTCTTAGGGTGAAAATACCTCCTGTTTCCATGTCATAGCTACCATACAGCATCTTATAAACTTCAATAATGTTCCCACGAAGTCTTCGAAAACCCAGTGTTGGGAGCCTAAGTCTCCTAAGTTTTTCTTCATAACTTAATTCCCTTAAGCCTAGTATCTGCTTCGTAGCCATTCTCTGGACATTTTCTATTAGTGTGACCTGTGTTTTTCTTAATGGGCTCCACACCGATGCTGCATAGTCAAGGTGGCTTCTAATGATTGCCTTACACAGTGGTATAAACGTCTTCTCATTTAGGTTAACATAGGGACGCCTGATTATTGCAAACATACTGGTTGCTTTGTTGACCTTTTCACTAATGTGCTTTTCAAAATTTAGGCCTTCGTCTATTGTGCCACATATATCCTTTTCTTGTTCCGATCTTATTATGGTAGGTGTCTTTGTATCAGCAACAACGTGATAATTGTGTCCCCTCTGCTTTCATCTGCCGAAGCTCATGTTGACACATTTATCTGGGTGAAAACGCAGAAGCCAAGTGTTTGACAATTCAGCCAGTTCATCTAAGGCTGCTTGTAAAATAATTAATAATTGCTCAAAAAATCTTTGTGTCATCTGTGAATAAGTATATATCTGACATTACACGACTTGGCAGATCATTTATGTAGATAACAAAAAGTAGAGGGCCTAAGACGCTACATTGGGGAATCCCACTTGTTACATCCATCAAACTAGATTCTTCACCACCGATGGTCACTTGCTGTTTTTGGTTGCTAAGAAATGATTTGATCCAACCATGAATTGAATCATCTACTCTATATGCCAGTATTTTGTCCATGAGTCTCCTATATGGAACGGTATCAACGGCTTTCTTGAAGTCTAAGTAAATGGCATCAACAGTATGTCCCTCATCGATTGCCTTTGTCCATTTATCCAGGACATGCAGGAGCTGTAATGCTGTTGATCGTCCGCTGATAAACCCAAACTAATTCTAATAGGTAATTCATTATGTGGTCTCTGATTATACATTCTAGGACTTTGCACAGAATACTTGTGAGACTCGTTGGCCTGTAGTTCCCGGCCTGCTTTTTGTCTCCCTTCTTGAATATTGCCGATATTCTTGCTTCCTTCCAGACGCTAGGCACAGTCTTTATTCTGAGTGATGTTTCATAAATCTTGGCAAATAGGATCACCAGGGGTTCTGCAAGCTCTTTTAGTACATGGGGATGAATACCGTCTGGACCAGGAGACTTACTTATGTTTAATTTACTCAGAGCCTTTTCCATCTTTTCTGTGATGTGAAGGTGTGTCCTCTGTGATGTCATATTAAGTTCTGGAATCCTTGGTGTTACACCCGCTGGCTCAATAGTAAATACGCTTGAAAAAAAGTTCACTAATACCTCAGCCCTCTCTTTGTTATTCTTCATAAGTGGTGCGTTCTCATCAGATTGGATTGTGTATATGTCTGATACGCTTTCTTTCATGCTACATTTTGACTTAATATATTTCCAAATTGCCTTTGGATTACTCTTAGCTTTCTCTGCAAGGCCTTCCTCGAATGTCTTTCTCACACGCCTAGTTAATGCTCTTGCCTTGTTTCTTAGCTTCCAATATTCTTGATACTTCTCTGCACTTTTAGTCTCCATGTAATGCTTCCAGGCTGTATGCTTTTTCTTTATTGTTTTCAGTGCTGCTCTATCAAGTGGTTAGTTTCCCTTCTTTCTTGTGTTTGGTGGTACCATCTTTCTTGGTATGTGTTTCATTTCCATGTTTCGTAGTATATCTGTTAAGATCAACAATTTCTCTTCCACACTGTCCTCACACTCTTTAAGCTTTTCTCTCCAATTTACATTCATTAATTCAGTTTTCATTTTAACAAAATCAGCTTTATCATAGTATATTCTTTCTTTAGGCATGTCCTTACATTCAGTGTAGCAGGAAAAGTTGATTGATAATGCAAAGTGATCACTTTTTCCAATCGGACTTAGGTACTCTATGTTGTCTACCATTCTTTCCTCATTTGTTAGGACCAAGTCCAGCACACTAGGTTCAGCACCAATTCTGCACCGTGGTTGCCTCACTTACATGTTGGAAGAGGAACGAACCTCGAACTCCTTCCACAAACTTAAACTCTTCGCTCGATTTGGAGCTCCAATTCTTCCAGTCTATACCTGGATAATTAAAGTCTCCCATTATCAGAACATGACTTCTTCCTGGTGAGATAGCTTCACTGATCAAGTCAAGTAGCTTCGCATTGTTTTCCTCTGGCCCACTACCACTGCGGTACACACATTCTATTAGTAGTCTGTCTTCCTTCATTAGGCTGATTTCAGCAAATACTGCTTCATTGAAAGTCGAGTTAACTTGGACAGGAGTTGCTATCAGTGATCTGTGTATGTACAATGCAACTCCCCACCCTGTTATTAGATACATTTGTGTGAAAGAGTTCATAATTTTCTAGTGCGATCTCTGCCACATTTGTCTTGCAAAGTTAATTTTTCGACTTTACTTCAGTGATAGCTATTATCTTTGGCTGTCTTTCACTAATCAATAATTTCAATTCATCAATTTTATTCATCATACAATCAGTGTTAGTATACAGGCACGAAAGGGTTTTGCTTAAAACGTGTATTTATAGAACTATTTACAGACAGTGGTGTCTTCTTTGGCGCTAATTCTCTACTCTGTCCACCGTTGTGTGTGGGGACTCGCTTTCCCTGGGTTTCATTTTGACTATTTCCTTGGCCCATGGAGGGCCCCTCACTTCATAGACTCATCTTCCGCTGGCTTTCTCTTCTTTCATCTTCGTCTCTTCCATCATTGCCTTATTTTCTTCAGGCTCTGATGGGGTCATGTCTCTTGCTATAATAAATTTCTTGTATGGAGCTGGTGCCTCTTTCAGGTGTGATGAGTTTCTAAGCAGCTTTATCTTTGGTTCCGTTGCTTTAAATGCTACTAGTAGCGATCTGGCTCCAGTCTCTCTCTCTCTTCTTACCCAATCTAACTATTCTGCTCACCTCTATGGCTACATCCACATCCGTTTTACATATATCCTTGCATAAATATTGTAATTTTTCTTCCTCATGCTGCACTTTTTCATTACTTTCTTCACTATTGGACTCTGGAACATTGTAAATAATAATAATATTATTCTCTGTAGCTTTTCTCTCATTAATTTCTTTAACTGCACTTTGTATGTGTGTTAGTGACTGTTCTTTGGTCCCAGTATCTTTACTTGCCTGTAACTCGGCTTTTATTATCCCTTTCACATCCTCAGTATTGCATTTAGTTGCCATTGCCTCTTCCAGCTTCTCAAATCTCTTTGAATATGATTCCAGATAGGCTTGGCATCTTTGCTCATTGTCCTTTTCAACTTTTATGTTATGTTACATTTTCATCTTGCATGGGGCACAGAACCACATGCATCAAATTCTGGAGATACTATCATAGACATTCCCACCCGCTGTCATCTTTTTCAACATTTTGAGATGCTTTCTTCTTACTTACTAATTCTTCCTTTTTCTCACTCTCTGCAGTACTATTCTTCCTTCCTGCAGTAGTTACAATTATTTATATCACGCTTTGACTTATCTAAATACTTGCCACAATATAAACTTTGGTGGAAATACAATTAATCAGTAATTTTGACTATTAATATTTTCTGGTGCCAGCTGCAGTGTGCCGTCTACAGCAGATATTATCAATTTATCCCTCTTATTTGATTGTGACTATACTACATACAATTAACCATGCCTATGCTATCAGTAATTTCTATGCCAGCTGCGGTGTGCCGCCTACAACAGACTTTATCAATTTATTAGCGACGATATACCATATATACAATTAACCACGACTCTAGCACATCAATAATTTATGTGCCAACTGCAGTGTGCTGCCTACACCAGATATTATCAATTCATCACACCTATGGCAATGTACGGATTTGCGACTATATATACATGTACCAGGTATTTGAAATGCCCAATCGACTCATTAATCCTAGGCCAAGGCTTTGATAACTTCTAATTTCCGTTGCCAGCTGCGGTATGCCGCCTACAGCAGAGTTAAATGCATTTATTATTTATTGGGGTTTTTTTTGCAATTTTACAGCAGGATACTTACAATTTAAAAGACCGTGAACATGGTTGGTTCTCTGTGCGTCTTTATGTTGAACCCTTCTTCTTTTGAAGTTCCAGCTTTCTTTCTGTTGTTCACTCTGTGTGTTCTCTGAAGCAGGGATATCAGGATGATTTACTCTTTTACCTGTCCCCAAGCGGAACTCTATAGCACTTGCTATCTTTTTATATATGATGTCTCTCGGTATATCATCATAGTGCTCACTATTATAAAGATGGGTGCAATCAGTTTTTAACACTTTCTTCTTTGTCCTTCTATTCTTGCCAGCACCTTTCACTGCCGTCTTTGTCACTTCTTTGTATAAATTGATTACAGTAACATTTGACTGTTGGCATAAATCAACAATACAGTTATTTACATCTTTAATGTCTTCTTCCAAAATGATTTGTTGGTTCTCTTGCTCCTCTTCAGAGAACTTGCTTGCGCGCAAGGTAACTCTGGCTATGGAATGTTCTGTTGACAGCTTTAACGATGTTGGTATAATTGTATCCAACACCAGAAAATAACCTCTTCTTTGTATAGTCTATTATCTCTTCTATTGTCTTCTTAAACCTATCTATATTCCTAGGTTGTCTTTCGTAATATATCTGTGCACAACCACATTCTCCACTCTTTGTTGTTAAGTGACAGATTCCACTCGGGAGACATATGATTATCCTGCATGATGGATATTTCTGGTTAACCTCTCTCATGTAATGTCTTAATCTTTGAAAAAGGGCATCAATTTTACCACCTCCAACATCATATTCAATAATGGCGTGTCCTTAATAGTAACAGTATTGCTTAATAGAAGGTCTCTAATTCCTCTACTCCTTGAATCTCCCACAATTATTATACAGACATATATTGTCTTGATCTATTTGCTCAACTATACCTCTAGTGCCAGCTGCGGTGTGCTGCCTACACCAGAGATGAGGAGAGTGCACTAATTCAAGTGCCAGTTGCAGTGTGCCGCCTACACCTGAACAGAACTCTATTGAGCAGTAACAATACTAATTTACACTTTACTGACACAAGAGTGGTAAATAATTTACCACTGAAAAGGATTTTCTTGATCAAATTAGTTTAGTTTCCAATTTGAATAGCTTTGTGGAGACAACAATTAAATGGTAATTAGTACAAGAATATTTTGATTTCGCCACTTAGTATTTATTTGTTGTTTGGTTGCCATGGTAGGTTGCCACGAAAATGTGTTCAGTGTCACGAAAAATGGTACAAGCAACAAGTAAATTCAACCAAAATATTGTGAACCCCACATGCCGTCTCTGTTAGTTGAATTCTGAAGATTATCAACACTTCTTGCTACACTGTGGTGCACTCCATCAGTATAGAAATCAATATTTATCACTACTGAAGAAAACCATCATCGACCATCTTGGCGAGAATTTCTGGAAATATATCTCCAGCATAGACGATCACCTCGTAAAACTTATTATCGACTGTACAAGTCTAGTCAGGCATGGATTACTACCTAACAACTTCTCATTATTATGTGAATTGGAATGTATAGCTAGAAAACTATGTTACAACCTGCATTGCGGTAGAAGCTTCCTCTTTAACCAGCTTCCACAACAACATTAATCAACAGTAACTGCTGTTAACTGATATCCTGAATCAGAACTGTATTTATATATAATTGTCTATGCACTCTGGTGCTGAACAGTGTTTGTGTTATTATTATTGAACTGTATTCGGACAACATATTTAGCTAATCTATAATTGCGGACTAAATTTACAATTATATAATGTTCATAAATCAAACTGTAGTTTACGTAACCACACATGTGGGTGCTCCTATCAAGAGGAGGGATATACGAACAGCAACAACAGCTGGTTACAATACATGATAACCAAAATTGCCTGCCACAGATTAAAATCTAGGCGAGTAGGTTCCCTATCCTGTAGTTGGTGTGCATTTTCTGCATCTGGATTTGCTTTTACATATGCTGTTACTAGTGTAATGATAGGAATTTGTCTAAATTTCGGGTCCTATTTGAAAATTACGACCGCCATTCCAGTAACAGGAACATCCATCATTGTTGAGTTCAAGATTCAGGATTATTTATTTCCGTATTTAGTCGTCAGTATCAGAGATCACAACAGACAGTCCACCAAAGGCAAGCATATGAAGTGGTGGACTCCTAACATATAAACATTAATTGCAAAATATATTATGACATATATAATAGGATGTAACATAAACAAACATATACTACGTGATACTATATGAACAGTAGCTACATACATGTAGGATACAACAGTAAAACAGGACAATTACATCCATGAACATAAAGGGATGGAGGGTGGGAGAGGGATGGTGGGGGTGAGCTCATCTATTATACAGTTTACATTTGATGTTTTGTTCCGGTGAACAGGTACCTTGAATAGTTAGACTACAGCACAGCTCATAATAGGATTAATAATGCTAAAAGAAGTTGGCATGCCTCCAGATCAAGTCAGTAAGTTAACATGTTAATTAGTGAGAAGTGCTCTGCTGAGCACTCCGAGCACAATCGGATTGGAAGGCACCGGAACTTTGGGAAGCAATGTCTTCCATCACCGTGCCCAAAATGCCCAACAGGATACCTCAGCTCACTCTATAAGCATTCCAAGTCGTCCCAGAGCTGTGCCGTGTAATGGCCATGGTGGTGGTGGTGGTTAGTGTTGTGGTTTCTAGTAGTTGTCAATAATTATGTTTTTGATGAAGTTTTTGGTGATTTTAACGTGAGAATTTGTATGTATGTCTGTATCTGTATTATTCCATAATTGTATTGCTTGGTAGGATGGTGTTTGCGTAGCTGCCTCTGTTCCGTGGTATGTGACATGTAGGTTGGAACTTGTTCTTGTGCTGTGCGTATGTATGTCTGCATTTATTGAAAAAAAATTGAATAGAGATGAGGGTAGTATATGTTTCTGTTGTGGAGTGTTTAAAGATTTTCCATTTAAAGTTGTCAATACCTGCACTTTTAGTAGGGTAGTCCTTTAGAATTGCATATAAGTGAACCCTTCCAATGTCTTCGAGTTTTAGGATTTTGTTACTTTTGTAGGTATCTTGTTCCCTTGCTGTTTGCGAAAATAATTTGATAAATTGCTTTTGTAGTGATTTTAGTTTTTTTAGTTTATTTTGATATGTATTGCTCCAGATAGCATTGCAGTAGGTTATGTGTGGAAGTATCAATGTGTTATACAGAGTTTTAAGATATGAGATGGAAGTTATGACTTGAGTCTGCGCATGATACCAATATGCCTTGCCACCTTGGATGTGATTATCTCTATGTGTTTCTCCCAGATTAAATGTTTGCCCAAATAGATGCCTAGGAATTTAACATACTCGGCCTTCTCTATTTCTTGATTGTCTATGTAAAGTTTTGGGAGAGCAGCTTCTTCAGGTTGGCCAGATCTTGTAAATAGTATAAAGTTAGTTTTGTTAACATTTAGAGATAATTTATTAATTTTGAACCAATTTATAATTTTTTCCATTTCATTATTTACATTTTTGTATAGAGTATTTATATCCTTATGTCTACCAAAGACAGTGGTATCATCTGCAAACAGTATTAATGAAAGTTGGTTTGTGGCATTGGGTAAATCAGTCATGTATAGTAAGAACAGCAGGGGTCCAAGGATTGAACCCTGAGGTACACCGCAGACTAATTTTCTGTTTCCTGAAATAGTACCATTAAATTGAACACATTGAATCCCGTCAGTCAAATAATTTTGAATCCAATCCAAAGCGATGCCTCTTATACCGTAATGTGATAATTCTTTCAATAAGATTTCATAGTCAATAGTGTTGAATGCTTTAGAAAGATCCAGGAACACCCCGAGTGTATGTTCTTTATTTTTCAAGGACTCAGATATTTTTTCTATCATATCCACAATGGCAAGCATAGTAGAGTGTTTTTCTCTGAAACCATACTGAGATTTGTAGATAATTGAAAATCTATTTAGATAATTAACAATTCTGTTGTAGTATAATCTTTCCAGGAGTTTCGAAAAAAGTGGAAGCACTGAGACTTGTCTGTTGTTAGTAAAATCACATGGATCTTTAGCTTTATAAATAGGTGTTACTCGTGCTATTTTTAGTCGTGATGGGAATATACCTTGTGAGACTGAGAGATTGCAGATGTGATTTAGTGGGGGTGAATATTTCTGTTGTGGAGTGTTTAAAGATTTTCCATTTAAAGTTGTCAATACCTGCACTTTTAGTCGGGTTAATTTGCATCAAGATTTTATAGATTTCTTTTTCATCCGTTGGTGTTAGGAACATTGAGTGTTGGTAGCTGCCTGACAAATAGTCTTGTATATTTTTGGCTGAACTGGATTGAATTTTTTGTGATAGGTTAGGTCCAATATCAATAAAGTATTCATTGAATTTGTCTACTATCTCATTTTTATCTGTTATAATTGTGTTATTACTAATGAACCGCGCTGTTTCCATGCTGCTTTTTTGTTTATTCAATAGTGATTTAATTAATTGCCATGTTTCTTTTATATTATCTTTTTGCTCATCAAATTTATAATGGTAATAGTTTATTTTTGCTGTCCTAATAATTTGGTTCAGTTTATTTTAAATTTCTTAAATTGAGTATCATTGCACACAGTCGGGTGCTTAATAAAGGTTAAATACAGCTTGTTCTTCTTATGGCAGGCAGCTATCAATCCTCTTGTTAGCCAAGGTTTAGTCGGATTTTGCTTAAATTTCTTAACTGTTTTAGTGGAAATGCAGATTCATAGGCATTAGTACATATATAGTGGAATGTGTTGTAGGCATCTTAACATGAGTCGCAGTTGGTCACCTGATTCCAATTTATGTTCACCAAACTGTTTCTAAACTTTTCTATGTTCTCATTATTCTATGTTATTCATTTGATTTGCACAATATGCACTTTAACAAAAGTCATCGAAAAACTAATATACTCCAGATTTGATCTGTTGCTATGACTATTACTCTCATTTGTATTACTATTGCATTTGAACCATAAATATGGTTTGATACGCACGTGCACGTACATACGTACGTACATACAAATGAAAACAAGAAGTTTTGATGAATCAAATGTTCTTTATGAATTAATGCTGGTTTAGACGCATATCATATAAAAAGGTAAAACTGTAGATTGTACATCTCTATGGATGCAGTGAAATTCAACACAGATGGCTGCATAGTTTGTGTGGTTTCTTTAGACTATTAACCCTCTAATGGTAAAATTTTGTCAAGAAAATCGAAATATTTGTTTTATTGAATGTCCATTTGAAGGGCAAGAGAAGACTTTTTGAAAATTTACCACAGGAATGAATGCCTCGGTTATCAAACCAGTGGTAAATTTTCACAGATAGTTTTCTCTTGGCTTGCAAATGGCCATTCCTCAAGACACCTGCAGAAGCTATTTTTGGCTGATGTGAGTGTTAAATGGTTATGGTAGATGTTGCCGTGTTTGCGCTGTAGAAAGATTAGTCATTTTGGATATTAACCCTTTCACTGATGAAATCCCTTTTATTTCAATTTATCTGAAGCCAAATAGTAAAATATTTTTACTGAAAGACATTGCTATCTTAGGCAGCAACATCTTTCCAGGCATATTAATTTCAAAATATTCGATGTATTTCCTATATCATGAAGAAGTTGCTACAGTGTTTTTATATTTACGGATACAATGTTAGTGAATGGTGGACTCCAGTTTTAGTTGTGCCCAGCCCATCTCTAGTTAGGCTCTACCCACGCTTTGACGGTGTTGGGATTAATCGATCCATGCACTCTCTGAATCTCAATTGCCAGAAAACTTTAGAGGTAAGCTGTTGAATATTTTGAAATTAATTTGACTGAGTGCGGGTGCGTCCAAGCGCCAGTTAAATTAATTTCAAAATATTCAACAGAATGCCTCCCTTGTTTGGTAAATGAACACCACAGAACAACACCTTCCTTGTTTGGTAAATGAACACCACAGAACAACGCCTCCCTTGTTTGGTAAAAGGACACCTAAGAACAATACCTCTCTTGTTAGGTAAATGAACATTGCAGGACACTGCCTCTCTTGTTTGGTAAATGAACACCTCGGAACAATGCCTCCCTTGTTTGGTAAATTGGACACCTCGGAACAACGCCCCTCTTGCTTGATAAATGGACACCTCAGAACAATGCCCCTCTTGTTTGATAAATGGACACCTGACAACAATTCCCCTCTTGTTTGGTAAAAGGACACCTTAGAACAACGCCTCTGTTGGTTGATAAATGAGCATTGCAGAACAATGCATCTCTTGTTTGGTAAATGGACACCTCAGAACAACGCGTCCTTTGTTTGGCAAATGGACACCTCAGAACAATGCATCTCTTGTTTGGTAAATGGACCCCTCAGAACAATGCCTCTCTTGTTTGATAAATGGACACCTCAGAACAATGCCTCCCATGTTTGATAAATGGACACCTCAGAACAATGCCCCTGTTGTTTGGTAAATGAACATTGCAGAACAATGCCTCTCTTGTTTGATAAATGAACACCTCAGAACAACGCGTCCCTTGTTTGGCAAATGGACACCTCAGAACAATGGCTCTCTTGTTTGGTAAATGAACACATCAGAACAATTCCTCTGTTGTTTGGTAAATAAACACCTCATAACAATGCCTCTCTTTGGTAAATGAACACCTCAGAACAATGCCTCTCTTGTTTGGTAAATGAACACCGCCGAAGAATGCCTCTCTTGTTTGCTAAATGAACAAGTCAGAACAATGTCTCTCTTGTTTGATAATGAAAACTTTAGAACAATGCCTCTCTTGATTGGTAAATGAACACTGTAGAACAATGCTTCTCTTGTTTGGCAAATGGACAAGTCAGAACAATGCCTCTCTTGTTTGATAATGAAAACTGTAGAACAATACCTCTCTTGTTTGGTAAATGAACACTGTAGAACAATGCCTCTCTTGTTTGGTAAATGAACACGTCAGGACAATTCCTTCCTTGTTGGGTAAATGAACACCTCAGAACAATGCCTCTTATTTGGTAAATGAACATTGCAGAACAATTCCTCACTTGTTTGATAAATGAACACCTCAGAACAATGCCTCTCTTGTTTGGTAAATGAACACCTCAGAACAATGCTTCTTTTGTTAGATAATTGAACACCTCAGAACAATGCTTCTCTTCTTTGGAAAATGAACATTGCAGAACACTGCCCCTCCTGGGGTAATGTTTGACTGGAAGCCATTCATATTTGCTAAAGCTCCCTAAGATACTTAAATCTCACCAAAAATATGGTTTCTGGAGCACGAATTTATAAAACTTTAAATCCCACATGGATTCACTTCAAACTTTGGTAAATGAATAGCCTCTCTTTGGATTACGTTAGAATGGAATCCATTCATATTCTCTGTGATTATCTCCCCTACACCCTTAAAACTCATCATCAGAAAAACTGAACCACAAGCTCAACCGTACACTCAAGTTTGGTGAGATCCTGGACGAAAATACACCAGATGGTACTTAAGTGGAAGAAGATCTATAGAATCATCACACTAGGCCCTCAAGTACACATGTAGGTTGCACGTATGTATGTTAAGAGAGGTCATATTTGGCTAGTGTATGTATGATTACTGTATTCTGCAGCTGCAGTAGTAGAAACATCCTACAGCTGCAATCAGTCCTTCACTTTTGACCATTGTGTCTTGTCCTCAGCCAAAATTTTTACTTCCTCGGGTCCATTCTTGATCTCGGTGTACTGAGTCTTGCTTTCTTGGGGTCACCTCGCAACATGCTCAACATATTTATGCAATGACGTCCTCTCCTAGCTGGCTCCCAGTAGGGCGAATTCCAAGGCTCTCTGTACCGGTGCATCTTCTGGCGTCCTTAGCACATGGGCCATCTTTCCTGGGCGACTTTGACAGACAGTGGCGATATATTACACATCTTGTATAGCACATCATTGGAAATTTTGCTGGCTGGCCATAAGTGTCCAGTGTGGTACGGAGATGTTTTCAGTGGCAGGCGTCAAGTTTATCTAGAGCTGCCTTCGTAGCTGCCCAGCTGGTAAGTTATACAGCATCAAGGATACTTTTCCTCCATGGTGCGCCTCCACCAAGTGCATCTTCATTTTCTTTAATTTCATGCTTTGTCGATATTTAGATGCATGTGAACTCTGTTTTGGATGCATTCATAGAGATCCTCCATTTTTAGTTTGCTTGGAGCTATTGAGAGTAGTTCATCAAGTGGATTTTCCCTCGTCTATGAAGTCCACATCGTCAGCATGTTGCATTTCTAGTGGCATATCCAGTATGGACACTAGGGGCGGAGAGGGTGGAGGAGGAGATGTTTGGTCTTGTAGAATTTTCGGGCACAGATTTCAATGCAGCACCAAGGTAACAGATGCAACGCTCTGGGGATAGACCATCTCCTGGTGGGGAGCCAATTGATGTCTCACACGCAGACGACATATACACATTCACACACATGCATACATGCAATCAAGCATGCATGCACGCTTGGACACACTCAGTAGCTCGCTCGCTCACTTTCACATTCATGCCCCACCCACGAAAGCACGAACACACATGCACAGCTGTTACATGATCCTGTGAGAAAGAACGTTAATAAAGGCAAATGCTATGGCGCATGGGAAGGTATGAGATAAGGCCCCATCAGATGAAGATTGTTTGGAGGTGATAGTAGCAATGCAGAGTCGTTGTGTGTGAAGACTGACCACACAGCAGGGAACAAGAAAGGAGAACAAGAACACCATCTGCTGGACCATTTTGTAGAATTGCGCAATCCACGAAAGCATTGATTGAAATAGAACAGAAAATAGATGATGGCAACTGCATCGCTATAGTGGCATACAATTGCCAGAATGTGAATAGGAATTCAGAAAAGCGGATTTATCTGTTAAAGAGCTATCATATTGTATTTACTCTAAAGCATTAACTCTACAATTTTGAAAAAAGTGAACTGGTATCATTACATAATGGCAATAATGCGGCTGTAAAGGCAGTGGATGATGAACACCTAATTACGTCTACACCGAGGCCTTGTGTGTACAGAGGTACTGTATTCACATGGACTAAGGGGTGGGGTGGTTGATCATCTCGCGAGGGCTTTACAAGATTTAGGCGAAAGGAGACAGGTTGCTGAGATGAAAACTAATACTGCTGCACTGTTAATCATTTCTGTTTATAGACAGACCAGTGGCTCAAGTGAGACAGAGGATAGATATAGTGATGTGTTAGATGAATTACATGAAGTATCACATGTATTAACCAGTTGTTGTTTGTTGTTTGTTTTTTGTTTGCTTGTTGGGTGGTTGGTTTTTTTTTGGGGGGGGGGGGGGGTGGGGGTGGGTGGGGTGGGTGTTGTTCTCTAAAAGGAAATCAGTACATACCTTATGGAGACCTAACACGCCCCCATATAAGTTGTGCCTGGAAAAGCCCCAGACTAGCGACCAAAAAGGGTGTCCAAAAGTTACACACCTAATGGCTGACTACATGACCTATTCCCATATTGCACCATGCACCTTTAAAACCATTACCCTAGACGCCATGTCTTACGACTATCTGCGTAAGCAATAAGAGAAATTATCTGTTGAGTTATTCATTCGATTCCACAATACACCCAGTCTCCCTATACACTTTACCAAAAGTCATCGAAAAACTAATTGAAAACCTCTCACCATTAACCTTATACTATCCATCCATTCAAACATACAACATAAGCTACCCAGTCACCCAACTTCACACGCCAACACCTACTCCACATACACCCCTGTATACATGCGTGCACTCATACACGCACACACACCACGTACACCTACATACGCCACATCAAGCACACTATCACAACCACCCTATATCACCTACGCACGCACACACACATCAAAACACACCGCTACAAGAATCACAAACACAAAATTAACTTGACCACTATAAATTCATGTCACAACGCCCTATAATATACCATAAATTGTAACTAAGGCTAATTCCTGTTAACTAAGAATAAGTCAGGCTAGCAATCCAGGACATCACCATCTCACGGAAACCGTGGTAGCAGTCCAATACAGGCCAGGGGCCCACATTGGCATCACCTGGATCAGACCTTACACCGGCTGCATATGGGCGTACAAGATCATCATATTTCCTTTATTTTTATTTATTTATTTATTTATTTATTTATTATTTTTCTTTTTAATTCGTCATACGCTGTAAGATGTACAAAAACAAGAACCAAATTAAAGAAATTAACCAGTACTTACCGGTGATTGGAATGCTCAAATGGCGGTGTTAATCAGGAACTGGCGTGAAATAGTGTTGGAGGATTTTCTAGTGGAACATGATCTGGTACTATCCGCCAGCTTTCCAAAAGATGCTACATTCATTCACACAAATGGGTACGATGCTATGAGAATTGACTTCATCTTTACTAATCTCAGATTAGCTGCAATTAATGTTTCTGCATTCACAGGCTTGATTCCATAGTGAGCAATAGCTCTGACCACATGCCAGTAGAGATGCGAATTATGCGTAGTCATGACCAGGCTAAGCCAGAGCAGCCAAAACACGTACTCTTCAAGAGAATTGTATGGCATAAGATTAATAAAGAGCATCACAAAAAGGAGGTATGTTGGGAACAACGAGAATTGCGAGTCCTTGAATTGCTGATGACCTCACTATTATAGTAATAATAATAATAATAATAATAATAATAATAATAATAATAATAATAATAATAATAATAATAATAATAATAATAATCATCTTTATTTCAAGAGGGTACATCGTCAGTGGCCTGATGTTCCCGAAGCCCTCAAAACATATATACACTATGTACAATAATATATAATTATATACACGCCAGGTATGTACAAATAGACATGTTGCAGATTTGATGACGTCACCTATGCTGATGACGTAACTCAAAACACTACTTGTACGTACTCTTAGTATACAATCGATTTTGCAATCTCTTTCGCTTCGGGTAAGGCTTGTATGTAAGGTTGCTGCGACAACCAACCTTACCAGTCGCGAAAGAACAGGATACTAGCTCGCCTCGTTGGTAGATGTAGATGTAATCAACGATATTTGTTTTACGTATCCGGGCCTGATCTGACTATTCTATTCTGAAGATGATGGTAAGCTACGGTGGTCTTCCGTAATTATCAGAGTAACTTTATGAACAACACGAACTCTTGCCTTGTAGTAAAATCACAAGGTGATGATTTTATTCTCTAACTCTACTATGCAATATACGTTGTATCAGAAAGGTGGTTTCTACTACCACAAAATACGATTATTAAAATTACTTATAATTTGACTAAATTATCCGACTTAGTTGACTTATGAATTTATACTCCCTAGCTTAGCTAACATTACTCCCAGATTCGGCTGGTATGATATGCTATTCAACCAACTCTTACTTACTCAAAATAAACGTTCAGCAAGAACTTGTACGAGGTGCGAGGCGGACCGGACTTCTGATTAAAAGTTAAAGTCCATTTTTTATACTTTTCTGGAGTTCCCTACCATGTTCGTTCTGGTTCTTCTTTCCAGAGTTTGACTCGATTCTCATTGATTGTGACGTCATCCTGACTAATCAAATCACGATTTTCTCTCTTATGAATAGAACACCGAACAAGTTAAGTGATGGAATCCTATCCGATACCTCCCTAAATTTGATACTGATGTATGAGTATTTTCGACATTTTTCGTCTGGTTTTCTAATCTTCTTGGCGCCAGACGCTACCATGTCCATGTCCGGCCCCTTGCTTATTAGGCCTGCGCCTGTATTTTGCAAGGGTGTCACGAAGTAGGTATCAAGTGGCCTATCCACTTCACCACACCCGGCGCCGTATCTGGTGTCATGGGTGTCGCCTCTATACAATTATAGAAATTCGGCCCCATTACCCCGGTCTTATGGTAAGTCGGTCGTCGCCACGTTACTATGTCATCCTATGATTCATTCAATCCGTGCTACATACATACATTCTGTCCGTAGCCCCTACCGACGCTCTTGCTTGAATATTTAGAAAACTATTGGTCGTAACTTCTGCTGAATATGATAAAAGGTTATGCCGTGTCTGCGGCAACAACTTTCATCTTTCAACCACCGTTATATTCCATCAGCTCGCTGCTCTAAGTCTTATTCTATTCTATTCCAATTTTACTTACTGTATTAATTACGTTTTCAAGTTAGTTTCGCACATCGACTTGAGCACGCACTAGATCGCGCTATTACATTTATTACATTTTTCGTTCATCGTGTTATCCGTTCCTTATCTCGCCTGGTATTCAAATATGGTAATTCACTGGGGTCTTAGACTGCAAATGTAAGATGTCCCCGGGGTCATGACTCCCCAGAAGACAATCCCATATCTACATACGCCCCTTAACCAAAGTTAATTGACTATCTCTCTTAAGGCCTTAAAGAGAGTGTCAACTAACTCGTTGTGGACTATCAACAACCCAAACCTATACCAGCAGCCTGGACGGATACCACCTGATATTCATCCAATTAGTCAAGATAATAAAACAGGTCGATATATTATACACCAATACTTGTCCGAGTAGCGGAATGCTCGGAAATACAGTTAGTAGTATTTGTTAGTGTATGGTTGATAATTATACAAACATACATGTCCGGGTAGCTAACCGCCCCCGGAAACACATTAATGGCATCATTAAACCGTGGACGTAACCCGTCTCACGCGTAACTTAACAATAAAAGCGGGCAATCGGTACAGTTCAAAACAAGTGAATATACGCATTACATAATGTATTAATATAAACTGCCGTTACAGCCATCAGTGACAATATGGTCAGCAGCGACACAATGTCGTAACGATTCGTTGTCATACGACACAACATTATAGTTCCAAACCTTAATCCTACAGTGCAAATACCATTACAGATCATGTGAATTTTTCCTATTAATAAAACAGTACACAGTACGGTATCATGATAAAGTTCGCGCCACAATTATTAATATTCACCAATTACTGTTCCAGTAGAAACATATAAAGTTAGTGCCAAAATGTCATGGTGATACCTCCAAGCGGTTTATGCTCACGTTAGGATCCACCATGTCAGCGTACATCTCCATCTCTACCCAGTCGGCAGCCGTCGGGTCGATCTCAGTCCCGGCGTTAGCGTTAGGCGACGACCCGGTTGCCATCAGCAGCGGCTCCCGTAGAGCTGCAGGTCTCGGGGGCTGCTGGGCCTGAATAGTCGGTGTACACATCCGAATTGCAGTATGCGGTTCACTACTATGGGCCGCACGTGGCTTGCGTTTATGGGCCGCACGTGGCTTGCATTTAAGCACATTCCACATGCGTGATAACACGCCACATTTATATAATATAAGCACAATTACTAGCACAACTACGAAGGAGCCAGTCGAATATGATATGAAAGAATGTACCCCAATGCCATCGACCACCACCGGGTCGATCATGGATAATGGTGCTAGCGGTACGTACTTAGATTTTTGTAAATGGTCCCATGGCTGTAGTTTTAAATGGTCCACTATCATGGATTGATTTAGAACGCCGGACACATCCAAATGGGGCATCTCAATGGCCAGGCTAACCCGAGTGTACGTCCTACTATAAGACGCAACAGGCTCGAATTGCCAGCCCTTCCCGCTATAACCACATTCAGCAGACATTAATGCATATACCCCATTACCCACCACACAACGGTCGGTCAATCGTCCGTCACAGTGTATATCCATTGTTTCCCCGAACGTTTGCAACACAACGCCTATCTGCTTACCGGCAAACAATTTGCTAGAAGTTTCATTCGATTTGGAGAGCTGAATATTACAAGCACGGTCGGTCGTATTAGTTAACAGGCTTACAATGCATGGAACGTGGGTCTTGTCGACCCGTAGTGGACCATGACACACCCGGGGCTCCTCCCCACGACACGCGGATGGCGCGAAGTACCACCCAGTTTTGGTGTCGAGACCGATGCTGGTCCGTGCTATCCGTACTTGCATGTAGTATCCCCGAGCACTTAGCGGTTCCGGCCACGCATGCAACCCGTATTCAATATATTCGCCCCCGTCAATTAGCGGTAACGTCGCTACGTAATGGAGTCGTGAGTCGTCTCTCCATAACGGATACACGACCACGTTGCGGTAGTACCACTGATATGGATGTATCAGTCGATTTCCCACACTAACTTGTTTGGCCACTGAATTTAGGTCAGCAGAACTGAATAATTCTTCCGTCAGCCTACCCAATTCTAGGGACGCCGTCTGTCTATGAAATTGCGCCGCTGCCCTCTGGTAACTATATACTACACTTTCGGCGGAATCAATAGCGTGTCCCAGTCGCACTAATGCGTACAAGTCGGCCTGTCGGGCGGCGTACACCTTAAACACATCGCTCACATTTTTAGTTAATTCTACTAGGCCAGCGGTAATTTCATTGATACGGTCAACGTTGGTATTGATCCCTACGAATGCCAGTTTCACATGGGACGCCAGTTCGTTGGAAAAATGTACCAGACGATTCATGTCCCTCATAGCAATTTTGACTATCTTTTTAATCGCATTTATATCACCCGAGGTAGCGGTACCAAATAGGGACGAGGCTATGTCCCCGACAAAGTTGAATAAGCCACGTTTGTGTCGTATACTGTCCCTACTCACCATATTTTGTCGTGTCTTAGCAGCGATCTTCCTAATATTGCTAACACGATGTTGCAAACCGAAAATGTCTCGAATGCTTAATGATGTCTTTCGGCCGACGTCCGCAATAAGAACACGGAATTGTGCTAACCGTTCCATAAATCCGGCGGGTAAATGTGGGTGGTCGATAGACACCACTACGGTCCATTCAGCCCGGATAATGGATATATCTTCTGGTTTAGTTATCATTACTCCGTTCGGTAACCTATGCACACTAGACGTCTTACACAATCCGTTTATTAAACATACCATAGTTACCATCACACTTAATCGTAAAATATACATGATTCCACGCCCTGGGATGCCTACCGGTACAAAGCTAAAACTCACAATTTAAACGAATAACTTTTTGTATCTTGCGAACGATTTTAGTTTTTAATCGGTACGATATTTTACGCACTAGCTATTTGCGATGTTAAGTATAGCGATACAATACACCTAATGGCGGTTGTGCCGCCGAATAACGGCATTTATACGACTGATGAAATCAGCGTATAGCGTGTCATCGTAAAGGGCGGAGACTATCACGCCAATTCGGAGTCGCTTGTTACCGGATTCGTTCTCCCGCTCATACCCTTGCTTTCGCTTCAAGTCTAACCTGAGTTGCTTGCTGTCATAATCGTCATCTGGTATATGTCTGCGCTTGCGCAGCATATAAGGATGCGATGGAAGCATCTCCATTGGTTCAGAGAGCAGTTCTGGTGCCGCCTCTGGAGCGTCAATTACTATGGGCTTAGGAGTTTTGATGACGTCGCTTGGTGACTCATGGTTTCGACTGCGATTCGTACTGGGTTGCACCCTTTTCCGGTCAACCCTCTTACCCCCTGTACGCACCTCTGGTTCCATATCCGAAGCTGGCCGCTTCTTACGAACCTGGGGTGTCGTATCTGCGTCGGTGACCATAGGTTCTGGCTCGGGCAACATCACCCTGGGGTGATGGCTAGCTTTCGTCCCCTTGGTAGGGTTACGAATGGGGCGTGGTCGCACCCCATCCCAGCACATTTCCGAGTCGACTACGCGCAGCTTACATATATTAAGCACACGCATTCTCCCGGACCTTTGATGGCGGACATGGGCCACAGGTCCGTTAATTTTGAAGATCCCATACTCGGGGTCGCTGCGAGAGGTCAATTTCATCCTCTCTTCAGCTTTTACGACCACCGAGTCCCCCACTTTAAACTCACCAGCGTTCGCACGCTTATTAATTTGTTCCCTGTGAATCTCTCGAGATCTAGCTGTTCCCTCCCGAGCACGTAGCAAGGCGTTGTTGAGATACGTTAGTCTCTCACCAAGGTCTTGCGACGCATCGATTGGAACGGCCATTGGTAATCTCGCCCGTCGCCCATACGTCAAATAAAATGGCGTATATCCGGTCGTCGCATGACGAGTACTGCGGTACGCTGTCAAAGCTGCCCCCAACTCGTCTTCCCACGCCCGCGAGGCGTTGTTCACCCCTTTCTGGATCAACTCCTTAAGAGTGCGGTTGAACCTCTCGGTACGTCCATTGGTCTGCGGATGGTATGGGCTAGACCGTCTATGGTCGATACCGTGTTCCTTAAACCGCTCCTCCAGAGAATTGGAACAAAATTCTTTACCCTGATCGGTTATTACAATCTCAGGGACGCCATGACGCGCGACATACTCGTTGAAGAACTTTTCTTCCACATTTTGAGATGTCTTCGCTGCAATTGGATATGCTTCTGCCCACGCAGAACAGTGATCAATCACAGTCATGATATATATGTTACCCTTATTTGATTCTAATAATGGACCGATCAAATCCATTCCAATTATCTGACCCGGATAATTGGCCATGGGCATTTCACTATACCTAGGTCGGGTAGTGACGGGTCGGTTGACCTGGCACTTCGTACATGTTTCAAGTATACGGATTACGTCTTTTCTTAAAGACGTCCACACAAAAGAATCTCTTACCATACCGATGGTCTTCTGCAGACCTTGGTGACCAGCTCGTTCATGAGCCATCCGGAGCACTCTCTCACGGAACAGGGTAGGTAAGACAATTCTGGGGTACTCAGCGTCCAACGTTGAAGGCGTAATTAAAGAATACAAAATGCCATTCTTGACCATATACTCCTCCGGGGTGTTTTTGAACAACTCCGGGTATTCCTTGGTCTGCTCGGCACACAATTCGACATATGGTATGTCGAATGCCTCTAGAGGGACGTGGGGTAATACTCCCTCATCGACATCTGGTATCACAAAGTCGCCTGTATCTAACGTTGCGACTTCCACCGGTCGACGTAACCTGGACAACATGTCCGCTCGAATATTCTTCGAGCCTTGGATGTATTCAATTTTACATCCGTACTCGGCAATCATTACCGCCCAGCGCTGTACTTTCGTGTTTTTAACTTCGCCCACAAACAAACTCTTCAGGGGTTTGTGGTCGGTATACACGGTAAACTGCGCGCCAAATAGATAAGGTCTAAGCTTCTTTAGCGCATATATTACCGCATAAGCTTCCTTTTCTATCACAGGCCAATTCAACTGACTGTCTTTAAGAGTAGAGCTAACATACTGAATTACCCGCTCAATACCCTTGTCATCTACCTGTACCAGTATCGCACCTATCGCATAGCTAGACGCATCAGTATACAACTTATATGGAGCATTCAAATTCGGATATGTGAGAACCGTCTCACTACACAGCAAGTTTTGCAATTTCTTAAACGCTTGCTGTTCCTCCTGACCCCACTCAAAACGTTTATATTTCTTAGTCAGTTCTATCAAAGGCTTAGCAATTTCGGCATAGCCTTGCACACAAGAGCGGTAATAACCTGTAGCTCCAAGGAAACTTCTCACCTCACCCACATCGCGTGGCGGTGACATTTCTCTTATGACCTTGACCTTCTGAACCTGAGGAGCTACTCCTTGTGCAGAAATGTGATACCCTAACAAGTCCACAGACTCACGGGCAAATTCGCATTTCTTTTTCTTAACCTGTAAATTGTATTCTCGAATCCTACGCATAACCTTACGCAAATGCTGTGCATGCTCAGCCGGATTTCTCGAATATATGACTATATCGTCGACGAAAACATGCAGATATTTTCCCACGAATTCTCGGAAAATATCGTTCATTGCCCTCTGAAATACGGCACCTGAGTTCGCAAAACCGAACGGCATCCGAACAAAGTCGAACAAGCCTTCACTACAAACGAACGCTGTTTTCTCTATGTCTTGGCTGTCCATTGGTATCTGCCAATAGCCAGACTTCAAGTCCATAGTCGAAAATATCGTTGCGCTGCACATCGAATCAAAAATATCGGCTATGTTTGGCAGTGGATAACTATCCTTCTTGCACACAGAATTCAACTTTCTGTAGTCGACACAAAATCTAGTCCCCCCGTCCTTTTTAGGGACCAACGTAATGGGCGACGCCCATGGCGATGACGACGGTCTTATGACGCCCGCTGCCAGCATTTCAGCCACTTGATTCTTGACTATATACTGCTTGGCCAACGGTAGACGGTAGGCTTTTTGCCTTATAGGATAAGCATCTCCTGTTGGTACCGTACACCTCACTTTGGGGACCAGTCCTAACGTGTTTGGACGAGACGTATCAAAAATATCTGCAAAGTCCACCATGACTTTGTCGATATTTTTATATCCGGTCGTTTCCTTACAGCTTGCATAGACATAATTTGTCTGCTCTCTATGCGGATATTCAAATGGATATACCTGGCTAAACCATACTACAATTTTGGCCCGATAGTCAATCTTTGCATTTCCCAGGTGCAAAGCATCCGCTCCAAGTAAACATTCATGCCTCATTCTGCCCACAATCGTACTGGGGATGGGTCGGGCGTTCTTGAATTTTACTTGTGTTTCCCCCAACAACTTTATCGGGGAACCATTTACAGCTAAGAGCGTTTTTGCTCTTTTCAATGGCCTAGCATTCAGCATGCTACGCCATATATCCTTACGGATCAAGGATGTGCTAGCACCAGTATCCACTAAGGCATGCAGGTACTTACCCTGATCCGATGGACCGTCTTTATCCATTTTTAGACGGATTAAGAACCGCTCGGTCGGTGATCTCACCAACGGCTCTCTCCGTCGTCGTTTCCCGGGCTCCTTCGTCCACTAACTATTTCGGCGTAGCTGTTCCGGCGGGAGGATGAACTGTATCCGACACCGTATGAACGACGGCCCATTTCATCCGTCCCCTCCCCAGTCAACACAAAGCCATCGCGATCTGTGTAGTCGTCACGTTTGCATCTAGCATTGTTCAGATCCATTCGAATATTACGTGAACAGTCGCTGGGTGTCGTGCGTCGTCGATGATCGTTCACCTCGTCGATCTCCATTTCGTCAGTGCGGGGACGCTTGATCGCCCTGCGGTTAGCCGGACCCTTTTGTTGTGTCCCGGCAGGACCATTCTGCAGCGGACAGTCTCTTATGTAGTGGCCGTCTTTACCACACCCAAAACATTTTATTGTTACGGCAGGAGTCGCCTGCCGGCTCATATATGTCCCAAAACAATTCTGGGCTGTATGTCCTCCTCGGCCACATGTAAAACACGTCATGGGTGGTCGTTGCGGTCGGGGCTGTGGTCGCGGTTGTGGTCTTCGTGTGGTTAGTTGCACTGCCTGACGGCAGTCGCTCTTATAATGGCCGACCCGGCCACAATTGTAGCAGGTAATGTGTTGCAATTCTCGTCCCGCTCTGACTGGTCGGGGCGAGGGTGGGGTACGTGGTTTTGCTAGCGGTGGGGTTCTCTTCTCGGGCTTGGCGGCCCTAGTCGCCGTCTGCCGCTCTAGCTGTAGGTCGCTCACCAACCCACACAATTGCTCAACCATTCTATTCTGTTGAACAATTTGTTTCTTTAACGTATTGACTACGTTCCATATCTCCTTTTCCTCCCCTGGACCCACTACGTTCACCTCCATGCCCTCTTCCTGTCTTTCACTGATTTTCATGGCCTGGAGCAGGTCGTCACAGGTGGCCTCTTCTTCCGCGATTTCAATAGCGCGGGCCAGGGTGGTGGCCTTCTTGCGGACAATTCTCTTGCTGAGACGGCGATCAGATAGACCCCTGAGGTAAATCCCCAATATGGTCCTTCTGTTGTCAATGTTCTCGACAGGGTAAGCCCGGGTACTCAGTTCCCGATAACGTCGGTTAAATGTCACGACGGTTTCGTTCCGCCTTTGTCGTGTACCCTCCAGATCATACTTGATCCGTTCTCCTTCATTCGCTGATATGAAGTTCAGTGTGATGTATTCGTGAAATTCTCCGAAAGTAATATTCTCCCTGACTTTTCCCACGAGAAACCCATCTATGGCTCTGGATAATTGCCCTCGTGCCGCTCGCGTGACGATGTAGGCTGGTATGCCATCTAGCCGTCCTTCATTGGCGACCCATGCTCGCCTGGTTTCGTCGAGGAAGGTTCTCACCTCCTCCGGCACTACTCCGTCGCAGGGTTGTATTCGGTAGATTGTGTCCCGGATCTCCTTCCGGTACACCCGCTCATTTTCTCGGCGGTCGCTGCTTTCGACGATCGCCCCGGCCATCGCCCTCCCCATGGTCTGCATGGCCGCCACGGTCTCAGGACGTAGCTCTACTCGTCGGTCGATGCCAGGCAGGGTCACGCTAGGGGGTTCTTGTGGGTTTTCCATTTCGCTAGCGATATTCTAGTATAACGGTAATCTTCGTTAGTCTTGGTTGCTCAGGGCAGTCTATTTCTGTCGTTATTTTAATTATGGTGCTGTCGCTATACTCTCTATGTTGGCTGACCCTCGTTGTCTCTGTTAACTGGGCCCTCTCTATAAAAACTTTCACCCGGTCAGCGAGGTCTCTTAATACTACGTTGGCGGGTCGTTCGCTCGGTGCTTGGGCCATACAACTTTTACTCACTGTGTTTAGTTACTCTGGAATCCTGGCAGTCGCTAGCCACTGCAGATTTGATGACGTCACCTATGCTGATGACGTAACTCAAAACACTACTTGTACGTACTCTTAGTATACAATCGATTTTGCAATCTCTTTCGCTTCGGGTAAGGCTTGTATGTAAGGTTGCTGCGACAACCAACCTTACCAGTCGCGAAAGAACAGGATACTAGCTCGCCTCGTTGGTAGATGTAGATGTAATCAACGATATTTGTTTTACGTATCCGGGCCTGATCTGACTATTCTATTCTGAAGATGATGGTAAGCTACGGTGGTCTTCCGTAATTATCAGAGTAACTTTATGAACAACACGAACTCTTGCCTTGTAGTAAAATCACAAGGTGATGATTTTATTCTCTAACTCTACTATGCAATATACGTTGTATCAGAAAGGTGGTTTCTACTACCACAAAATACGATTATTAAAATTACTTATAATTTGACTAAATTATCCGACTTAGTTGACTTATGAATTTATACTCCCTAGCTTAGCTAACATTACTCCCAGATTCGGCTGGTATGATATGCTATTCAACCAACTCTTACTTACTCAAAATAAACGTTCAGCAAGAACTTGTACGAGGTGCGAGGCGGACCGGACTTCTGATTAAAAGTTAAAGTCCATTTTTTATACTTTTCTGGAGTTCCCTACCATGTTCGTTCTGGTTCTTCTTTCCAGAGTTTGACTCGATTCTCATTGATTGTGACGTCATCCTGACTAATCAAATCACGATTTTCTCTCTTATGAATAGAACACCGAACAAGTTAAGTGATGGAATCCTATCCGATACCTCCCTAAATTTGATACTGATGTATGAGTATTTTCGACATTTTTCGTCTGGTTTTCTAATCTTCTTGGCGCCAGACGCTACCATGTCCATGTCCGGCCCCTTGCTTATTAGGCCTGCGCCTGTATTTTGCAAGGGTGTCACGAAGTAGGTATCAAGTGGCCTATCCACTTCACCACACCCGGCGCCGTATCTGGTGTCATGGGTGTCGCCTCTATACAATTATAGAAATTCGGCCCCATTACCCCGGTCTTATGGTAAGTCGGTCGTCGCCACGTTACTATGTCATCCTATGATTCATTCAATCCGTGCTACATACATACATTCTGTCCGTAGCCCCTACCGACGCTCTTGCTTGAATATTTAGAAAACTATTGGTCGTAACTTCTGCTGAATATGATAAAAGGTTATGCCGTGTCTGCGGCAACAACTTTCATCTTTCAACCACCGTTATATTCCATCAGCTCGCTGCTCTAAGTCTTATTCTATTCTATTCCAATTTTACTTACTGTATTAATTACGTTTTCAAGTTAGTTTCGCACATCGACTTGAGCACGCACTAGATCGCGCTATTACATTTATTACATTTTTCGTTCATCGTGTTATCCGTTCCTTATCTCGCCTGGTATTCAAATATGGTAATTCACTGGGGTCTTAGACTGCAAATGTAAGATGACCCCGGGGTCATGACTCCCCAGAAGACAATCCCATATCTACATAGTGTACAATAATTGCACTTACACGCACGCATGCACGCACTCGCTGAGACACGCAGGCGGGCGGGCAGGTAGGCATACAGTAAGGCAGGCAGGCAGGCAAACATGTAGGGAGGTAGACAGGCAGACTTATACTAGTTGCGAGTCTCTTCAAGGTAACAGGTAAGATGTTAAAAATATTTTGGGAAACTAATTTGACCGGACGCTGTAGCTACCTAAGGCAGCATCTGCCTCCAGCCATATTAGCCCCAAAATATTAAACAGAATATTTATTAAATCATACATGTTCAAGTTCACTTTATATAAATGTACATAACGACTGTGGTGGTAGAGTATTTGCAGTACAGTAATAATTACATGTGTGTAATATTCATAATTCTATGATTCGGTAGTAGTAGTGGTAGTAGTAGTAGTAGTGGTAGTAGTAGTAGTAGTAGTAGTAGTAGTAGTAGTAGTAGTAGTAGTAGTAGTAGTAGTAGTAGTAGTAGTAGCAGTAGTAGTAGCAGCAGTGGTAGTAGTAGCAGCAGCAACAGCGGCGGCGGCGTTTGGCGGCAGCGGCAGCGGTGGTAGTAGCAGCAGTAGCAGTAGTAGCAGTAGTAGTAGTAGTAGTAGTAGTAGTAGTAGTAGTAGTAGTAGTAGTAGTAGTAGTAGTAGTAGTAGTAGCGATTGTAATAGTAGCGATTGTAATAGTAAAAGTCCTTTTCTTTTCCATCCTAGCCCTTAATTATCGTATTATAATTGTCCCAAAGGAAAGCCTGGCACGTGTCTAAGACCATTGTGAATCCCAAAGCGTTTTCGTCTCTTCAGATGACCAAAACTTTGTCTCCAAGGCAGATGTGGCAATGAAACGAAGAAGAACAGATGATTATTATTTATTATTATTATTATTATTATTATTATTATTATTTTTATTATTATTATTAGATGTTCATCTACCTTGTATGTTTGATGTGAATGACCTAAGTGTTGACGAATGCTTAGTATTTATTGGTACAGAATTCCACATTTGCGTTGCCATGTATGTGAAACTGTACCTCCCTTAATCTGTTCTTATTTTTTGAGGCTTTAATAGACTGTTCGTCTTCGACCGTAAATGTCGAGAATGCGTGTCTTCTACCAACGTAAACATGTCTTTCATGTAGATAGGTGCAAGGCCGTTTAATGATTTTTATGTCATGATATTGGTCTTAATTGACATTCTCCGAGTTAATGTTGTCCAGTTCAATGTTTCGTACATTTCTTGTGATGGGGTCCTATAGGGTACTTCTAATATTATTCTAGCTGCACGTTTTTGTAATTTTTCAAGCTTATTTAGCAATGTAGGAGTACCGGCATAATACACAAGACAACAGTAATCTATATGGGAAAGGATATATGCCTTATAAAACAGGTTTCGTTCTCCAACATTCATATATTTCTTATTTTTCTTTAGCATATAAATAAGTGAAGCGATCTTGTTACAAATTGTGCTAATGTGCTGTTGCCATGAAAGGTTGTCATTAATATATAAGCCTAAAAGTTTTGCTTCATTTACTATTTCTAACTCGCCATTATACATCGGTATCTTCATTTCTTCATGGTTAATCTGCTTTCGTTTGTTTGCACTGCTTATTATTAATTGGTTAGGTTTCCTCCGTATTTACAACCATTTTATTATTTTGACACCAATTCTGTATCAAAGCCATATCATAAGTTAGTTGTTCTTTTATCTTTGGCAAACTGTCAAAATTACAGTGCATAGTCGTATCATCACAATACATGTCAATGTTACTATTTACACCCATATGAAGATCGTTTACATATAATATAAACAAGAGTGGTCCCAACACCGAACCTTGCGGTACACCTACACTTACCGGTAAATGATCAGACACCTTATCAGAAATGGCCACATACTGATATCTATTTTCTAAATAAGATGAAAACCACTTTAGCGTTAACGAATCAAATTTATAAATGCCTAACTTTTCTAACAATATAGTATGATTAACTAAGTCGAATGCTTTCTTAAAATCTATTAAAATAGCGCCTACAAACTCGCCATTATCTATTGCAAATCGCCATTTTTCTACTAACTTAAGTAATGCAGTCTCGCATGAATGTTTTGGCCTGAATCCTGACTGCGCGTCATTCAGTAAATCATAATTACTTAGGAATTTGTACAAATGATTGTGAACATGTCGTTCAATAATTTTGTAGAATCAACTTACAAACTCAACTCGATGTAAGAACAACATTGGTGACATCAGGCGTAGATATCTTGATCAGCTGATTGGGTCAGGTATGCATGGCAAAGAAGGCCGTCCACCACTCGTCCTGAAAAGTATGCTGTTAGCCTATTTCATACCAGTCCTGAGTTATGGACTGGAAATAGTGTTACCCAAGAAGAGTGAGGTTGAATTTCTAGAAAATGTGTTCCATGGCATACTTAACAAGCTTCTTACATTACCAACCACAGTAGCGGCGTGTTATTCCTTGTTAGGAATTTGGACGGTTGAAGTGATCATTGCCGCCAAGATACTTATTCTCTTAGGAAACCTCTGCAGGTGCAGCGACACAGTAGAGTATGAAGTATTGTATAGACAGCTGACCGTAAAGGCTTTCTACTGGCAAAGTACTATCATCAGCACATGCGAGCGAGCGAGCGAGAGAGAAAGAGAGAGAGAGAGAGAGAGAGAGAGAGAGAGAGAGAGAGAGAGAGAGAGAGAGAGAGAGAGAGAGATCCAGTAGGATCCAGTAGTAGAACTCATTAGCAACCGTCCATGCGATGTTTGTAGAGCAGCAGTAAAAGATATAAACATTTCAGCTGCAGGTCAATAGAAAAGTGCCTGTTGTGTTGTACTTAGAACAAATAGAGACACTCAAGCATTTTATGGTCCAGTAAATGACCAAGTTAGACTACCAATTCTGACGCAGATCTGTTCCGTACTGAAAACTGCGGTGAAGGCTGATTCTGAATTGTTGCTCATAATGAGAGCAAACTGTAGAACATCAGATCCGGACACGGGGATATGGCATTTCCTACTGGACACCAGTAAAGCAAATCTCTCACATGACGTGGCCCAACAATTATAGTTTAGTTAAATAGTCCTCTTCTGTTGGGTATGCTGTTGGGTATCCTGATGGGTTATCTAAGGATATGCCTGATCTGCTAAGTTCTAAACAAGAATCACGTTCTTACGGGAAGTGTAATGCAATATAAAGGTTCTACAAGAAAAGACCAAGCTTGCTATGAAAAATGGATCTTAAGTCAAAATGTTGTTAGTTGAAAAGTTGTTGGCCAGCCTTGCAACTTAATTTGCAATCAAACAGAACAACAGTTCAAATACCAACAAACGGAAAAACCTAATGAACTAATAGCTAGCTAACGGCTCAAAGGTCAAATTAACATACTGTGTCACAGACAAGTGTAATGGTTATATAAAAATCACTTAAATAGGTCAATTGAGAACTAACCAAGTGCTTTGCATCAAAGTTGAATGCTATAAATAAATGTTAGACAAATAATAACAATCTGGCAAGTAAATGGCGCACAGATTAAATACTGTAGTGATAGTGAATGAGCACACTATTTGGCAACAACACTTTTTGAAAGTTGGTTCAAACTCACAGTTCAAATGAAATGTAAGTTGACACAATCTCAAAATTCGATCCGGCTGCCGTTTGATTACATTATTATTATTATTATTATTATTATTATTATTATTATTATTATTATTATTATTATTATTAGTATTATTATTATTATTATTATGTCTTGTCTTGATAGTTGAGTAATTGTAGCCGGTGACAGTACAATCTGTATATTAAATCTCTACCAATCTTCTCCACCTTTCCTTGAATGGGTTCTGCATGTAGTTATGTTGGTAACCTTTCATGCGTCACATGAATCAGCATATGAATCAAGCAGGATGCATCATCTAGAAGGCAACTCAAGTTATGTTCCTGAAACAATCTTTTCAGTCCATGTAGGTACTGTTTTCTGATGTTACTTAGTGCCTCACATCCCAGCATGAAATGCTCATGGTTCTGTAGCCCTTTAGCACATAACTTGAAAACTGGTGATGATGGCGATACTTTTAATTATCTAGAAGCCAGTACCCTTGTCCTACTGTATAAAAGTTTAGTCCGGCCCCCATCTTGAATACGGGAATGTTGTATGGTCTCCCTTGTATAAGAAAGACGTCCAGCTTCTTGAGAACGTACTATGACATGCAACAAAACTGGTACCTGGATTGAAGCACAAAGCATATGAAGAGCGGCTCGAGGAGTTAAAACTGCCAAGCCTGATATACCGATACCTCCGCGGAGATCTAATCGAAACATACAAGTACGTACATAACACCTACAATATCAACCAAGAGAAGCTACTGCCACATGATCATAGCAAACGTACCTGAGGCCACAGTTACAAGCTTCCAAAGCAATGAGTCAGTTGTATCTGCCCCAACACTGAACACCTTTAAGGGATGATTGGACAAGTGCTACTGCAGTAAGACGTTTGAAACTGACTTCCCAATTGAGTCCGTCTGCACCCACATCCAGGTTAAGCAGGTAAAAGAAGTTAGCGACAACGAGCATGAGAGTGAAGATCTGCTACAGGCTGTCTAGCTTAACCAGCAGAAGACATCTATGTATCTATTTATGACATGCCAAACTGTGCATCATGAACTGTAGCTCGCGGAGTAGTGTCGGGCCATTCCAGTGTCTGATGTCGACTCGCCGCGCCACAAGTGCACGACGAATGATGACGCTGGTTAGCTTCCGGTCTCAGGGTGATGGATCCTGTACGATACTGCCCTACGGATAACAAAGACCGGCTCCTAAGGCCGGTCGAACTCAATCATTCCGGTGGGGCCGTGCGACCATTGTCGCGAACATTAAACACAACAGTCTCATCCCAAGAGTTTGTGTCACCAGTATGCCTGTCCATAGCAATTTCATGATCTATGGACTTACAAGATTTGATTTGGTGACCTAATTAGAATAAGTCTATACAATAGTCTTGCCTAAGCAGACCGTCAAGTATGCTAGATAAAAATAATGAGCATACGAAAATACAAGACATAGAGACAGCCTGATGAACTTTTAAACGTGGGGCTCCCGTAAGTACCACACAGACTCGTAGGTCCACAGAGGTATCCCTGTAAGGGAGGCTCCCGTACACGAGACTTAACTAATTAACTTAATATAAGTTATTATACCTCTAAGCTAAAAAGAAAGAAAATTATCTTTGTAGTGACGGAAAATCATGTGCCTCACGTGGGCACTACCCCTAGTGCTAGTTTGGGTGAGGCGTATTATCCTCGCGTGAACCGTCGTCACTGAATCCTTGTGAGAGGCAAGTGCCTCGCGTGGGCCTCCATCACAGGAAAATGTTGCCACTGCTTAAAGCAGGAGAAGAATAGTGGTCAAAAGGGGCCCACTCTAATATTGAACCAATATGCTGTAAAGAAAAGACCATACCTAGTGAGATTATGACTATAAGGTTGCGTGCTATTTGACGTGAAGATGGGACAAACGATTCCTGAAGGATTCCCACGTCACCGTCTTATGTAATTCCCAGTATGCTGAATTAGTAGTTGCCGCTTTTATTTATGCGGGCCTTCTTCTATGCTTAACCTACCATTTAGTTTTAGAGACAAGAATTATTTTAGGCCGCAAATGGCTGGCGTCTACCTAGCTTTTAGATGCGGCTGTCATTGAGAACAGATGCCCTAAGACATCAATACTGAAGACAGCGTGCATACATGTTACTTAGTAAGATCTCCGAACAGGATAAGAATCCGGACATCTCACTCCGTAACCACATAAAATGTCACAGGACATTGGTTACTTTTCACAAAAGCATTTTTAGACAACTGATCTATCGTTATGGTGGGGATAAGAGAGACGAATACCCACCGTAAATGTCCTTCCCGTGAGGGCGTGGCAGATTTGAATATCATGCCCAGACATTTTTACAGAATTCGGTGTGGGATGCGCATCTCGCTCGTCACCAGGTCCTATGGAACTAACTTTTTAACCTGTCGTTAGGTTTAAGCACAAGTTGCCCAGCTATGCACTGCAGTGTGGGAGGATTGTTCAGCAGATTAAAGAAAATAATAATTAAGACATGTTTTCGCAGTGCTTTCCTACATTGGCAAAGGTGCTAACTACTGAGTATCCGAAGATATATGGGAAATTTGTGTGACACCACACCCTGGCCATCGCCGCTCGGAAACCCCAATAGTTTCCCAGGGTCGGATCAGTCTATGGTGCGGATAGGGATATCCAAACAATTAAGAAGCCATAAGGCTTAGTGGAACATGAGAGACAATAACTTAGAAATATGAGGCTCTTTAGGTATTTTGGCCAATCTTACACAACTTTACCGGAGTGTGGGGCTAAATTATCGCAACTACCGGAAAAAGAGGCGTACACTACATGTTTCCTAATGAAGAAATTGTCTCAAATCATTTGAACCTATCCTATCGAGCTGAATAGAAAAGGTTTTTAGTTGGTAGCATGGCGGGCTAAACAAAGTTATGGCATGGACAGCGACCTCAGTGAAAAATTGTTGGTGGCTGGGGAAAGTGCTGCATTTATAAATGTTGCTGTATAGTGTTGCCTACGTGCACTGCAGTCCTATATTTTCTACAAATAAACAAAACATATGAACTGATGGCCACTGGCCATATATAAACTAACCAGAACAATCAATACAGTGTGAAATGATCAGAATAATATATCTATCGTACAGGTTAAGGAACCTACTACGGTGCGGTTAGCAAAAACACCTTACAGAAAATAAGAATAACTATAAACAGATACAGAAATTATAACTAGCGGTCCTAAGACCGTTACGGTGCCTTTTAGTCATCGGGACCGTTTATACAGATATGATACAATTATCAAAAATATAATAAACGGAATAATTAAAATGTCAAGTATAGTTACTTGAATAATCGGTAGCCATTCTTAAACCTGGGCTATCGTGTTACTGAAATTGATACATCACTCTTAGGTTGACATGAGTTGATGCATTCCCTGGAAGCTGGAAAGTTCCCGCAGGCTGGTTTCCGCAAACATGATTCCCGCAAGCAGCTCATGACGGGAGCGGATTGAACTCAGGACTGTAATCACAATATAGAATGTCTAACGAGTAGTCAGCAAGAGATACAATAACATTAATGCTGTGACGAAAGTTCCCGTACACCGATGGTACGGATGGGTGTTGACAACAACCTGATCATAAGCGGGGGTTGTTAAATGCAGATGAAGATACATAACTAAGCTTAATGGTGCGGGGTACGCCAACCAGCTCTGACGATGTACCGGGCAAAGTTTACTTACTGCTGTCGAAAAGTTTAGATAAACCTGCACGACATCAGTCCGGGGATGGTTAAATAACCACTTTTGGCATGACTGGCAGATCCAGCGAGTCATCCACCAAAGAACATCGCTGCCTATACATCTGTAGAATCACATTTTCAGGCCGCGAAAGGCCTCACCGCAAGTTCGTGTTCCGAATTAGTTGTTGATATATTCGTGAACAAGATCTAAAAAGTTCCAAAAATGCTCCCGCAGGCAACGGGAGTTACAAAATTGCTTTAGTGCAGTGGGTTAGATTACTGCTGACTACGGGAGAGAAACCGACAGAAAGCGAAGTGATCTGCGTAATGCCTGTCATGCTGATCGTAGCTGACACAGGTCCAACCTATTCGGCCCCTGGCCGAGGATGCTCTCGAGCTCTGGATCTCATCTCCTTTTATACTACTCGTGACGTCACAGGCGCAGGCTCCAACCAATCATCGGTCGAGCAACAGCCAATCAGCGCGTAGCTAATAATAACGCCGTCTAATATTCTAGAACATTCTAGAAGTTCTGCGTACACGTGGTTATGACATCACGGCAATATTTTGAAGATAATCAACAGGGGTTTTCCGTGGATAACTCAGCCATTTCTTAACTGATTTTGAAATGGTTTACAGATTTGGAAAGCCTGTCGAATTCTGGTCTTGATTAATACCAGATTCGGCGGGAACAGGTAATTAAAAAGGATTACATTGTACCGTCTCAGTACACTAAAAGCGTCATCCTATCTTGGTCGTAAACTATGCGCTCTGTCAAAATAGCATTTAAGCGTGCGCATGCGCACTATGCGCTTTAACGAACTTAGTCGTTTTTATAACGTGATCTCTCTCATAGGCTCATATACGCCTATGGCTCTACCCAGAGGGGCGTGTTCAGGGAACGAATCCAGGATGGGCGGCGCGTACCCAGCTTGGCTGGTATGGCCGGTATCCGTTCGGTCAATCCGAACTACACCACCCCCTCCTAGTTTGACATCCGTGGCAAACGATCGCGCATTGCGGATCGACACACGGATGTATGCTAGGCGGGAATTATAGACTTCCCGGGTAGGCATGTGGCCGGAGAGGAGTAGTGACGCAATAGACGAGTATTCAAGAGACAGAGCACATAGAGGTGCCAAAGAGGAGATTTTTTATCTGGAATTATTTTTCCAGGCCTTTTCTTTTTCTTTTTTTTTTGTTTTAATATTTTGGCGCATGCTTTCAACTTTATTTAGCTAATGATTCCTAAACAATAGCTCGCATGGGTGTTCTCTTTGGGTGCGGATAATTATTATCTCCGCAGAAAACACACAAGCTCCAACGTACCACAATTTAAGTTTAAGATATATAATAATATAAAATATATGTATATCAAATATATAATTTTCACGTAACATACCCTTACGGAGTATCTAAAATATTACGATCGAATTACTTGTGCACCCCGGGTAAATAAAGGGGTACGCAACACGTATCTTGATTAAAAATATATTTGCATCCCGTTATAGTGGGTCCGCAACGGGCAGCTCTCGTTGACCCCATAGCCGTCTTGACATCTAAGACAGGAAGAAAAATAATAAGAACAATAGAACATAATAATAATAACTCAAAAGTTAGTTTATCAGGCAGTCCCAGCATAGCTGAGAGTGCATGACGGGATTATGACATTATTGCACTGCAGGGTGTTGTATTCTTTACGTCGCACACGACATTCCTACAACACTGGAGTCCGCAGTGCTCATTTTGTGTGGGACACAGCTGGGCAACTTAAGTTGTGCAGCTGTGTCGGATAACCATAGTCATCCTAGGGACGGGACTCAATTGATCTAACATATATAATAAAAAAAAAAGTATTTTAAAAATAAATTAATAATTAGTAAGTTTCCATGAATCGCACCACTGATGTTCTGCTGTATCACAAATGATCACACCTCTGCTGCAAAATTTCCGCACTGAGTCTGGGTCCCGTGACTGATGGTGGTTGGTCGCGGTGGATGAACTATTAAAGCTGAGATGCGTTCATTATCACTGGCACTTTCGAAAATGTCTAAAGTGATGGTGGCGGGAATATGAGCGTCTATAATGTCTCTCACAATTACTGCGGGTGCTAGCATATTTGTCCGTAAGGCAGCGGTGGTGCTAGTAGGTGTCGAGGTGGTCGATGCTGTGGCCTTCGTGATGGTCGTGGTGGCTGTGGTGGTTGTCGTGGCGATGGCGGTGAGTTGAATCATAGGCTGAGGCAATGATGTGGGAGCGAATACGGCAGGTGATGACATCTTCCGAGACTTGGCATACTTCAAGAGACGATTTGCAGTAACATTGGGCACAGGCTGGATGTCCTGCGTGTGAGCGATACATCTTTTTCGCGGGCTGGACGTCTTTTTCCCCGCATATGGTCAATCCGGAGTAGTTCCCTTCCTGATAGCTGGATCATAAAGACTGGGATGCGGATGCTGGACGACACCGGTTGGAGTAATGCTAATGGACGCAGGCTGCGACGGTCCCGGTCCCTCGTCTATGGTCAGGTCAGGAGGAGATGGTGACTGTGGATAACTTGGAATCTCCATCTCTGTAGGTGTTGTGATAACTACCAATATCGGCTGACTGGCTGAGATTGCTTCGAACACTACAGGTGCGGATGTAGTGGCTGCAGTTTTGTGGCTGGTTACGGATGCGGGTGCTGCCAGACTGGATTCTGCGGAGGATTTATGCTTCTTGCTCTGCTTCAGGACCGGTGTAGATGTGGTTAATGGAAGTGGCATAGTGCTCCCCGCTGCTGGTAGGATTTCACGTCTTGCTGCCGGTATGTTGCCCAAGGTAGCGGCGGGAGGACGATGACTAATGGGATGTCTACGGGTAGTATTCTTCTTGCGGGCCATCTTCTCGGTCGGGAGAATTTTAACTGGAAACCGAGATTCAAAACGCGTGGCTAAAACGACACGATCCTCGTTTTCTTCCCCTGGAACTAATGTCACTTCTAACACACGGTGATGATGACGGAGCGCATGGGTCACTCCTTAGCGGGTAATGGTATAGAGATACTGACACATCATGCAGAAGTCTGTCTGGAGGAGATGATCCTTGCTAACATGAAATGTGTGGTCGGACTTTCTCGTAAAAGTTCTGGTACAGGGTTCTCCGTTAGCTAATAACGAGCTGCATGGGAATCTTTTTGAAACTGGTACCGATTCTTCTTCAGACGAATCCCACAATTCTAAATCTTCGAGGAGTGACATCTCGTTCCCGCATGGTAGTTGGCTGCGGGAACCTTATTTAAAACCTAAAGCCCTATCTCTTCATTTTTAACTTTCCAGGCCAAGTATTGTAACAATGAACTAATAATAAGAACAGCAGAATTTAGTTTTTCGACACGAAAGAAGCCTAATGCTATTTGTTCTTCCCTGGTGTCGAGTTTTGATGGGAAGACAAAGTTTCAGAGTGCGCTTCCTCCTTTTATACTATTTGGTGACGTCATAGACGGCAGATGACTACACCTGGAAGTTTTGACAGGTGATTTGGTCAGCCCTATATGGAAAGTTTCTCCTTTTTCCATTCTGATCGTCACTGGATTAAGTCTTCCCATGTAAAGGGAGTACTTTTAATTATAAGAGGAAAGACTCACTAACTTAGTCTTATTTTAGCGCATTTAAAGTTTTCCGATCAACATAACAACAGGGTACTACTTATTCCGGCGGAGCCTCACCTTTTAATTAGAGTGAGGCGGTTTTACAGATTGGATGCTTATAAACTTGCCAATTTTAAGTTTAGGCTGAAGCACCCGATGGGGTGTGTAGGAGCCGGGTGATGTCAGCAGTAATTACCCTGACTCACCCTCACCACTCCTCCACCACGCCGTGGTAGTTGCGCATTTGGGCTGCTCTGGTTTAACGCATTTGATCCAATTTACTGGAAATAGTAGTAAAAGTCACGGGGCCCTTGGAAACACGTGGTTGATCGGAAACATATTGTAGATATGGGATCGTCTTGTGGGAAGTCATGACCCCACCGGATATCTTATATTTACGAGTAAGTCCTAATGAAATTCATATTTGAAAATACCAGGTGAGCTAACGAACCGGGTTATCATCTTATTATATAGATATATATATATTATGCCGCTGTACTGGTTGACTGTAAACCAGTGCTGCTGATGATGGTTTCGAGGAAACCATATCGAAACTGAATCGAAACTGAGGACAGTCGATTCGTCAATGTCGAATTAAATGAAATAGGACCGACGGTTCTGGGTTGGCGGTATCTGTCAATAGTTGATGGTAAAAGTTGTTGCTGCGGGATCGGCACACACTTTTATAGTATTCAGAAGTTGTTTCGGCCAGTAGTTTAGAAAGTAATAGAGTGAAAAGAATCGATGGAATCGTACGTGATAGACTGACATTAGTTGATAATGGTAGGCATTTCGACTCCCTTACGAAAGTACAACAACACCAGCTGGCAATGAGATCATACAGCTCATGTGCTTCTTAACGTTCGTATCCTACAGACTTATTCGTGATAGGCAAGGGACGACGGTTCTGGGTTGGCGGTATCTGTCAATGGTTGATGGTAAAAGTTGTTGCTGCGGGATCAGCACACACTTTTATAGTATTCAGCAGTTGTTTCGGCCAGTAGTTTAGAAAGTAATAGAGTGAAAAGAATCGATGGAATCGTACGTGACAGACTGACATTAGTTGATAATGGTAGGCATTTCGACTCCCTTGCGAAAGTACAACAACACCAGCTGGCAATGAGATCATACAGCTCATGTGCTTATTAACGTTCGTATCCTACAGGCTTATTCGTGATAGGCAAGAGACAGGACAGAGACACTGTAGCGTCCTGTAGGAATTAATAACACAATCGAAATTTGTATATCAACTATATGTCAATCATAGAAAGGCATGCTACGACAACACATTCCATAATGTTGTTAGTTAGCTGACAGATCACATCAAATCAGAACCAGCCAACACCGCTTTGACCCTGTTTTAGTAGTATCTCCATGGAAGAGAAGCCCAGAGTTTGATTAGTCAGGATGACGTCATAATCAATGAGCGCCGATCAAACTCTGTGGCAGAGAAACAGGAAGAACTTCGTTCAAAGTTAAATCGAGAGTTTAGACGATCAGGGATTGGTCAGGCCGACCAACAGGAATAGGTAGAAGCTTCTAGGAGGAAATAAGCGGATTTTGATTGGCGGACTGATTATCCAGACCAATCAAGCTGTGCTTATAGCCTACCTAGAAGAATCATTGAAACGAAAGAATAGATATTACGATATGTATATAACTATATATCGTGATATCTATAGAACTTCGGATACACTGCGTTGTATAAATAAGGCACTTTTGCCGTTGTAAAAGTAATCTTCACCATCGTGATTCCGTGGGCACAGTGCTGCTACGTAAGTTGTGATAGCATACTAAAAGTAGTCTAGGAGTAATCCGGTATTCAGAGCACTGTGCTGCTGTAAGAGTTGAAGTATTTATAAAGTTATTGTATCAGTAATTCTAAATCATCGAATATATTCGCTCAGCATAGTTGTACAGTTAGATAAGCAAAATAAAATCATCGTCTTGATTAACAAGATACAAGTTTGGGTTGTATGTCTATAGTGAACTCCGAAACGCAGAGAAATACTGCGCCGAAGCTAGGATCTTCTGAGAAACCAACAGGCCCGATTATCAATATAAATATCGTCACTTCACGGTGACGAGGCGAGTCGATAGTCATCTTCCACTGTGTCTGCAATAGGAGGTTGTCGCAGCAACCATACATCATATTCTTATTGTAGAGATTGTGGAAGTCGTAGGAACATCCAAAGACATAAAATCTTCAATATGGGCTATTTACGGCGATGGCCGAGATACTGTTGCTGAGGTGTAGTCTTTTGTAGATGCGAGATATGGAAATATATATATGTTATACCAAGATTTCGTTTTATAATAATGTCCCTGTTTGCGCGGGTTCTTACACATGCGTCTTATAGTTGTCTGTAAAGGTAGTTCTCAGCCCGTGTTGATTATGGACTGGAATGCAGAGCAGAGAATTTTTGCAATTCTCCTTGTAATTATACCATTATATTTTTGATGCCACTTTACCGGCCCGTGCGCTAATGATTTGTAGCACGGTAGAGCAGTTGTGTTCTTAATCAAAAATATAACAATAATGTTGTAAGTAATTTGATGTGTGGTTTAAACAGATCTATTCAGGCGGTAGATCAAAGTTACTGATCCCGACAAGATAGCTGCGTTTTCTGAGCGGGAGGGCTGCCAAGCATTCTCACAGATGGGTGGAACTAGCTCCATCCCGGCCTAGACCAGACACATTAATACCATTTAACAATGGTTAAATTACAGTACAACTCGGAAGTGGGTGCACACAGTGTTACAATTTACAATGCCGTCGTTTGGAGATCGTGAATACAGTCAACCTGAGTGTCTATATTTGTGACATGTTGGTGATTTGAATCTGATATGCGTGGCTGGTTATCTGTGGATGATACTTGCACTGTGGTGAAGGTGACGTTTTTATGGCCATCAGGTGCGGGAATGGGGGAGGCGGTGTGATGTCAACTTTATCGAACCTTGAGGGTATTTCGCTCTGTAATGGCTGAGCCCGTGGGCGGGACAGAGTTACTTTAGAGCACAGATGACCTGTCGGATGCTGTCGTAACTTTGATCAATCCATTATCGAATTAAACTTTTCGGTAGCAAAATCCTACTCGTGACTGATGACAATGCAGGCATCTGGCTCCCTTAATAATATCGACTGTTATTACGTGTATATGATGTATGTAGATTTTGGCTGTTTCCATACGACGTCGGGGGAAAGGGAAGGGGAGGAACATTGGACAAACGTTCCTCCCATGACGCGTACTGTAGATGGCTGTAGTGCAATCCTTATATCCATGTGATCAGTTCTCCCATAACTGGATAAGAAGGTGTGTGCAGGAGATTTGTTGGCTGTTGCTTGTTGATGATAATGTTGTTGTCGGGATGTCCGGGCTGCTGTATGATGCCAATGTTAAAGTAAAGTGGGCGCATTCCAATTTTCCACACTGGTGAACACCAAGTCTATTGTTATTGCGGGAGGTGGGGGTTTGCGGGAGATATTATTTCTCCCGCATCTTGTGCGGGTGGAACTGTTGTGGGAATTTTTATGTCTCTATCGGGAATTAATTAATACCGGTAGGTGCTGCTAAATGATGTTGTTGACGGTGTTAAATGTCTCTGCTATGCTAAGTATAAACGAGTATGTATGTGATGTACGCGCAATGACGAATTGAGGTATCCAGCCTTGAGGCCAGGTGTGTTCTGTATGTGATGACGTTCTGTTTGTGGTGGGATGTCCTGACTGCTCACGGGGAGTATGGTAGGCCGAATGGATGGGGTGGCCTTTGGACAGGGGATGGTGTCCTGTCATATCTTTTAGACACCGGGAAAATTCGAGCCAAGAGTCTGCTGAACAGGCTGCTTCCCTGCCCACCGCGGGGGTAATGTTGGTCGGTGCTGTGCGAGATGCCACCTCCTCTGTAGCAGCAGTCTCTCTTATGTCTGAAGATTGACGGTCAACAGACGACGACTGGAGTGTGAAATGGACCGGGCCGGTGATGTCCGAACTTGGTGTATAGATAAGGGACGCCAGTTGGATTTGGGGTGGTGGCGCGGTTATGGTTAAGGGTCCCGCTTGGGTGGTAATTGGTCCCGCTTGTACCCTTTGGCCTTCCCGGTGTGGTTCACTGTCCCCGCCACATCGTCGGTCGGACGCCCAGTTCCCCACACAGGATGCAGCCTAGGCTAGGTACCTCCCCGTACATGCCTGAGATAAAAACCTGTTCAAGTTATGGGGCCATAATCCGGGATAGAGTCAAGATGCACACTGACGACTCCCAAGCCGAGCGAACACAGTACTGGGCGCCAATAGGGTCATTTTGGCAAGGGGCCATAGCCCCACTAGACCATACCACGGAGGTGATGCCCGCTAGACGCATCGCAGCTAAGGCCCTCACGTAGATCATTCTTTGATGTCATTTTAGCTGAGAGGCCTTGCACAGATCGTACCAGACAGGTCATCCAACCCACGGGTACCTGGGTGCCAGACTGCTCAACCCATCCGGCAAGTGACAGGTTACACCGTCTCACGCACATACCCTCCTGCTTCCCAAAGAATCACTTTCCATGACCTCTGATCACAGGAGGCATGACTCGCAATACGAACGCTTGCCATGGCCTGCCTGTACATTGAGCCATCTTGATCACTCATAACCAGAAACGGGTTGATGAACTGACATGATCAAGACGACCGGCCGGTGACTCAGTCGATAGCGATCACCATCTGAGCTCACGCTCAGGGCAACCGATGGTCTGATCCGTATTTATCTGCCAACAGAATACGAACTTTGACCGTTTTCACCGGCCTTGCCTGCAGGGCATCCCTAGCAAACACAGGGGACTTCTAGTCTGCTAGAGATGTTCTGGATGTGGACTGTCATCCACGTACCACGCACGTCCACTTACTGAGACAGGACGAATACAAACCTCAGCAGCCCGAACATGACGGCGACTAGACAGTACCACAGTAGGATGTTCATTCATTATACACCCCTTTTCTTCTTTTTTACGTGTCCCCGGACCCTCGCACTCTGCCACCTGTTATCGCCAACCTTTGAGGAGCCTATCCCTCTTGGTCGGCGATTTGGGGGGGGTGTGTGGTGGTGGTCTTGTTGTGCGGTTTTGCGGTTCTACACACACCAAGGCTTCATCTAGCCTCTTCACTTCCATGCTATTCATCATATGTCCCCTCCCCCCCCCCCACACGGGGAGCATGGCTTGGGTCAGCCTCAGCCTCCGCCTCCGCTTGTGGCAACTCTATGATGGGGGGGGGGCAGAGCATGAAGTGGGTGGGAATGGGAAGAGATCAGAGGAACAGCTTTTCCATCCGGTCCCTTGGACAAAACAACACAAAGTTCTTCAGATACGGCTTCCCATATCGAGTAGACCCGTGCTGAGGAGGGAGCGGGCGAGTACGTATCTCGTCATCGTCGTCAGCGTTAGCCGCTTGTTCACCCGCATTCTGGCATGGTAGAAGTGGGGTTGAACTGGCACCGCGGTGCCCTGCACTAACCTTGGGAACACTAATTTCCATAGAAATATCCGTCTAGTTACCGGTGTCACGAGAAACGCCAAGTCCGAGCTCTGGTGCTGGGTCGTCACTGACACATGGTTTAAGTCAATCGAAGTGGATGACTGAGGTCAGGCCATCTGAAGCATGGATACGGTAGGTCACGTCCGACGTCTTACCTACTCCCACATAGGGGCCTTTCCACTGGTAACTCAGTTTACTTGGCACATTTGCAGATCGTCGTGAATCATGTACCCAAACCATCCTTCCTGCTTCATAAGGATCTCCATGCACCCTCCAGTCGTGCCACGTCTTTTGCCGCCAATGTGCAGTGGATAGTGTTTCTCTCACTAACTCGTGGGCTTGTTCTATCCATTGTCACAAGAGTTCAACATAGAGAGATGGTGAGTTTTTCTCGCCTGGTATCCGAGGCATGGCCAGATCCAGGGGTAAGGCTAATTCATGGCCTAACATTAACTGAGCACGGGTATAATCTGTGCTGGAATGTACTGAAGTGCGGTAAGCCATGAGTACATATGGGAGCCGTAGATCCCAATCTTTACACTCAAGGCATGTTTCCTTCATAAGAATCTCCGCGAGAGTTCTGTTGAATCTCTCTACCATCCCGTCACTCCAGGTGTGGTATTGAGTCGTCCTTGTTTCGATGATATGGAACAATTTGCAGAGCTCTGATATGAGCCGGCTCTCAAAATTACTTCCTTGATTGGAGAGCAACTCATAAGGCATACCAAAACGGCAGAACACATTGCTTGCCAGGACCTCCGCTACGGTGGATGCCTCTTGGTCTGGCAAAGCAAATGCTTCTACCCACTTCGTAAAGTAGTCTTGTAATACGAGGAAGTATTTATTTCCGTCATCCGTCGTATTCAAGGGTCCGAGCACGTTGATAGCCACTTGCTCCCATGGTGCACCAACAATCTTAATTTGCGCTAGATAGTATTAGTAAGATTGAACTACTGTACTTGGCCTTTCCAACGAGGACTGTCTTCGTCACGGGACGTCGTCCAGTACCCCGCGCTAGAAGGCAGCCTAGGCTAGGTACCGTTCCTGCATATGCGTATGAGATTAAGGACTATGCCTATAAGAAGTTATAATCAAAGTTGTAGGACAGCTAGTCCTACTGAGACTCCGGCTCATCGAAACATGGTCGAGAACAAAGTCCACGGGACACTAGTCTAACATGAGATCGAGAACCATGCCCAAGAAACATGATTGAGGAACATATTCCACGATCTTTCATGTGATACCCCTCTCACGCATATACCCTCCGGCTTCCCAAAGAATCACTTTTCATGACATCTGACCACGGGAGGCCTGGCTCGCAATACGAACGCTTACCATGGCCTGACTGTACATTGAGCCATCTTGATCACACAGATGAACTGACATGATCAAGACGACCGGCCGGTGACCCAGTCGATAGCGATCACCATCTGAGCTCACGCCCAGGGGCAACTGATGGTCTGATCCGTATATATCTGCCAACAGTATACAAACTTTGACCATTTTCCCGGCCTTGCCTGCAGGACCCTGGTCTTATTGACATCAATAACTGCAGAGCTGTGCCCCGGGTGTGGACTGTCATCCACGTACCACGCATGTCCACTTACCAAGATAGGATGAATCAAAAATCTCAGTAGCCCGAACAATACGCCGACTAGACGGTACCACAGTAGGATGTTAATTCATCCTTCATTAGACACGGAGGTCTTCAGTATCTCCTCGGCACTATATCGCTATTTTACATGCCCCCGAGCTCTTGTGAGCTCACTGCCGCCTGTTCCATCCACCCTTCGAGGACCCTATCCCCCTCTGGTAGATGGTGTGATATGGTGTTGGCCAACAGTGCGTCTTTGGCATGGGATACATTTGGCAACCCTTGCCTTGACACTATCGCGAATCCCAATCCAGTGGAATCTTAATTTGATACAGGCAACAGTCCTTTCCACGGCCAGATGCCCGGCGTTATAATGTAGTTGTTTTAAAATAAGATCACGATAACTCTCTGGGACTACCAGACGGTTATTAATGTACAGAACGTTATTTATCAATTGACATTCTTCGAACCGTTGGTAATAATATTTTGCCATAGTGGATAGTGGTGTCACCGATTCCTTGGGAGGACGTACCTCCTCCTGGATCCACGCATATATATTTCGTGTCTGCACGTCTGTTGTTTGGTGGTGTGCGATTTTCTCCGGATTCCACTCGGTGCACCTCAATTCGGGGAACTCCGGAGATGGCTGTGTTGACTGTGTCACGATGGCGGCCTCTTCGTGTTCAGCCTCCACGCCAACTCTACTGAGGGCGTTGGCATTTCCATGCAATTTGCCGGTATGGTGAACAACGTTGAAGCTATAGGCCTGCAGGGATTCCTGCCATCTCGCTACCTGGCTCTCTGGATTTTTCAGGTTCCTGAGCCAGCATAGTGAGGCATGGTCTGTATGGAGTGTAAAAGGGTGCCTGTACAGAAAGTGTTTAGAATACTTGACGAAATGTACTGCCGCTAGTAGTTCTCGCTTGGTGGTTGCGTATTTTCTCTCCATTTTATTCAGAGTACGTGCACCATAACCCAATACCTGCTCCGTTCTGTCTTCTGTGACCTGAGATAGAGCAGCGCCGATACCGTAAGCTGACGCATCAGTATCTAAGATGAAATCGAGGTTTGGATTAGGATGAGCAAGAATTGGGGCCATAGTCAAGAGTTCCTTCAGCGCCCTGAAAGAGCCTTCACACTCACTCGTCCACTCGAATGGTCGATCTTTTTCGGTGATCTTGTAGAGGGGTGAAGCAATCTCACTGAAATGTCGGATATAACGGCGATAGTACTGGCATAAGCCAAGAAAACTTTGTGTCTCTGTGACTGAAGAGGGCATGGGCCACTCCGCTACAGCCTTAGTTTTTTTACGGCTGAGTAGCCACTCCATCACCAGATATGACGTGTCCCAGGAACTCAACGCTCTGTCTAAAGAGATGACATTTCTTGGGTTTGAGTTTCAAATTGGACGTGTGGAATCTTGAAAGCATGGTGTCCAAATTCATTAAGGTTTGCTCAAACGTTGGTCCAAAGACTATTACGTCATCAATGTAACAAAGACAGATTTCCCATTGCAGGGTCGTTAATACCTGCTTAATTAGGCGTTCGAAAGTTCCAGGAACGTTGCACAAGCCGTAGGGCATCTTGCGGAACTGGAAAAGACCATCCCTACAAACGAATGCGGTCTTTTCCATGTCAGCTGCATCCATGGCTACTTGCCAATAACCACTAACTAAGTCAAGGGTACAAAACCACTTGGCTCCGGACAAGGAATCCAAGGCCTGATCTATCCGGGGTAATGGATAGGCGTCCTTGACACTAAGATCATTAAGGCGGCAGTAGTCAATGCAAAACCACAAGGTTCAGTCCTTTTTTCCTGCCAGTACTATTGGGCTAGCCCATGGAGATGCTGAGGGTTCAATAATACCGGTCCGCAACATGTCGTTCACTTGTTGATGTGCTTCCGCTTCTTTATGAATGGGAAGACGTCGCACCGTTGGACATACAGGGCGATTATTGCCTGTGTCGATGGAGTGTCGTACGAGATGAGTTTCTCCAAGATCCATGTCTCTGGAGGAAAAACTATTGCGATATTTGTACAGTAATTTCCGAATTTCATGTTTCTGTGATTGCTGTAATCCAACTGTGGCATGTAGATATAAATCATGTAAGTGTTTGGGTAAATCATTAGTCATATGCTGTGGTGTGTCGGTAGGTGTAGATGATTCCAATGAGATTATGTCCACTAAATGGCCGCAGCGTACTCCTGGTTCCAGAGTGATGGGATCTGTGGTACCAGTGAACACTCTAAAATGTATATATTCCTTATTAGTAGTGTCAACTATCATGCGGGGACTTGCGCATTGAGAGACGATCATATAATCAGGGTCAGGTTCCAGCATGGCGATGTGTGTGTTGCTTCCTAACTGTGGTGTGGTGGCCCATAAGATTTGTTCTTGTCCCGGCTCAACTGTGGCTGTACTTGATAATATTACAGCACACGTGTAATATAATGACGATGCCAGTCCAAGAGGTATTCATCGGCCATGTATGTCGAGTTCCTGTTGTTTACAATGTATGATGGCTTCGCTGGCACTGAGGAAATCAGAGCCAATGAGGGCATCGTTATGAATAGAGGCGATGACAACTCGCTGTATGAATTGCATCTCCTCTATTTGGATGATTAAATTGACTACACCAGTTACGGGCACATCAGCTCCCGTAGCCGTCTGTAGGTAAATGTTTGTAGGTTTAAGGGGAGGCTTTTTATGAAGTGGGATGCTCTCATGCAAGCGATTGTTGAATACCGTGATTGAAGTGCCAGTGTCAATGGTGGCACTGGTGGAAACACAGCTAAACAGACAGGCACATTTGTATATCACTTTGCGGTGTACCTGTGGAAGAGTTTCCAATGACACCATCTTCAACAATGGTGTCGGAGCGGAATCATTCTGTATGTAATCGGACTGTTTCTGAATCGCTTCTTTTAATGTGGTGGATGGCTGAGTGAGGAAGGGGCCAGTCCATCGTCGCCGCTGCTGTGAGGGCTGCGGTGAAGGCAGAGCTGGGGGTAGCAATGAGGATGGAGATGTTGCTGTTTCAGGGTATGCAGTATTAGTGTAGACAGCGGTGCGTACGGGATGACGGACAAGCTCCACCTGCGCGAGCCATTTCTTGGAATGCTTCATTGGATGTTTTGGCGAAGCACAAAAGAAACAGCGACGCCATTGGGGACGTGTTTCTCCCCGTCTACGTCGGCGAATCCAAGAGGCGGAGTGAACCGTCTCTCCCAAGTCGCTGCTGTCTGTGGATGCGGGAGAAGATGTTGTGTGGGGCGGTGTTTTGCATACCACCAAGGGACACCGAGAATTCAGTGTCTTGGTGGCGGGACGTGGTGCTTGTAAAAACGTTGTTTCAGCGGAGGTGCTACAACCTACCACTGCCGTTTTACAAAGGAAAGAAGGCTTGCTATGTATGGAGATAGAGGGGGATGGCGATGCTGCGGATGTGGGAGGCATCGTAGGCATCGACATATGTGAAGCCATGCGTTTTGGTGTATGTGTAAAAGCTGAATTTGGTTGATAATAGTTGGCCACCGTACGTTGTTGTACGAAGGCCACAGTTGAGCCGGGAAGCGAATACGGGCACCGAGGTAACTCTACCTTCGGTGTCCTTAAGAGTTTGATGGCTTTTCTGGTTGTGGTGTGCTGCGGTCAGGGGCAGGCGTTGTAGAAGGAGGTCAGTTAGGACCACTTGTACCCTTTGGCCGTCCCAGTGTGGTTCACTGTCCCGCCACGCCGGATGGACGCCCAGTTCCCCACACAGGATGCAGCCTAGGCTAGGTACCTTTCCGTATATGCCTGAGACAAAGACCTGTCCAAGTTATGGGGCCATAATCCAGGATAGAGTCAAGATGCACACTGACAACTCCCGAGCCGAGCGAACACAGTACTGGGCGCCAATAGGGTCATTTTGAGACTGTACCACGGAGGCGATGCCCGCTAGATGCATCGCAGCTAAGGCCCTCGCGTAGATCGTTCTTTGACGTCATTTTAGCTGAGAGGCCCTGCGCAGATCATATCAGACAGGTCATCCACCCCATGGGTACCTGGGCGCCAGACTGCTCCACCCGCCCGGCAAGTGACAGGTTACACCGTCTCACGCACATACCCTCCTGCTTCCCAAAGAATCACTTTTCATGACCTCTGATCACAGGAGGCATGACTCGCAATATAAATGCTTGCCATGGCTTGACTGTACATTGAGCCATCTTGATCACACAGATGAACTGACATGATCAAGATGACTGGCCGGCGACCCAGTCGATAGTGATCACCATCTGATCTCACGCTCAGGGGCAACCGATGGTCTGATCTGTACCTATCTGCCAACAGAATACGAACTTTGACCGTTTCCCCCGGCCTTGCCTGCAGGGCACCTCCAGCGGCCTTCTACAACCCGCCAGAGGCTTGCATTCCCTGGGTGTGGACTGTCATCCACGTACCACACATTGTGGATATCGGATTGTCGTATGGGGAGTCATGACCCCGGGGACATCTTATATTTGCAGGATAAGACCCCAGTGACCCAGTGAAATTATTGTATTTGTGAATACCAGATGAGTTAATGAACGGATAACTGGATGCATCAACAGGGGCATCAGTCGATGCGAAACTGACGCGAAACTATAACGAAACATTGAGTGAAATTGGATAGAATGGAGAAGGACCTAGGGTTGTGAGTCGATGGTATCTGACGGTAATTAAAAGATGAAAGTTGTTGCTGTAGCAGCGGCACAACCTTTTATGGTATTCGGCAGAAATTATGACCGATAGTTTCCAAATATTCAGGCAGGAGCGTCGGTAGGGTGCTACGGACAGAGTACAAGTAGCATAGTCTGGATGACTCATAGAAATGACGTAGTGACCGACTTACCGTGGGACAGTGATAATGGTAACCGAGTTTCTGTAAAAGCGACCACCAACACCAGATGCTGGTGAGTCAGGCGGGCCACATGGTCACCACGTCACCGCTACGTCACGGCACCCTTGTAAAATGCAGGCGCAAGCCTAATGAGCAAGGGGCCGGACAAGGACGTAGTAACGTCCGGCGCCAGGTAGAGTAGAAAACTAGACGAAAAACTGACAGAGGGCGTCCGTCAAGTAAGCCATTAAGCTTGAGATTAGGAATAGTTGCCAAAGCAATATCCATCATTGAAACCGAAATCCGACAGATCCCATCACTCAAGAACCAAATGATACTGCTTTACCAATGTTCAGGTCCATCCTCGGAGTACGCAAATGGCCGAAATAGATTGGTCAAAAGTTTTATAAGAGTAGTAAGCAAAACGAGGCAAAGCGGGGGGCTCCAAGGGTGGGGTGTAATGACCCGAACATGACCATGACATGGGAAAGTGGTACATAAGGGGAACTTTCAATTTTGGTCGGGAGTCCGAAAATTATTGCGCTTAGGTAAATCTAGCCTCGAGACCGTATAGTTCTGTGGAACTGAATTCGTCGAAAGTCAAACAAGTTCTTGGTGAATGGCTGTAAGTAGCCAAGAACCGTGTTTGATAAAAGTAATTTAGCGAATCGGGGAAAGCAACTTTGAAACGATAGAGTAACCAGTATTCGTGTTGTATAAAAGTCAGCTCTCCTTCAAAGTATTTGGTGGTTGTATAAGCCACCCATGGTTGATAGAGAGATATATCGGTGGTAGTATAAGCCACCCATAATTGATAGGGAAGTATTGGATATTAGTAAAATAAAATTATCACTTCGATATCCTCGAAGCAAGAGTTTGGGTTGTTGCTGAATAATTCTGGAATCGACGGAAAACCACCGTCACGAACCACCGACTTCTATACCAGTCAGATCAGGCCCAGATACGAACATAAATATCGTGATTCTCATCTACACACGAGGCGAGCTCGTATCGACCACTTTCCTCGTCGGTAAGACTGGTTGTCGCAGCAGCCACACATATAGGCCTTACCGCCGGGGGAAGCGAAGCGTTAATAAGTAAGAAGAATAGGTATCAGAAAACTTCAGTGGCTCCGTCTGCCAGGATTTATATATTCCAGGATTGGACAAACTGTGAAAACTGTGAGGAAAGTTGTATGGCCCAAGCACCGGGAGAGAGACCCGCCAACATAGTATTAAGAGACCTCGCGGACCGGGTGAAGGTTTTTATAGAGAGGGCCCAGTTAACAGAGACAACGAGGGTCATCCAACATAGAGAGTATAGCGACAGCACCATAATTAAAATAACTGTCCTGAGCAACCAAGACTAGCAAAGGTTACTATTACATTAGAATATCGCTAGCGAAATGGCAAATCCGCAAGAACCCCCTAGCGTGACCCTGCCTGGCATCGACCGACGTGTCGAGCTACGTCCTGAGACCGTGGCGGCCATGCAGGCCATGGGGACGGCGATGGCCGGGGCGATCGTCGAAAGCAGCGACCGCCGAGAAAATGAGCGGGTGTACCGGAAGGAGATCCGGGACACGATCTACCACATACAACCCTGCGACGGAGTAGTGCCGGAGGAGGTGAGAACCTTCCTCGACGAAACCAGGCGAGCATGGGTCGCTAATGAAGGACGGCTAGAGGGCGTACCAGCCTACATCGTCATGCGAGTGGCACGAGGGCAATTGTCTAGACACATATGTCTCGTGGGAAAAGTTAGGGAGAATATCACTTTCGAAGAATTCCACGAGTATATAACACTGAACTTCATCTCAGCAAACGAAGGAGAACGGATCAAGTATGATCTGGAGGGTGTACGACAAAGGCGGAACGAAACCATCATAATGTTTAACCGACGTTATCAGGAACTGAGCGCCCGGGATTACCCTGTCGAGAACATCGACAACAGGAGGACCATCTTGGGGATTTACCTCAAGGGACTATCCGATCACCGTCTCAGCAAGAGGATTGTCCGCAAGAAGGCCACCACCCTGGCCCATGCTATTGAGATTGCGGAGGAGGAGGCCACCTGTGACGACCTGCTCCAGGCCATGAAAATCAATGAAAGACAGGAGGAGGGCATGGAGGTAAATGTAGTGGGTCCCGGGGAGGAAAAGGAGATATGGAGCGTAGTCAGCACGCTAAAGAAACAGATTGCTCAACAGAATAGAATGGTTGAGCAATTGTGTGGGCTGGTGAGCGACCTACAGCTAAGAGAGCGGCAGACGGCGACTAGGGCCGCCAAGCCCGAGAAGAGAACCCCACCGCTAGCAAAACCACGTACACTACCGTCGCCCCGACCAGTTAGGGCGGGAAAAGACTTACAAAACATCACCTGCTATAACTGTGGCCGGGTAGGCCACTACAAAGGCGACTGCTGTCAGGCGATGCAGCCACGAGAGGAGGTCGCCCAGAAGCCCGCCCCACGTCCCAGAGAGCCGCCACGAGCACCGCCCGTGACATGCTTTAGTTGCGGGAGAGGAGGACACATGGCCCAGAATTGTTTCGGGGCATACCTGAGTCGGCAGACAACTCCTGCCGCAGTGGTGAAGTGTTTCGGGTGTGGCAAAGACGGCCACTACGTATGGGATTGCCCATCAAGAGGCCCGCCGCAGGATGGGCCCGCATGAGGCCGGCGACAGAGTCCGCCGTACGAAGGGCCATCAAGCGACCACACTCCGAGGACATGGATATCGGCGTCGTCGATCGAAGGCAGCAGGAGAAAAGGATAACACCCCATGACTGTTCGCGTAACCTCCGAAAGGACATGAACAATCGGTTTCGTAATCGGGACGAATATGAAGACCGTGATGGATTCGTATTGACCGGAGAAGGGATGGATGCGCAGGGCCATTATTCATATGGTGCCGCACAGGACGCATCCTCCCAGGAAAATAGCTACGCCGAAGTTGTTAGTGGCCGAAGGAGCCCGAGAAACGACGACGGAGAGAGCCGTTGGTGAAAGCACCGACCGAGCGGTTCTTAATCCGTCTGAAAATGAATGAAAACGGTCCAACGGATCAAGGTGAGTACCTGCATGCCTTAGTGGATACTGGTGCTAGCACATCCTTGATTCGTAAGGATATATGGCGTAGCATGTTGAATGCTAGGCCATTGAAAGGAGCAAGAACGCTCTTAGCTGTAAATGGTTCCCCGGTCAAGTTGTTGTGGGAAACACAAGTAAAATTCGAAAACGCCCCACCCATCCCTAGTACGATTGTGGCCGGAATGAGGCATGAATGTTTACTTGGAGCGGATGCTTTGCACCTGGGAGATGCAAAGATTGACTATCAGGCCAAAATTGTAGTATGGTTTGACCAGATATATCCCTTTAGGTATCCCTATAGGGAGCAGACAAATTATGTTTATGCAAGTTGTACAGAAACGACCGGATATAAAGATATCGACAAAGTTATGACGGACTTTGCGGATATCTTTGATACGGCTCGTCCAAATACTTTAGGATTGGTTCCCAAAGTCAGATGTACGGTACCAACAGGAGATGCGTATCCTATAAGGCAGAAAGCCTACCATCTACCGCTAGCCAAGCGATATATAGTCAAGAATCAGGTGGCTGAGATGCTGGCAGCGGGCGTCATAATACCGTCATCGTCACCTTGGGCGTCACCCATTACATTAGTGCCCAAGAAGGACGGGGGACTAGATTTTGTGTCGACTACAGAAAGTTGAATTCTGTGTGCAAGAAGGACAGTTATCCACTGCCAAACATAGCCGATATTTTTTATTCGATGCGCTGCACAGCGATGTTTTCGACTATGGACTTGAAGTCTGGCTATTGGCAGATACCAATGGACAGCCAAGACATAGAGAAAACAGTGTTCGTTTGTAGTGAAGGTTTGTTCGACTTTGTTCGGAGTTTTTGCAACTCAGGTGCCGTATTTCAGAGGGCAATGAACGATATTTTCCGAGAATTCGTGGGAAAATATTTGCATGTTTTCGTTGATGATGTAGTCGTATATTCAAAAAACCCAGCTGAACATGCACAGCATTTGCGTACAGTTATGCGTAGGATTCAAGAGTATAATTTGCAAGTTAAGAAGTCGAAATGCGATTTTGCCCAACCATCAGTTGATTTGTTAGGATATCGTATTTCAGCACAGGGAGTGGCCCCTCAGGTTCAGAAGGTCAAGGTCATAAGGGAAATGTCACCGCCCCACAATGTGGGTGAGGTGAGAAGTTTCCTTGGAGCTACAGGTTATTACCGCTCTTGTGTGCAAGGCTATGCCGAAATTGCTACGCCTTTGATAGAATTGACTAAGAAATATAAACGTTTTGAATGGGGTAAGGAGGAACAGCAAGCGTTTAAGAAATTGCAAAACTTGCTGTGTAGTGAGACGGTTCTCACATACCCGAATTTGAATGCTCCGTATAGATTGTATACTGATGCGTCTAGCTATGCGATAGGTGCGATACTGGTACAAGTAGATAACAAGGGTATTGAGCGGGTGATTCAGTATGTTAACTCTTAAAGACAGTCAGTTGAATTGGCCTGTGATAGAAAAGGAAGCTTATGCGGTAATATATGCACTAAAGAAGCTTAGGCCATATCTATTTGGCACGCCGTTCACCGTGTATACCGACCACAAACCCCTAAAGAGTTTGTTTGTGGGCGAAGTTAAAAACACGAAGGTGCAGCGCTGGGCAGTACTGATTGCCGAGTACGGATGTAAGATTGAATACATCCAAGGCTCGAAGAATATTCGAGCAGACATGTTGTCCAGGTTACGTCGTCCGGTGGAAGTCGCGACGTTAGATACGGGCGACTTTGTAATACCAGATGTTGACGAGGGAGCGTTACCTCACGTCCCTCTAGAAGCATTCGACGTACCGTATGACGGATTGTGTGCCGAGCAAACCAAGGAATACCCGGAGTTGTTCAAGAACACACCGGAGGAGTATATGGTCAAGAAAGCCATTTTGTATTCTTTAGGTACGCCTTCAGCGTTGGACGCTGAGTACCCCAGAATTGTCTTACCTACCCTGTTCCGTGAGAAGGTACTTCGGATGGCTCATGAACGAGCCGGTCACCAAGGTCTGCAGAAAACCATCGGTATAGTAAGAGATTCTTTTGTGTGGACGTGCCAGGTCAACCGACCTGTCACCACCCGACCCAGGTATAGTGAGATGCCCATGGCCAATTATCCGAGTCAGATAATTGGGATGGATTTGATCGGTCCACTGTTAGAATCGAATAAGGGTAACGTGTATATCATGACGGTGATCGATCACTGTTCTGCTTGGGCAGAAGCATATCCGATTGCAGCGAAGACATCTCAAAATGTCGAAGAGAAGTTCTTCAACGAGTATGTCGCGCGTCATGGCGTCCCTGAGATTGTAATAACGGATCAAGGTAAAGAATTTTGTTCCAATTCTCTGGAGGAGTGGTTTAAGGAACACGGTATCGACCATAGACGGTCTAGCCCATACCATCTGCAAACCAATGGACGTACAGAGAGATTCAACCGCACTCTTAAGGAGTTGATACAGAAAGGGGTGAACAATGCCTCGCGGGCGTGGGAAGATGAGTTGGGTGCGACTTTAACAGCGTACCGCAGTACTCGTCATTCGACGACCGGGTATACGCCATTTTATTTGACGTATGGGCGACGGGCGAGATTGCCAAAGGCCATCCCAATCGATGCGTCGCAGGACCTTGGTGAGAGGCTAACGTGTCTCAACAATGCCTTGCTACGTGCTCGTGAAGGAACAGCTCGATCTCGAGAGGTTCACCGGGAACAGGTTAATAAGCGTGCAAACGCTGGTGAATCTAAGGTTGGAGATTCGGTGGTCGTAAAAGCTGAGGAGAGGATGAAGCTGACCTCTCGCAGTGACCCAGAGTATGAGATCTTTAAGATCAATGGACCTGTGGCTCATGCCCGCCACCAAAGGTCTGGTAAAATGCGTGTGCTTAACGTCTGTAAGCTGCGTGTAGTTGACTCGGAAATGTGCTGGGACGAGGTAAGACCATGCCCCGTTCGTAACCCTGCCAAAGGGACGAAAGCCAGCCATCACACAAGGGTGATGTTACCCGAGTCCGAACCAATGGTTACCGACGCTGATACGACACCCAAAGCCAGAGGTGCGTACAGGGAGTAAGAGGGTTGACCGGAAAAAGGTTCAACCTGGTACAAGTCACGATCGAAACCATGAGTCACGAAGTGACAACATCGAAACTCCCAGGCCTATGGTGATAGCCACCCCGGAGGCGGCACCAGAGCCTGCCTCTGAACCAATGGAGACGCTTCCATCGCATCCTTATATGCTGCGCAAGCGCAGGCATACACCGGATGACGACTTTGACATCAAGCAACTCTGGATGGATATGAAGCGAAAGCGTGGCCATAGGCTGGATGGCGAAGCTAGTGATAAGCGACTCCGCATTGGTGTAATAGACCCCGCCCTACGCGATGATGTGCTATACGCTGATTTCATCAGTCGTATAAATGCTGTTATTCGGCGGCACAACCGCCAGTAGTCTGTATTGTATCGCTATACTATAACATCGCGAATAGCTAGTGCATAAGGTATAATAACGATTGAAGCTAAATTCGTTCGCACGATACAAAAATGTATTCGTTTCAATTGTGTACAATGGCGTTGTGGTTTAGCGTGGTATTGGGTATGTGTAAAGACTCGAGTATACACCGCCTACCGAACGGCGTCATGATAACCAAACCAGAGGTTGTGTCGGTAATACGGGCCGAATGGACAGTGATAGTATCCATCGACCATCCTTACCTACCCGCGGAGTTCCTGAGACAATTGGCCCAAATGGCCAGTCTCGCCGCTAGCATGGGTACCAAAACATCGTTTTTGAGTGGGAACGATATATACGGATTACAACATCGAATATGGGGGGTAAAGAAGATGGCAAGCCAAACACAGCAAACCATGAGTAGTCGAAATGGCACTAGGCAGAAACGAGGGTTATTTAACTTTGTAGGCGACATCGCATCATCGCTGTTCGGTACCGCTACATCTGGGGATATAAACGCCATACGAGATGTGGTAAAGAGGGCGATGACGAGGATGAACAAAGTGGTGCATTTTACCAACCAGTTGACGTCGCACGTCAAATTAGCTTTCCGAGATATTGGTATGAACACGGACCGTATTAACGAGTTAGGCGCCAACTTGGCCACTGCTACGGGCAACATGAGCCGAACGCTCAGGCAGCAGGGGATTCGATTGTTGGAACTCTATGCGCTGGTACGGTTAGGACATGTTATAGACTCGGCTGAACATGTGGTCTATGACTACTAGAAGGCAGCCGAACAGTTCCATAGGCAAACAGCATCCTTGGAGTTGGGTCGTCTAACGGAAGAACTTTTTGGTCCCGATGCTCTGACGTCCGTGGCAAAACAGGTTAGTGCAGAATACAGGCTGGTGAAACCGTATCAGTGGTATTACAGAAATGTAGTGGTATATCCATTGTGGCGGGACGAGTTGAAGCTCCATTATGTGGCAACACTACCGTTAATTGACGGAGGACAATATATCGAATATGGACTACACTCATGGCCTGAACCACTGGCCGAGACAGGGTACTACCAGCAAGTGATGCTGGCCCATACCAGCATTGGTCTAGATACCAAGACTGGGTGGTACTTTACCGCGTCGGAGTGTCGTGGTGCTGACCCTAGGGTGTGCCAGGGACAACTACGGGTCGACAAGACCCACGTGCCCTGTATTGTGAGTGTATTGACAAATGCGACTGATAGCAACTGTAATATTCAACTAACGAAGTCGAACGTAACCACTAGTAAATTATTTGCCAATGGGAAAATCGGAGTAGTGTTGCAAACGTTCGGCGAGACGCTGGAAATCCATTGCGAAGGACGACTGACGGACCGGTGTAGGGTGAGTAATGGTGTGTATGCATTGATGTCTGGAGAATGCGTGTATAGTGGGAGGGGCTGGCGATTCGAGCCTGTAGCGTCTTATAGTCGGACGTACACTCGAATAGGCCTAGCCATTGAAATGCCCCACTTGGATGTGTCCGGCGTTCTAAATCAATACATGATAGTTGACCATTTAAAGCTACAACCGTGGAACCATTTACAAAAGTCTAAGTATGTGCCGCTAGCACCATTATCCATGATCGACCCAGTGATGGTCGATGGCATTGGGGTACATTCTTTCGTATCATATTCAACGGGTTCCTTCATAGTTGTAATAGTGATTGTGCTTATATTATATAAATGTGGCGTGTTGTCACGCATGTGGAATGTGCTTAAATGCAAGCCACGTGCGGCCCATAGTAGTGAACCACATACTGCAATTCACGTCAGCGCACCGACTAGTCAGGCCCAGCAGTCCCGGAGACCTGCAGCTCTACCGGAGCTGCTGCGGATGGTAGCTGGGTCGTCGCCTAATGCTACTGCACGGACTGAGATCGACCCGATGGCTACCGACTGGATTGAGATGGCAGAATACGTCAACATTGACAATCCTAACACAAACAGGGACTATATAGAGATATCATCAACGTGACGTTGGTGTGAACTTTATATGCTGTTAATGGAACACTATTTGGTGATTATTTTATTACTTGATATAGGACCTATTGTATGACCAGTAATGATTATTTGCACTGTAGGATTAAGATTATGTTTATCGTTTAATGTCTATTGTTTGCGTCGCCTTTATTGTTAAGTTACGCGTGAGACGGGTTACGTCCACGGTTTAATGATGCTATTAATGTGTTTCCGGGGGCGGTCAATTACGCATGATATTCTACTACCCGGACATGTATGTTTGTATAATTATTGGCTATATACTAATGACTGCTACTAACGTATTTCCGAGTATTCCGCTACTCGGACAAGTATGTGTGTATAGCATATCGAGCTGTAACGTGGGCTAGGGAATTGTTGGTAGTTTCGGCGATTTCAGGTGGTATCCATTCGGAGCTACTGGTATAGGTTTGGGTTGTTGATAGGGCACAACGAGTTAGTTGACACTCTCTTAGGGCCTTAAGAGAGATGGTCAATTAACTTTGGTTGCGGGGCGTATGTGGATATCGGATTGTCGTACGGGGAGTCACCCAGGACCGTCATGACCCCGGGGACATCTTATATTTGCAGGATAAGACCCCAGTGACCCAGTGAAATTATTGTATTTGTGAATACCAGATGAGTTAATGAACGGATAACTGGATGCATCAACAGGGGCATCAGTCGATGCGAAACTGACGCGAAACTATAACGAAACATTGAGTGAAATTGGATAGAATGGAGAAGGACCTAGGGTTGTGAGTCGATGGTATCTGACGGTAATTAAAAGATGAAAGTTGTTGCTGTAGCAGCGGCACAACCTTTTATGGTATTCGGCAGAAATTATGACCGATAGTTTCCAAATATTCAGGCAGGAGCGTCGGTAGGGTGCTACGGACAGAGTACAAGTAGCATAGTCTGGATGACTCATAGAAATGACGTAGTGACCGACTTACCGTGGGACCGTGATAATGGTAACCGAGTTTCTGTAAAAGCGACCAACAACACCAGATGCTGGTGAGTCAGGCGGGCCACATGGTCACCACGTCACCGCTACGTCACGGCACCCTTGTAAAATGCAGGCGCAAGCCTAATGAGCAAGGGGACGGACAAGGACGTAGTAACGTCCGGCGCCAGGTAGAGTAGAAAACTAGACGAAAAACTGACAGAGGGCGTCCGTCAAGTAAGCCATTAAGCTTGAGATTAGGAATAGTTGCCAAAGCAATATCCATCATTGAAACCGAAATCCGACAGATCCCATCACTCAAGAACCAAATGATACTGCTTTGCCAATGTTCAGGTCCATCCTCGGAGTACGCAAATGGCCGAAATGGATTGGTCAAAAGTTTTATAAGAGTAGTAAGCAAACCGAGGCAAAGCGGGGGGCTCCAAGGGTGGGGTGTAACGACCCGAACATGACCGCGACATGGGAAAGCGGTACATAAGGGGAACTTTCAATTTTGGTCGGGAGTCCGAAAATTATTGCGCTTAGGTAAATATAGCCTCGAGACCGTATAGTTCTGTGGAACTGAATTCGTCGAAAGTCAAACAAGTTCTTAGTGAATGGCTGTAAGTAGCCAAGAACAGTGTTTGATAAAAGTGATTTAGCGAATCGGGGAAAGCAACTTTGAAACGATAGAGTAACCAGTATTCGTGTTGTATAAAAGTCAGCTCTCCTTCAAAGTATTTGGTGGTTGTATAAGCCACCCATGGTTGATAGGGAGATATATCGGTGGTAGTATAAGCCACCCATAATTGATAGGGAAGTATAGGATATTAGTAAAATAAAATTATCACTTCGATATCCTCGAGGCAAGAGTTTGGGTTGTTGCTGAATAATTCTGGAATCGACGGAAGACCACCGTCACGAACCACCGACTTCTATACCAGTCAGATCAGGCCCAGATACGAACATAAATATCGTGATTCTCATCTACACACGAGGCGAGCTCGTATCGACCACTTTCCTCGTCGGTAAGACTGGTTGTCGCAGCAGCCACACATATAGGCCTTACCGCCGGGGGAAGCGAAGCATTAATAAGTAAGAAGAATAGGTATCAGAAAACTTCAACATGTCCACTTATGAGATTGGATGAACCAAAAATCTCAGCAGCCTGAACAATGCGCCGACTAGACGGTACCACAGTAGGATGTTAATTCATCCTTCGTTAGACACGGAGGCCTTCACTATCTCCTCTGCACTATAGGAGGTTGTTTCTTTTACATGTCCCCAGACCCTCACGGGCCCACTGCCGCCTGTTAATAGCAACCTTCGAGGAGCCTGTCACTCTCGGTCACCGCTCCTTCCAATGGCATGGCTGACCGCATCCGAAATAGGTGTTTGGTGGCGGTACGGTGTTGGTGGTGTTCGTTGTCCTGAAGTGAGTGGTGACGAGGTTCGTGCTGAGTGTGGTCACTAAATTGGTTAATGCAGAGATCTGTTTGTTGATCTTGTCTATGTGTTCCTTCATGTTGCCGTTGGTGTTATTGTTGCGCTGGTTCCCACGCCCGGGGGCCCCATTGTAGCTTCCTCTATGGGCATGCCCCCTTCCTCCAGGTGCTTGATTCTGATTGGAATTTTGTATATTCGTTTGTGGTGATGTTGGTGCGGTCGGTGTTGATGATCTGGGGGGAACAGTAGTGGGCGTGGTGATAGTTGCACCCTCTACCGCATTGATAGGGTGAAGTTGGCATCGGCTACTCTTTTCCCGCTCCAGAAAGTTTTCTATTCGGACCGTGGTTGCCGTTAATTGGGCCAAACTCCCGTGGTCGCCAAGAAATAGTTTTTCTTTCAGGGTGGGTTCACCGCTTAATGCATCACTGAAGGTGTCTAGATGCAGATGTATCACACCTTCTATGTTGGTGCTAGGATATGCGTGGGTGACTAGCCTTCTAATTCGACTAGCTAACTCCGGAAGAGTTTCTCCCGCGCGTCGCCGGAGATTTTTGAGTTGTAGACAACTCGTTTCCCCGAGAGCTGTGTTGCCAAATTGCTCAGTTAATGCTCGTTCCACTTGGGTGTAGGTGGGTGTGTAGTCAGTTCCGAGTTCCACAAGAACTTGAAGGGCTTTTCCGGAAAGCTTTGCGGCGAGATATTCACCCATTTTCTGATCGTTCCAATGGTTAGTTCGACTTATTATCTCGAACTGTATTTTATAGTTGGTCCAGTCATTCCCCGCGCTAAATTCGGGAGGGAGAATGACTCGGTCAAGACCATAGGAAGAATGAAGTGGTTGAAATCCGGGTGGCGGTGGTATCTGCGAGACTGACGAGTATTCTGAGGCTGGTCGTAACGCGGGCGGTGGTGGTGGTGGTGGTATTATCCGTTGATGCCGATGCTGAGCAGCGAGAATGCGTGTACTCCAATTCAGTGAATCCTGCCCCGTTGTAGAACCATAAACCGGCATGGGTCTATGGACGGGAGGCGGAATATTATGAAGATTACACGGACGTTCTTCTTTGTGTGAGGACTGATATTCCTCATATCGCGCTGGTGCAGTCGGCTGATGGTTGTGGTGTGTAGCATGACTGATGTACTGGCGAAAAGGTGGTGCCGATTCCTCCCGATGATGCCAAGGTGTTCTCCTTGGGTATAGTGTTGTGTTTGAAGGGGGCAGCGCGGGAGGTTATCTCTAACATGGATTGTCACCCTGCCATATGGTCTCCGTAGATGACACGGGTGAATGATAGTAGTCTGAAGGATTATGTATATGCCCATAATCAAGTCTTTGTCGTGATCGTCCACGATTTGGCCCCGATGGAGTTGGCCTGTCACGGACGTCCGATATGGTTCTAAACTCTGTTCCCGCCTGTGAGGCATTCCGAAAGGTGCCGTCACTGGCAGGCAAAAACAGGTTATATTGCGGGGTTGTTGATTCCGCAGGTGAATTTCTGGCATAGTCGGTGAGCATGTGAGCTTGGAATCCATCGTATGACGCTACCTCTTGATCGAGGGAGTCGTCGCTAAATGGAGACAGTATAGAACTAGGCTCACTATAGAGTATGGGCGTGAGTTCGCTGCGCGTTAATAATTCTGTTCTTCGAGCCCCATATCGGGCGCCACTTGTAGCTCGTGGGATAGTGTCTGGCCGTTCCAGTGTCTGATGTCGACTCGCCGTGCCGCAAGTGCACGACGAATGATGACACTGGTTAGCTTCCGGTCTCGGGGTGACAGATCCTGTACGATACTGCCCTATGCGTAACAAAGACCAGCTCCTAAGGCCGGTGGAACATTAAACACAACAGTCTCATCCCAAGAGTTTGTGTCACCAGTATGCCTGTCCATAGCAATTTCGTGATCTATGGACCTACAAAATTTGATTTGGTGACCTACTTAGAATAAGTCTATACAATAGTTTTACCTAAGCAGACCATCAAGTATGCTAGATAAAAATAATGAGCATACGAAAATACATAGAGACAGCCTGGTGAACTTTTAAACGTGAGGCTCCCGGAGGTACCACACAGACTCATAGGTCCACAGAGGTATCCCCGCAAGAGAGGCTCCCATACACGAGACTTAACTAATTAACTTAATATAAGTTAGTATGCCTCTAAGCTGAAAGGAAAGAAAATTATCTTTGTAGTGACGGAAAATCATGTGCCTCATGCGGGCACTACTCCTAGTGCTAGTTTGGGTGAGGAGTATTATCCTCACGTGAACCGTCATCACTGAATCCTTGCGAGAGGCAAGTGCCTCGCGCAGGCCTCCATCACGGGAAAATGTTGCCACTGCTTAAAGCGGGAGAAGAGTAATGGTCGAAAGGGGCCCACTCTAATATTTGTGACTATACGGTTGCGTGCTGTTTTACCTGAAGACAGGACGAATGATTCCCGAAGGATTCCCACGTCACCGTCTTATGTAATTCCCAGTATGCTGAATTAGTAGTTGCCGCTTTTATTTATGCGGGCCTTCTTCTATGCTTAACCTACCATTTAGTTTTAGAGACAAGAATTATTTTAGGCCGCAAATGGCTGGCGTCTACCTAGCTTTTAGATACGGCTGTCATTGAGAACAGATGCCCTAAGACATCAATACTGAAGACAGCGTGCATACATGTTACTTAGTAAGATCTCCGAACTGGATAAGAATCCGGACATCTCGCTCCATAACCACATAAAACGTCACAGGACATTGGTTACTTTTCACAAAAGCATTTTTAGGCAACTGATCTATCGTTATGGTGGGGGTAAGAGAGACGAATACCCACCGTAAATGTCCTTCCCGTGAGGGCGTGGTAGATTTGAATATCATGCCCAGACATTTTTACAGAATTCGGTGTGGGATGCGCATCTCGCTCGTCACCAGATCCTATGGAACTAACTTTTTAACCTGTCGTTAGGTTTAAACACAAGTTTCCCAGCTATGCACTGCGGTGCGGGTGGATTGTTCAGCAGATTAAAGAAAATAATAATTAAGACATGTTTTCGCAGTGCTTTCTACATTGGCAAAGGTGGAAACTACTGAGTATCCGAAGATACATGGGAAATGTGTGTGACACCACACCCTGGCCATCACCGCTCGGAAACCCCAATAGTTTCCCAGGGTCGGATCAGTCCATGGTGTGGATATGGACATCCAAACAATTAAGAAGCCATAAGGCTTAGTGGAACATGAAGAGAGACAATAACTTAGAAATATGAGGCCCTTGAGGTATTTTGGCCAATCTACCAGAAAAAGAGGCGTACGCTACGTGTTTCCTAGCAAGGAAATTGTCTCTAATCATTTGAACCTATCCTATCAAGCTGAATAGAAAAGCTTTTTAGTCGGTAGCATGCCGGGCTAAACAGAGTTATAGCACGGAAAACGACCTCAGTGAAAAATTGTTGGTGGCGGGAGAAAGTGCTGCATATATAAATGTCGTTGTATAGTGTTGCCTATGTGCACTGCAGTCCTAAATTTTCTACAAATAAAAAAACCATATGGACCGATCGCCACTGGTCATATATAAACTAACTAGAACAATCAATACAGTGTGAAATGATCAGGATAATGTATCTATAGTACAGGTTAAGGAACCTGCTACGGTGCGGTTAGCAAAACCACCTTACAGAAAATAAGAATAACTATAAACAGATACAGAAATTATAACTAGCGGTCCTAAGACCGTTACGGTGCCTTTTAGTCATCGGGACCATTTATACGGATACGATATAATTATCAAAAATATAATTAACGGAATAATTAAAATGTCAAGTATAGTTACTTGAATAATCAGTAGCCATTCTTAAACCTGGGCTATCGTGTTACTGAAATTGATACATCACTCTTAGGTTGACATGAGTTGATGCATTCCCTGGAAGCTGGAAAGTTCCCGCAGGCTGGTTTCCGCAAACAGGATTCCCGTAAGCAGCTCATGACAGGAGCGGATCGAACTCAGGACTGTAATCACAATATAGAATGTCTAATGAGTAGTCAGCAAGGGATACAATAACATTAATGATGTGACGAAAGTTCCCATACACCGATGGTACGGATGGGTGTTGACAATAACCCGATCATAAGCGGGGGTTGTTAAATGCGGATGAAGATACATAGCTAAGCTTAATGGTGCGGGGTACGCCAACCAGCTCTGAAGACGTACTGGGCAAAGTTTACTTGCTGCAGTCGAAAAGTTTAGATAAACCTGCACGACATCAGTGCGGGACAGTTAAATAACCAGTTTTTGGCGTGGCCGGCAGATCCGGAGTCATCCACCAAAGAACATCGCTGCCTCTACATCTGTAGAATCACATTTTCAGGCCGCGAAAGGCCTCACCGCAAGTTCGTGTTCCGAATTAGTTGTTGATATATTCGTGAACAATAACTAAAAAGTTCCAAAAATGCTTTGGCAGGCAACAGGAGTTACAAAATTGCTTTAGTGCGGTGGGTTAGATTACTGCTGGCTACGGGAGAGAAACCGACAGAAAGCGAAGTGATCTGCGTAATGCCTGACGCGCTGATCGTAGCTGACACAGGTCCAACCTATTCGGACCCTGGCCGAGGATGCTCTCGAGCAATGGATCTCATCTCCTTTTATACTACTCGTGACATCACATGCGCAGGCTCCAACCAATCATCGGTCGAGCAACAGCCAATCAGCGCGTAGCTAATAATAAGCTAATAATAGGGTTTTATGTGGATAACTTAACCGATTTTGAAATGGTTTACAGATTTGGAAAGCCTGTCGAATTCTGGTCTTGATTAATGCCAGATTCTGGAGGGAACAGGTAACTCAAAATGATTACATTGTACCGTCTCAGTACACTAAAAACGCCATCCTATCTTGGTCGTAAACTACGCGCTCTGTCAAAAATAGCATTTAAGTGTGCGCATGCGCACTATGCGCTTTAATGAACTTAGTCGTTTTTATAACGTGATCTCTCTCATAGGCTCATATATGCTTATGGCTCTACCCAGGGGGGCGTGTTCAGGGAACGAATCCAGGATGGGCGGCGCGTACCCAGCTTGGCTGGTATGGCCGGTACCCGTTTGGTCGATCTGAACTACACCACTTGCAGACGTATTGCACCACACATTATCTTCACCTTCACCATTGACTATTTTATTTCGAACATTGAGTCCAAGGCGCTTATCCATACATATGCAACCACCATGGTGTCCAATGTACTAGTAGATAGGTACCTCAGGGAGCTAAGAGTACGCTCACGCCTTTCTTCTACCTGTCTCTCTCTCTCTCTCTCTCTCTCTCTCTCTCTCTCCCCCCAATAGTTCATCATCATCATCATCATCATCAGCATCATCATCATCATCATTTTACGAGGCATAAGCCATTGGCTTGTTATTGCATCAGTGTTTTTGTTGTAATATGGCTTGATCAGTCCAATTCAAACGTTCTTTCTTGGATACCTAGTTTGTTCTTGAATGACTTGTCCGTTGTTGATTAATTAAGTCTCCTCGAAACGGATGGATTTGAGAGTTTAGCTCTTACCAGTCCGATGTCAATATATTCTATCTTTTGCTGTGTAAATAACAAAGAAGCTGGTGTACATTTCTCAACTGTTCGGTTGATGCTGTTGATGTCTATGACAGCAACATCATCCACCAAATTTACCGAAAAAATAAACACTAGATCATCTTTTAATTTAATATGAAAATTTAAAATCCCGACATCGGAGTGGCAAGGGCTAACATGGATTTCTGGAAATGTTGTGGTGCAGATGGGTGTTCCCCGCATCAGCTGTGTTGTGCCACCTACACTCATGGTTACACCCTGCTGCATCTAGCATTTGTTTGCACGCTGACTAGTGGATGCAGTGGTTGGTCTTATTGCTGTTGTTTTCATTTTCTGTGTTTGTCGCTAGCCGAATATCCTTCTCTACACTAGTGTCTCTTCATGCTACCACAACATGCGGACGTGGAAGCAGAGACTTATCTACAGATAATTGAAATCGCTACAGAGCATGTTTTTGTCGATGCACAGTCTACTCCAAGATAAGTCCACGTATTGGAAGAATTTCAGTATGACTTTGTGTTGGGTTGGTATACGTATGCCTGTTCAGTCGAATTCAAATGATCTTTCATTGAAGTAGATATCTAGTTTGCTCTTGAATAATTCACGTGTTGTTGCTTCGACTATTGTAGCTGGCAGTGAATTCCACTGTGGTACCACTCTGTTAGCGAAAAAGTGCTTGCGAATATCTTGATGTTGAGCTTGAACCTATGCCCTCTGGTCTGTGTAATACTGGGCGGCTTGAAAAAGTGTATTATATAGATCCCTGATGAGCTTGAATGTTTCAATTAAATCTCCTCGGAATTGTCTATATTTTAGTGACATTAGATTTAGGGCTTCAAGTCGTTCCATGTAGCTATACTCTTTGATTTGCGGGACGAGTTTTGTTGCTCAGCGTTGAACTCTTTCTAATAGCTGTAATTGCCTTTTCAATCTTGGTGACCATGCCGAATTGCAGTATTCGAGAATAGGTCTCACTAGAGATGGGTTACTGTCGGTAAATGTTTTCTTGATTGGTTCTAATGTGCTGTTCGCCTTGGATACGATATTCCCTATATATATGTATGTATATATATATATATATATATATATATATATATATATATATATATATATATATATATATATATATATATATATGTATATATATATATATATATATATATATATATATATATATATATATATATATATATATATATATATATATATATATATATATATATATCAAATGAAAGGTTTCTGTCAATATGCACTCCCAAGTCTTTTTCTACCTCTGACGTTGATACAGGATGTCCATCGGGCGTATCTGTCATATAGTATTTGGTTTGAGGGTTGTTTCTGCCGAAATATATGGCATGCGTTTTACCTGTGTTGAAAGATAGTTGCCATATCTGTGATCACTTACACACTTTGTCTATGTTGTCCTGAATCGTACTGGTAGCTGGGTTGCCATATATCTTTGTGTCGTCTGCAAATATTTTGCAGTGGCAGGTTAGTCCATCAGGTAGGTCATTTATATATATCAGAAAAAGTCTAGATCCCAGGACACTTCCTTGTGGCATGCCGCTGGCCACCTCTATCCAGTCTGATGTTGTGTCATTGACCCTTACTCTCTGGCTTCTGTTACATATGTAGTTTCATATCCATCTTGCTAAGTTGTCGCCAATATCATAGCTTCTCAGTTTTTGTTTGGAGTCGTTTGTGTGGTACAGTGCCGACTGCTTTTGAGAAGTCTAAGTATACTGCATCGACAGGTTCATTTGAGTCAAGTTTGGCTGTTATATCTTCGAGGTATTCTAGTAGTTGTGTTCTACATGATCTATTATGTCTGAATCCATGCTGGCATATTGGCTGTTTCCAGAAAATTTACAATGCTATCTCTTATAAAAGACTCTGTGACCTTACATAAGGTAGACTGATTGGCCTATAGTTGCTTGGGCCGTTTTTGGAACCTTTTTTGTGTATGCAGCATACATTTGCCATTTTCCAGATGTCAGGTGATATGCCTTCTTCCAGAGACTTGTTAAAGATTATGCATAGTGGTGTACTAATTTCATTAGCCGCTTCCTTTAATAATCTCACTGGGATTTCATCCGGGCCATTGCTTTTATTGGAGTTGAGTCCTTTCATTTTATTTTCGATGGTAATAGGTGTTATTATTATGTCTTTTTATACAATACCATTGCTTCTGTGGCTAATGATTGGTGTAGAATGAAGATTTTCTGAAGTGAACATACTGGAGAAGAATTTGTTAAGAATGTTGGCTTTTTCTTTATCATCTGTAGTTATGGTGTCGTTAGCTGGGTTATGTGGATTGCTAATTGATTCACATAGAACTGTTTTACTCTTGACATAGTTCCTTTGGGATCTCTCTTGCTTTCACTTGCTACTTTACATTCAAATGTCTGTTTTGATTTTCTGATGCATGCTGTCGCTTTGTTTCTAGCAATTTTATAAAAGGCGTAATCAGTGGTTTTCTTTGTTTCATTGGATCTTTTGTATGCCGATTTTTGCTAGTTAGTGATTCTGTTCTGGTATGGTCAAGCCGGAGGTGCTTTTTCTTACCACGTTTTTTTAATGAAAGGATATACTGCTCTTTCAATGTGATCAATGTTTTATGTAGGATGTTCCAAGCTTCTGATGCATTAAGTTCGTGCAGATGATTCCAGTCAGTCGGTCCTAAGTCTTTTCTCATTTCCGTATACCATCCTTTATTCAACAGTAGCTTTTGATTCGCTGTTTGTTTGCTTGTGCTTAAGATGTCAGGATGTAGTGATATTTGTAGAACATCATGGTCACTTTTTCCTAGTGGAGGTAGATGGGTTATTTCGTGGATGATGTTTTGGTTGTTTGTTAAAACCAGATCCAAAATATTTAAAGTCTGATTTATTCTATGTCGTGTCACATTAGTAACTAGTTGCTGTAGAAAAACATCGCTGCTAGTTTTAAGAAATGCATCTTCGTCTTCATTTGAAGAAACTGCAGTGCACCAGTTAATCGATGGGAGGTTTTAATCTCCTACTATAAGAATGTGGTCTGCATTTGCTGTATCAACTTTGTTTAGTAGATTTACGAGTTTGTTAGTTCTCCACAGCCATTCTTACTGCCATCTTCCACTCATATCTTGTTGGGAGGGCATATTGCAAGTCTTGGACCGTTGGAAGGTTGTACTGAAGAGGCCTGACATTAGAAGCTGCGCATAGCCCAGAGTCAGAGCAAGTTTCGTGTATTCGTACTTTCCTAAGATATCATTGGCGTACACAAATCCGCTTGACGACCTTGAACCCTCAACTGCAAGTTGACAGGAAGCAATTTCAAGATTGAAATTTGGTACTCTACATTCTGCACATCTTGGAGACAATTTCTGAGCAGGGCAGATACTCTCTTATATATTTCTGCTTCAATCTGCTGTATCCCCATCAAGCCCAAAACTGTCATTGTGGGTGTAGACATAATTTGCCTAGACTATCAAAAAGCATTCAACACTGTACCACACAAAAGATTACTTCACAGACTAGAGGCATATGGAGTCACTGGCCCCATATTGACCTGGATGCAACAATTTATCCAAGATCGACAAATGATGGTTCACATCCGAGGAAACTACTCAGACTGGACAAGTGTTGACAGTGGAGTTCCACCGGGCTCCGTCCTGGGTCCACTGTTATTCCTGGTATATGTAAACGACATTCCAAATGATATTCAAAGAAACATCAAAATGTTTGCAGATGAGACAAAACTCTGGACCCACATTAAAGACAATTACAAAATGACCTAAACTATCTGAATGGATGGTCGGACCAGTGGCTTTTAAAATTCAGTGCCAGTAAATGCAAGAAAATGCACCTAGGTCATAATAATCAATTGCATAACAATACCATGAGACAAAAGCGAAACACATACAAACGCATGAAAAAGATTTAGGAATCTGGATAAAAAATGACCTTAAACCAACTATGCAAACTTTAAAAGCAGCGAATAAAGCCATGTATATCATGAGACAAATCAAACGAGCTTTCAACCACCTCAACCAGAAACATTTCTTTTTTTATACAAAACCTATGTCCGCCCACATCTAGAATATTGTGTACAAGCCTGGTCACCATACCTAGTCAAAGACATCAACCACTTACAACAAGTACAGCACCAATGCACCAAATTAGTAGTAGGATTACAAAACAAAACTTATGAAGAATGACTCAAAATACTTGGTCTACCAACTCTAAAACAACGTTGAGTCATGGGCGACCTAATAGAAACATACAAAATTATTACACAAAAAGAAAACATTGATCCAGAACAATTTTTTTCATTGGTAGAACGATCTGGACAGCGAGGTCATAGCCTAAGGTTCTTCAAACCTCGATGTCGAACACAAATCAGGCAAAAAAATTTCAGTCACAAAATTGTGAACGAATGGAATAACCTACCAGAAAATGTGATCAGATCAAAAACCGTAAATGCCTTTAAAACCGCTCTAGACACCTTTTGGAAGCAAACCCAGTAGTAGGATAGGGTATCATATTTCAAAATCGACATAAAATAGGCTAAATGCTTAACTTCGTCCATCTCTGTAACTCTAACTCTAACTCTATAGAGTCGGGCAAATTCTGAAGGTTTTTTCCATTGATCTATATACTAACTGGATTGGCCACACAAGCACAAATCGTGTTACAAAATCGTCCAAGAGCTAACCAACAGCGCCTTTGTGATGTCACATGACGTCATTGACCTCATGACGTAATCGTTTACGTCACAATATACCATCTCGCAATATTTTAGGCATTCCCGATATATTTGTGCGGTATTTTCCCGTGTGACTAGTGGTGAATGACGTCGTAATTGTTAAAGGGGCGGTATAGCTGACAGACACGGTCCTGGTGTAAATCTATAGATGCTGATATCGTCAGTGTCCCTGCGCCGATTTTAATGACTCGGGTATCTGGAAATAGCTGCTGATTAGCTGCATCGCTTGGTACTATGGCCGTTGGGATTCCTCAAATAGTTTTTACAAAAATGTAATAATACAGCTTACAGACAAGGACGACGTGCGAGATAGCTTTTTCCATTTTATGTCACAAGGGAGACGATCGTCGACTGGCTCCAGACGTAAGCAGAGTTAACTCCCGTTAGCAGTGAAAAAGCTATTCAAGATTCAATATCTTGAGCAAGCCAGAGAACGAGCGTGCATGTTGCCAGCACATTTAATGCTCTATTATTTGTTCCCACGTTCACAAACCATTCTCATCCAAATAGACAGCTTAAATAAGGCTACGGGTAATATTACATAATAGGTTTCAGGGTCATGGGTGTGCACATCTTAACCCTTTAATTATCAAGCAAGTGAAAATATTAACTCGCCTGTCATTTGGAGTGTCCATTTGACAACTGCCTGGATAAAAGAGCCAGTCATCCCAGTGGTAAATAAGTAGCCATCTATTAAATTTTGATTAATGGTCAAGCCAGATGAAAACTGCATCTGCAATGGTTACAAGATGTATTCAATTGCGTTTTAAATGGTGTGTAACAAATTATTATATTATGCCCTGGCATAGGCTATCTATAGCTTTGTGATCCAGAACATTTGATCCATGGTCAAATAATTGCTGTTAAACATTCTAGGGCAAAAATCGGACACCAATGATGAATTTCATATCACTTTTCCAGGTAAGAAAGTCTTACATAGAAAAGACATCTAGGGCATCATATCATATCATATTAAGTAGTCAGATTCCAAATACAATCTGGACATTTTTTCCATCAATCACAGCTTTCTTAGCTCAACAAAGTTTTATGAAGTCAATCTCAGAATTTTACTCTAGTGACTGACATAGCAGAATAAAAACACAAGTGACCACTTACTTAACTGTTTTATCTTTGCACATCAGTTATAAATTTTTCACAGCTTAAAGATGCATCTTCACACAAAAAATGCTTTAAAATAAAATTGTTTAAATCGAATAATTTTAAAGGAGTAAATTGTGTACCTCAAAGTGGTGAACCGAAATAAATCTTAGCATGATGATTTCATTCCATATAAATTATTATTTTTAATTTGGTTGTTAGTTGAATTAGGGGCTCATGTCGCTAATTCAATTTTACAACTTAAAAAATTATACTAATTTATACATAATGAAATTAATGAATGCTGAGATGTCTTTTGTTTCGTTACATCTAGTCACACAATTTAAGCCTTTAAAATTCCTAAATTTGAACGCTTACTTTCAAGCATTTTAGTGTGAAAATGCACCTTTAAGGAATATTATCTTGTATATTTTAACATAATTTGAATGGAGACATGTAGCTTCAAAATATTAACCACAATGGGTGTCATACTCATTTCACTTCTGGAAACTCCATTTTGCTGAAACATGATTAGAACTGATACATCTGATGTTTTCTCAGAGACTTTTATCCGTATAACAATTCACCTTTCCAGTTTATCCATCCATCATAATAAATATGATATCATAATCAACTAAGTGACGTGTAGGATAAAGTCATAAATATGACGTCATGAATGGTTCGATATACTCTGTCTTTAACGCTTAATAATCTGACAAGTACGAATTGTATGTCTTTGCTATTTAATAAACATGCTGTTGAATATTTTGATACAAATTTGACTGGGAGCTCTTGCTGCGATAGGCAGCAACAGCACCCAGTCAAATTAATTTCAAAATATTCAGCAGCTTACCTACATAGTTTTCTGGAAATTGATAGTCAGGGAGTTCAGAGATCGATCGATCCCAACACAAGCATGGTGTGGGTGGAGCTTAGCTAGAGATGGGTGGGGCATAGTTAAAACTAGAATGGTCCATTGAAATTTGAACTAAATGTGTCAAGATATTTTCTGGTGATACACTGAAAACCATATATTCAAGGAATTTCAGGTTTTTATGGGGGAAATAGACGATTTTGCTAAAACTAGACATTGACCCCTGCATAGGTGTAGTGACATGGAGTTGGGGGTGGGGGGGGGGTGTGGTATTGACATGCAGCATCACACAATATGACCTACATTGCATCTAGATAAAAAAAATCAGTTCCAATTTAATAAATATTCTGTTGAATATTTTCCAGCTTGTTTGACTAGAAGCTGTTGCTGCCATAAGCATCAGGATCCAGTAGAATTGATCTTAAAATATTCCACAGCTTTTCTGCATAGCTATCATGAAATTGAGCCACTAGGGTTCTAAGGGCTAATTGGTTAACTGCATGTGCCATTGTCTTGAAATATATATAAAATAGAACGTGACTATAAGATGCAATGCATTTACTGTATTATCTACCTACAGGCTAAATGGCCTATCAAGGTAGTATATGATAAGTAAGTATATATATAATATATATATATATATATATATATATATATATATATATATATATATATATATATATATATATATATATATATATATATATATATATATATATATATATATATATATATATATATATATAAATATATACTGGAATTTAAGCATTAAAATGTTTTATATTACACGACTTAGTGATATGCACGAAATGATAAAACATAAAACCTGCTTAATAGTTTCAAAACTATTTTATTTGCTTAGTGCAAGACAGCAATTACTGAAAAGAGTATGTTGTATGTCTAATCAGGTAAAATGTCCATTCACAGAGATCTAAATCACTCCACTCTAAGCATGACAAAGCGATCATCTGCTCAAGTCCTGGCTGTTGAGTTTGTAAATGAGATGCAGAAGATCAAGTGTCCAGTCGAAATGCACCATGGTACCATCCATGTCCTTTTATTGATCTGAATATCTGATTCTGAAATATAAACACACAGGTGCGAGATATTAGTCATGAAATACTTACACCAAATGTGGTTGAAAGCAAAATTCTCACAGACCGTAAGCCTCAAGGTGCGTGCGTGCGTGCGTGCGTGCGTGCGTGCGTGCGTGCGTGCGTGCGTGCGTGCGTGCGTGCGTGCGTGCGTGCGTGCGTGCGTGCGTGCGTGCGTGCGTGCGTGTGATAGGCTTCGGTGGGGGCAGGGAAAAAAGTTATATCAGTTACCCATATGATTGTAGACAGTGAGACAAGGTTTACATTAGGCTCACCCCTAGGATGAGGGGTGGGGGGGGGCTGGGGTTGGGTGTGTGTGTGGGGGGGGGAATAGGCGAAGCCAGGAATTAATCGGTGGGGGGCACTGGCGGGGGGTCTGGGGGTCCTCCCCCCGAAAATTTTGAAATCTAGGTGCTCTCAGGCGGCCTCTCCTGCATTTTCTCAGGGAAATTTAGACCTGCCGCTGTGGTAAAATTTTAGTACTTTTGTTATTTTCACAAAACTATAATATATTTTTTTTAATTTTATGGCCCAGGGGGGGGGGCATGGCCCGATGCCCCCCCCCCCCCCCACTAAATACGCCACTGCAGTGGTTTGGGGGACTCCTCCCCATCTAACTCCGGAATTTTTTTAAACATAGATGCTCAGAGAGGGCTTCTGAGACACAGTTTTCACCATTTTAGTCCAAATATGAAATAACTAATGAAAATTTTGCCTCAGAGGGCTTCTCTGAGCATTAACTTTTTAAAATGTTTTTGGAGGGGACTCTTGTAGCCACATCGCGTCACGGTCCCTTATTAATGCCACTTTGGTTCATAACTATGCAAAATTAAGAAATGAGATTATGGCTGTTTGAAATTTTATAGGGCAGTATCAAACACAAATTGTCAGACAGTGAAAAACATAGTAACCATATGATGTCCATATCTGTTCCTACCTTGCTACATTTCATTCATTCTTTGGTCTGATATTCACAGTCTTGAACCTGCTGTTTGGATTGTTGATAAAAGTACACAGGTCAGTCAGTGCATGCAACAGTCTGACTGTCTGAACAGAGCTGCGCAGCACGAGGCTGATGCAATAGTGATGTAACTAACGCATTTGGAAGGCGGAATGAATCATGGAAATTAATATATGTTAATACATCTGTGGTCACAGATTTCAGATAATGATTCCCGAATCCCGATGTCCATTCATATTAAGTGGAAATTTGGGAAGTTGGGGGCAAAATAACAAGTTTCTGATATATAGATTCTATATGATATAGATATTGACAACTGTGATAAACATTATAAAAGTGAAAGTTATGGATGTCAGCAAGTTTCCGCCACATCATGCATGTGATATGGAAAATTTATGCATTGCACATTTTAAGTGAGGCAGCTGAGTGGGGGGGGGCACGTGCCCCCCCCCCTCCCCTATGGCTTCGCCTATGTGTGGGGGGAATAGGATGGCGAAGCTGGTGGAATTCTGAAACCAAATTTGCTTTGTGGGTTATTCATATGATTTTAGATTGCGAGGAGATGTCTGCATTAGGTTCTGCATTAAGTCGGGGTGCAGAACATGTGGGATCGCGTTCGTATACCATCGACTGCACATTCTAGTGTATGGATGGTAATGATGTATTGTATATTATCGACTGCACATTCTAGTGTATGGATGGTAATGATGTATTGTATATTACATTATTTGATCAATCGCTCATGCCTGTGCAACTATAATTGCCTCTTCATAACATTTGAATATTTCTTGGCCCAATAATAGACCAGTTTTCAACCCAGAAAGCAGTAATGTAAAATTTCAAGGCAGCTAGATGGTGTGTACGAAGGATCTCAACCACACAACTTGGAATAATTAACACTTTAATGTCCATGAAAAGCTAAGAATGTCCTGAGACAATGTCCATTTGCAGACCAAGAGGCAGCAATGGTTTCCAGTGAAATTAATTTCAAAATATTCAACAGTTTTACTGTATGGTTGTCTTGAAAATGAGATATGGGCAATTCATCGGTGCAAGGGTTATAATCACTGAACCAGCCAAATTAACTTCTGCAGTGGTGTTGATGAATATCTCTAGAGACTATTTACCACTGGAATGACGGCCATGTATGATGGTTATCAAGCAAGTTATCCAATTTTAAAAACATAGATTTTTGACTTTCATAAGAACATTCCTCAAGATCACTGAAAATGTCAGTTAATTTGATCATTAAAGGGTTAATATATGTCATGCATTGTTTGGTGCTTATCAGGTTAATCTAAACATGTACTGAGAATGAGATAGCATTGCACTCCTCTCATTTATAGAATGCAATGCCATCTCAGTCCATGCTTGGAATAGCCTAGTGCATTGTTGTAAATGACATTTCTGGACATGCAGCTTTTATTTTTAATAGGCATAGCCAAATTTTGTTCTTAAGAGAATTGCCTTTGTAACCATATTACTTTGACCACATGAATAACATATTAATATATAGAAATAGGACATTTTGATTGACGTGACAATAAATTTAAGAAAGAATGCATTTCTTTGCCTGGTCAATTACAGAGAAAATTGGCATAATCTAACGTCACAGATGCTAAATGAAGTAGGTGATGGTTTATACTCTAAGCTAAATGGGATGAAATGCATAACTTCTCCTTCTCAAGGGTTGTTAGAGGGCGATTTGTGTCATTTCAGTCTATCACGGAAACGCATTACGCGTCTCTATTAGGCGCTGTAGAATTTTTTGAGTACCTGGAATTTCTTAACTTTAACTATTTTCCTACTAATTCACATCGCCTCTGTTGTGATAAATAAACAGCTAATCGTTTAGATGTGTATATTATGAATTATTACCTCCTGAAGACGCTCAGTTGAATTCTAGCGAAAACGTAACTATCCAACAGGAGGATTCCCATACAACTGTCACGTTTCCAACAACTGCTGACATGCGCAGTGTCCAATCTATGGATATCTATGTTTTTTCCCGGCTAACATCCTGGGAGACGGGAACTACTATACAAGACAAGAAGAAAATTATGAAATCCAAAACGGTCTGGCAACAATGTTCACCAAATTACTTCCGCTTCCGGTTTCTACTTGCGTCATAGAATCAACGTGTTTTCAGCTATTTTGCAATATGTCACAATTACGTTGTTGTATATTTAATAAATTGCCAACCGTTTAGAGTGAGATTCGCTCATGATCTTAGAAACTTAAAATTGGTGTTCATTAATTAGTAACCATGCCACCAAAGAAGGGGAAAGGAAAAGGAAAGAATCATGACGATGACTTTTCTGATGAATCGGAAAAACGTTTAGCAGAACAAATGAAAAAGATGATGGTTGCAGATGACGACGATAACGACGACTGGGGAATACAGAAAAAGGGGAAGAAAAAGGTAAATAAAATGTTTACCCACTACAAAAACTTGTTACTACTACCTTGATCTTGATTATTTGTGTGTTCCCTCTGGTAGACCAGGTCATCTCCCAATAGATCACCAACCAACCGAAACTGACAAGCTACAATATAGCCATATTATGGGTCACCATCGATGCCGGCCGCATTCGATGCCGGCCGCTATGTATATGATGCCGGCCGCCTATAGTATTAGTTTAGAGCATGTAGTTTAACAAATATTTAATAATTAACGAAATATTTAACGATATCGTTTCAGGCTTTATTCAAAATTACAAGTTGAACAAGGCATTTTTCAAAAGTCATGACTTTTCAATTTTCTGGCTTTTCCGTGTTTTAGTCGGCCTTTTAGTCAAAACAAAGCCGAAATACGCCGGAATCTGTGAAAACAAAAAAGTAAAAATTAAGCGATATTTGTTCAAAATATTTAAACATTTAATAATTGGACAATCCATTGTATCGCTGCAGATGATCAACGCGTGTGTTCGATTACAGGACTGCCACAACTGCGCTATTACAGCGGTTCTCCAGACATCAGAGAAAGTATCATCATCATCAGATGGCGAAACTTTCTTCTTGAGCCTGGGTTTCATTAACCTGTTTAACTGATTGGGTGCGGATGAGTGAGATCGAGAACTGAATTGCGTAGAGGTTCTCTCAGTAGTGCTTATCAATCCTTCCTTTAAAGGCGTTGAGTGTTGGAGCTGTTACTGTGATCAGGTAGGCAATTCCAATGCTTGTTCACTCGTATTCTAAAGAACCTCTTTCTGATATCACTGCAGAAGCGTTTGGTGAGCTTGTAACTCTTACCTCTTGTGCGATCACCTGCATCTGATGGCAGTAAATTGACGTTGTACATACTGTGCATGTATTTGTAAGCCTCGATAAGGTCTCTGTGAAGCCGCCTATATACTAGATGGTCTCAGGTGATTTCGGCAGCCGTGTAATTTCGGCAGCCGCAAATATCAATTCGTTTTCGGCAGCCTACCGAGACGCAAATATGGTGCATAAAAACATTACATTTTTGACAGCCTCTCACATTATTACATTTTCGGCAGCATGTTTAACATCGTTATATTGCTGTAAAATATTGTAATGTTATGAATGATATTAAAATTGTTTTACCTTACCGGCGATCTGTATAAGTCTGTCTATGTCTAATAATATTTCCTTTTTTAGGTTAATGCCGTGATTAAGTAACCATAGATCTGAAATTCATAGACCTCATTTTAATTGATGTTTGAAATGTTGAGTATTTTTAAATAAAATTTTCAATTTCCAGTGGAATCGGTTTCAAAATATAGAACAGTTTTCCTGCATAGCTGTCATAAATTTGAGACACGAATATTAATATGGTTAATAGGTTTCGGCTAGTTCGTTTCATCTAATATATATACATATTTATTTATTTGTATATAATATGTATACATATTGATTACTCACGACTCTCACCACGAGAAGGTCAGCCAAATTGAGAGCCAGGTTAGTATGAACAAGTGCATGAACGTGCAAAGATAATTTAGTGAACCATATGAAAACACATTAGTATTATTATTATTATTATTATATAGTTAGGCTACCACGTTATCATTATCTCTGAAATTAAAAATATTATAATACGATAAATGATTCAATATCTTTACAGACTTTACTTTATTATTATTATTATTATAACTGACTAGCATATTTTAGAGACCATATTTTACCACTGAAAAACCCATAATAAGAATATATTATAAGTGCCATTAATGCTAAAAGTTAGTAATTATATTATTCCTTTAACATTGAAGCTACCACAGTTAGACGAAGACTATTTTTGAAAATTTATCACTGAAATGTCTGGCTCATTAGCAGGGTCAGTAATTCTCATGATATATTTTCAAAAATAAACTCTTGGACTGCAGTTGGACATTTTCTTTGAGAAAGTTAATGGGTGAAATAATGTTACATTAAGGCCGTGTTCTCACGAGAGACATAACCGGTGTAACGCGCTACTGAGGTATGCCGCAATACTTAGTGTGCATGCTAATGTTAGTGTTAGCCATCAAACAGGTAGTATTAGAATTGTGAATTGTGATTAGTGCTAACGTTAGTCATGAAAGAGCAAAATATCGATGCCTATAATCGAGTGAATTTGAGATGGGCTCTGAAAAGGGCCTTTCCTGTAGCGGAATTTTCACCTAAAAAAAACACTCGATTAGAACCATCACAACCCGTCTTACGCCACCACACCCTCCACCTCAATCCCATCTCCGTCTCGCCTTGGGCAAGTCAGATGGCTCCCTTGCGTTAGCAGGTCCTGAATCGATAGCCTACTCTCTGAGTAGGCTGTCCAGAGATCTACCAGCTTCTCATTCACCACCACGGCTCCATGGCGCTGATGTCGTGACAGGTCCTGACGCAACACCAACGTCATCTGCATTGTGACCAGCTTCGCCTCCTTGTACAGCAAGCTACACAGCAGATAGAATGGAAGTTGACCTGTTGAAATACAATAGATAAAGCGATCGACCACAATTCCATAACATGATAATCATTATTAAAGAAATATTATATAACAATGTATCAATTTAAATAGTATCTTTATTATTGTTACCTTTCTTGGCCCGATGATTTAGGCGATAATGCCAACCCTCCACGTCATTGTTGAACGCAATTTACCAGTACAATTTCTTGCCGCCGTACTGTATACCTCAAAACCATGATCGCGTGAGTGAAATTATTACGTGGGACGGTATAAATATTGCATATTTCTTAATAATCTTGGTTTATAAAATCAAAATTAATCCTAAATTTAACAATAAATGGCGTCGCGAAAATATATAAATCACGTGATACTGCATGCTCTCCTCTTTTTGGAGGCGAGAAGTGGTGCGTTCACAAATGTAATAGCTAAATGAGATGGTATATGCGCTTTAGCCAGCAAGGTGAACTATCTGGGATGTTTCTGAGGGCGAACTATTATTAATAAAATATATAAATCATGTGATATTGCTCGCTCTCCTGATTTTGGAGGCGAGAGGTGGTGCGTTCACAAATGTGATAGCCAAATGAGACGGTATACACGCTTTAGCCTGAAAGGTGAACTATCCGAGATGTTTCTGAAGGCTAACTATTATTAGTAAACAGGTACTCGGTAAATGCGGATCAGATCTAAACATTAGATATCTATGGATCTAAAGCGCATTCCTAATATCACGTGATTTGTACATTTTCACAATCAAATTTTTTGGATTAATTTTAATGTAATAAACAGTGATTATAACAGAGTACGTACTAGTTAGGTTGTCCAATGTAATAAATTCACTCCCACAAGCCAAGGTGTAAGGCGTCACAAATTTATAATGGGAAATTGTGTACTATTTTCGTGTAAATAACGATCGTTCTTTAAGCATCTTGGCGACTGCATTTAATGTTTTTTGTTGAAATTTACCAATTATAAGTCATATTCGGTTAAAACTGATATGAAAACACATAGCGAAGCCGATATGTCTACATACGTCAAACCGTGCAGTCCAACTCAACCCAAGACCAATTCACCCCATGAATTCGTATACCATAAAATAGGCTATACGATATATCGAAATATCGCGATTTTCTCACCACGATATATCGCGATACTTCCTAGGACAATATCGTGCAAGCCTATGTACCGATACCAGTTATTGCGCACTAGTGACTGTTTTACCGTGAAAATGTCATGTTGATCTGTCAAATTCTAAAAGCTAGCAATGCGCGCATGCGTTAGCAGGTTTCTTCTCCCGGTATAATAATAAACTGTTAACAAGGACTTCAGTTTTGAGTTTGGACACCAGTCGGAAACTTGCAATATGTATCACGAAGTATTCACGGTCGTCTACATATTGCTCGTAACAGACTCTCTTGTAAATCTAAATTCTCCTATAGGGGGTGTATGGCTATTGATCATTGTCTTGTCATTAGTTAGCGTTATGATAAACTTTAAATATAACAAGTTTATCTAGGCTGATTCTGGTCGATTTAGACAATGTTTGTCTCGGAAACTGAGTTATTTCATCGCGAATGCTAAACTCAAGTTAGCGCATCCCCAAATCAAGGCCGAGACAGTATAGCTAGCTACGGCGGCGTACTGCACCTGATTCGCGTAAGCAACAGATTTAGGATGGCATCATGTCGCCAAGATCGACGCATGCGTGACAGTGTTCTTGAGTACTCTTCTCCAAAGGAGGGAACATACTTTCTCGTCAGATTATTGGTTAATAAATATAACTATATAGAAAGCAACCAATGAATCGCAATAAAACTACCGAAAGTAAAGAAAATAAACAATGTTTTACGCGGTAATTTTATGAATGACGTAGTAGTAGTATCTCTATATATAGCATTCATAGTATTCGTAGTAAAACAAGTAACATGTGGGCCCATTGATACACACTTGATCACAGTAAAACTTTTTATCATTCACTTAAAGCCAGAGAAAACAACCATTATTAATTTTAAAATAAAATTGTTAACTCTTTCAACTGAAGTCATAGTATCGCAGAAACTCAATTTTTTCTTAATAAGCTGTTGAATATGTTGGAAGTTTTTAAGGGGACCTGTTGCTCACAGCTGCCATAGCCTGCAACAGCTTCTAGTTAAGCACTAACACTATTCAGCCTTCTTACATTGTATAGAATGATGTGTACTTTGTTTCGTCTACCAGTTGAAAGGACTATGTGAGGGAGGTTGGTAAGTTACAGAATATATGTTAACCTGAGTCAATGAAATCACAGTATTCATGGGAGGCACATCATTCATTTAAAAAAAAAATAATTTGACTGGAATGAGTTGCTGCCTTAAGCAACAACAGCTTCCAATCAATGTAATTGCCAAATCTGCCAATACGTATTATCTTAGGTTTCCTATACTCCCTGACCTTGGCCAGAGCCAGTACATGCATATTCTGAATCTAACATATGTTATACTGAATAATGACAATACTGACTACTGTAGACCTGAAGACAGATACACTATCCTCAATATTCTCAGAAGTCCAATATTAATTATTCAACCATCTGTTCATGTCACATTTGTGTAAACTACATGTCGCATATTACACGTCTTACGGACTACTAATTTGTGAGACTGACTACTGGTTTGCCAAGTCTGGTAGGCCTTCCATCAACTTTTCGCTAATTTTGAACACTGCTTAGAATGCATGCATCAGCAAAAATTCATCCAACCAGATTCGCGGATACAACAAATGTGCCAGTAAGCGATGACATTCATTCTTCCGTTTGAAATGAAATTCAGAAAGTCACAGACCTGTTCAACTTTATCAAGATAAGTCCGATAAAATGGCACACTGGTAGTAAGTTTACTGTTTTAGCGACCATTGTTTCAATTCTCACATGTCATCCAATTCAAGTTCAATCCTACATTGCCTTCACCATGCGCTTGATTAAGATGGTTCCAGTGTTTCCTCGTCTGGTGACGACTCTTCGGGGTCTGAAGACGAGGAGGAGAGATTGCTGCAGCTTGAGATGCCGCGGGGGGGAGAGCATCCAGTGTTTCCTCGTCTGGTGACGACTCTTCGGGGTCTGAAGACGAGGAGGAGAGATTGCTGCAGCTTGAGATGCCGCGGGGGGAGAGCATGGAGGTCCAATCCGTCCTGGACGGAACCGCCTTCGATCTCTCTGGCTTGGCGCAAGCCAGGACAGCGGCTCCGCCCGTGCTGGTTGGTTTGCCGCCAACCGACACGGTGACGGGTGTGGTTGGCCAGGCGTGGTATACACCTATCTCGGCTGGTCCAGCGGTCAGGCATGGGGTGCCGTTAGCGCCCGTGCTTGGCCATGGTTCCTCAACCATTATGGGTCCGCACGGTTTTCCGTGCGGGCCTACTCCATGGACTGATGTTTTCCATGGGGTGGCGGCGGAGCCGTACTGTACCGGAGTTCCTGGCATGTCAGCAATAGCTCCTAGCCGGGAGGCCATTGCTGGTAGGGCCATGAGCACGTCAATGGGTGACGTGTTCACGGGAGTGTCCTCTTCAGAGACAGACTGGTCGGAGGCTCTGGCTTGGCGAGCCAGGGTGGACTCGTCAGTGGTTTCGACCACAGCCGAAGAGGATGCACCCCGTCCATCGGTGGCATCGATTAGGACGGGGATCTTGCCTGCAGCCCGGATCCAGTCTATTGGACTGGATCCAAGGTTTATGGAGTTGTTGGATGCTATTTATAGCAAGCAGCTCCTGACCAAGGGCCTGCGGCCTCCAGGGAGGTGCGGGCGAGGTGTCGTATCCCACGAGGGGAATACGACAAATATGGTGTTGACTCCAGCTACTGCCGTTAAGGAGCGTCTTCTTGGGACGCCCCTTACTCGCCCTAGCATCTTTGGTGGCCAAGCGTGAGCCATCTTAGAAGACACTGCCAGCATTGCGCAGAATCGGTTAGCGGTGAATCTGCAGCTGGAACTAGTGTGACAGGCATACGCACTAGGGGCCCTAGCTAAGCCACTAACTGGGCAACCTTCTAAGTAGCAGAAGAAGCATAAAAGCAAGGCGAAAGCCAAGCCTAGTGCTGCTTCTGCTTCTAGTGGGTCTTCTCAGCCGCCTCCGGCAAAGAAGGCCAAGAAGGTTGTGGAGGCTCCTACCCACCCCAATGTTGCCAATGACCGCTCAGGCAGGAAGGGGAAGGGTAAGTCCTCGAAGGGCGGAAAGAAGGGAGTGGATTGTACCTGAGGGTACGAGGGCTCCCTTCGTATCTGCCTGGACCGCACCTGTGCAACAGGAACAGCAGTGCCAGTTAGACCGGTCAAGCCAAGACCAAAATGGTTCTCTCTCATCAAGAGAAGGGGGGGGGGAGCAGATCGCGAGCCAGACATCCGCATTAGGCGTCAGTGCGTCTATAGTGGGTGGAAGGCTCATGCGTTTCGTCGATGCTTGGCGAGGTGTGACGTCAGACAGTCTTGTCCTATTGTTACGGTGCTTTTAGACCAGATATAGAAAATTATGTGGATTACATTATATCAGTGATTTTACATATAATGCTGTTAATTATGACCACCAGAACCATGTGAAATCAAGCGTGATGATTCCTGTAGACTATAGCCCAGAGAACAATAGCCCTATTAACAACACTTAAGCTGCCCACACTGGTCTTGAGGACAACATATTTCAACCATGCTTATACCTGAACATTTATTTATAAAGCTTCCATTCTGTGTTTACTAAATTGTGGGTTTATAATCTGATAACCCCTTTCTCCTTCGATCAATACTCACCATTCTGTTACTTCTGATATACAGCTGGCCCTGACAGCGGCTCTAGGATTATAGACTTAGAAAGCTTTACCGACTCCTGGGAACCGGGTACTCGGCTCCCAACTGCCGAGTACCCGTTTACCATAGAGCTCATTCTTGTTTGCATAGCAACAAGAGCAATACATGCTTTTTGCATTAAGGATTTTAGTGGTTTTTTTGTGAAACAAAAGATCTAAGTCTTTAATTTGTGATAGTTTGTGTGTTCGTGAAAGGATTAACTAAGGACTATGGAGCATACCGCTGAAGATAACCAGGTTGTATCGTTCTTTATTATCCATAGTTAAAAGACTTAGGTCTCTAAATTTCGCTGTGTCGCATGTTCCAATTTCTAACCCCATAGAATCTGGGACGTGTGCTAACAACGATATATGCCAGACGATCGCCTTCTTTAACCCCCAACAGGCGATCGGCAGATATGAAAATATGTGTTATGCTACGGTATTTCTAACACGAATATCGGCTGACGTCGTTCTCCGTAGGATCCGAGCGGGTGACGTCACACCCGGCCACTCGGATGTTTATGTGAAGAAAATTTTTTCATTAATTCGCGCATTTTGTTCTGGGTGCTGCGTACTAAAGATGGTACCGGAAACTTTAGAATGATCAAGTTTACGTGCGATCACGATCGGTTTGCAATGATCGGTGGTTTCAAAATTCTTGAGTAGATGCGTGGTCTGCGGTTTTACCGTGTGATACAGCAGTTTGTTATACATTTTGTTGTTTTCTTCACATATCGTGCTGCTTTCGTTAGGAGTATAATTTATATTGATTAGTAAATATACCCCGAATGCTATGCGATATGATTCCTGGAGCCGTTACACATCCTGGAGGATCTAATATGGGTGTGTTTGAGCCCGCCGCGTTCTTGTCGTCATAATCAATGCGATCGTTGTTGTAACATGGCGGGGTGGGGTGCGGGGAGGTTACGGTTAATTTATGAGTCAAAATTATTTGAAAATTAATTGTCTGCCTTCCATCCGGGTCTCGTTCCGCTTGTTTATTGTAGGTTTGTGCTTATTTTATAGGCCAAGCCAGCCCCGCCATCATGTGACGAATGTCATAAGTTTGTCCGTGTAATGTTCAAGGACCATGCTTGTTTTGGGTGTTCCCTGTGTAATATAGAGCATAGGTGTAATGTTTGTGCAGTGTGGTCCGTCGAAATGATGGTTAAGTTCCTTGCCCAGAAGGACTTGGCTGGGTCTGACGCGGGGTCAGGCGGTCCGAGACGAAATCGTGTAGCGCCCGGTTCGGCTGGTGGGGGTGCTCCACGTCCCCAGCTGGAGGTGGCGGAGATGGCACCGCCGGCGTGGTTTGGTCAGGCTATGCAGGGTTTTCTGCATAGCGTTCTGCCCACGCTGGTGTCGTCCCTGCTACCAAAGGTTGGGGGTCAGTTTCTCCCCATGCCTGGTACGGATCCTGTCCTCGGAGCCAGACGGGTTCTGTCTCTCTGCGGCCACCTCCGGGTGGTCCAGTAGCGGTGGCCGGTCCGTCAGGTGTGGGAGCCGTCCACCAGGACGGCTCCACGGTTGACTCGTCTAGTGACGGCTCTTCGGAGTCTGAAGACGAGGAGGAGAGGTTGCTGCGGCCCGTGAAGCCGCAGGTGGAGAATATGGAGGTTGATTCCGTCCTGGACGGAACCGGCCTCCATTTGTCTGGTTTGGCGCAAGCCAGGTCAGCGGCTGTGGCTGAGGCCAATCCGTTACCGTGCACCGGTTCCGGGCGGCTTGGTTTGTCACCAGCCGTCACGGGAACGGGTGTGCCGGGCCAGGCGTGGTACTCACCTATCTCGCCTGGTCCGGCAGCCGGACGTGAGGTGCCGTTGGCGCCCGTGTCCGGCTACGGTTCCGCGACTGTTACGGGTCCGTACGGTTTTCCGTGCGGACCTACCCCATGGACCGGAGTGTTCCATGGGGTGGCGGCGGAACCGTGTGGTAGCGGAGTGCCTGGCGTGTCAGCCGTGGCTCCTTGCCGGGAGGCCGTGGCTGGCAGACCCGTGAGCACGTCAACGGGTGACGTGTTTGCGGGGGTGTCTTCGTCGGAGGTAGATTGGTCGGTTGCTCTGGCATGTCTAGCCAGGGTTGACCCGTCTGTGGTTTCGGCCACGGCCGATGAAGATGCGCCCCATCCGTCGGTTGCGTCGATTAGGACGGGGATTTTGCCCGCGACCCGGATCCAGTCTGTGGGACTGGATCCACGGTTCATAGATTTGTTGGATGCTATTTATAGCAAACAACTAATGACCAATGGTCAGCTCCCTGCGGCCTCCAGGGAGGTGCGGGCAAGATGTCGTATTCCGTGGGGGGAATACGACAGGTATGGTGTGGTCACGGAGGATGACCGATGGGTATTGGGAGTCCAGAGTGCCAGGTCGGGTGGCCCCGGTCCAGCACTAGTGGATAAATCCCAAGTACACCAGGAAGAAGTCCTGTCCCTATGTGATGAGGGTGTGAGGGTAGCTATGAGTGCTGTCAACCACTCTTATCGTCTCCTTCAGTCGGTGTGGGCTGAAGCGGGGGCAGGCCACCTTGTGCCACCTGTGGCGCTTTCATGTGTTAATGACGGCTTGGTGCTGTCAATGGATGCATTGGCAAGGGTGCAAGCGCGAGTGACGAAGTCCATGAGGCAAATGGTCATTGACCATATGCGTCCGGCTACGGCAGTCAGGGAGCGTCTTCTTGGGACGCCCCTGACAGGGCCTAGCATCTTCGGTGGCCAAGCGCGGGCCATCTTAGAGGACACCGCCAGTATCGCGCAGAATCGGTTAGCGGTAAACCTACAGAGCTAGTGCGGCAAGCACACGCACTAGGGGCTGTGGGGAAACCGCTAACGGGACAGCCTTCAAAGAAGCAGAAGAAGCATAAAAGCAAGGCGAAAGCCAAGCCTAGTGCTGCTTCTGCTTCTAGTGGGTCTTCTCAGCCGCCTCCGGCAAAGAAGGCCAAGAAGGTTGTGGAGGCTCCTACCCACCCCAATGTTGCCAATGACCGCTCAGGCAGGAAGGGGAAGGGTAAGTCCTCGAAGGGCGGAAAGAAGGGAGTGGATTGTACCTGAGGGTACGAGGGCTCCCTTCGTATCTGCCTGGACCGCACCTGTGCAACAGGAACAGCAGTGCCAGTTAGACCGGTCAAGCCAAGACCAAAATGGTTCTCTCTCATCAAGAGAAGGGGGGGGGGAGCAGATCGCGAGCCAGACATCCGCATTAGGCGTCAGTGCGTCTATAGTGGGTGGAAGGCTCATGCGTTTCGTCGATGCTTGGCGAGGTGTGACGTCAGACAGTCTTGTCCTATTGTTACGGTGCTTTTAGACCAGATATAGAAAATTATGTGGATTACATTATATCAGTGATTTTACATATAATGCTGTTAATTATGACCACCAGAACCATGTGAAATCAAGCGTGATGATTCCTGTAGACTATAGCCCAGAGAACAATAGCCCTATTAACAACACTTAAGCTGCCCACACTGGTCTTGAGGACAACATATTTCAACCATGCTTATACCTGAACATTTATTTATAAAGCTTCCATTCTGTGTTTACTAAATTGTGGGTTTATAATCTGATAACCCCTTTCTCCTTCGATCAATACTCACCATTCTGTTACTTCTGATATACAGCTGGCCCTGACAGCGGCTCTAGGATTATAGACTTAGAAAGCTTTACCGACTCCTGGGAACCGGGTACTCGGCTCCCAACTGCCGAGTACCCGTTTACCCTAGAGCTCATTCTTGTTTGCATAGCAACAAGAGCAATACATGCTTTCTGCATTGAGGATTTTAGTGTTTTTTGTGAAAGAAAATCTAAGTCTTTAATCTGTGATAGTTTGTGTGTTCGTGAAAGGATTAACTAAAGGATACTATGGAGAATACCACCGAAGATAACCAGGTTGTATCGTTCTTTATTATCCATAGTTAAAAGACTTAGGTCTCTAAATTTCGCTGTGTCGCATGTTCCAATTTCTAACCCCATAGAATCTGGGACGTGTGCTAACAACGATATATGCCAGACGATCGCCTTCTTTAACCCCCAACAGGCGATCGGCAGATATGAAAATATGTGTTATGCTACGGTATTTCTAACACGAATATCGGCTGACGTCGTTCTCCGTAGGATCCGAGCGGGTGACGTCACACCCGGCCACTCGGATGTTTATGTGAAGAAAATTTTTTCATTAATTCGCGCATTTTGTTCTGGGTGCTGCGTACTAAAGATGGTACCGGAAACTTTAGAATGATCAAGTTTACGTGCGATCACGATCGGTTTGCAATGATCGGTGGTTTCAAAATTCTTGAGTAGATGCGTGGTCTGCGGTTTTACCGTGTGATACAGCAGTTTGTTATACATTTTGTTGTTTTCTTCACATATCGTGCTGCTTTCGTTAGGAGTATAATTTATATTGATTAGTAAATATACCCCGAATGCTATGCGATATGATTCCTGGAGCCGTTACACATCCTGGAGGATCTATTATGGGTGTGTTTAATGCCCGCCTCGTTCTTGTCGTCATAGTCAATGCGATCGTTGTTGTAACGTGGCGGGGTGGGATGCGGGAGGGTTACAGTTAATTTATGAGTCAAATTATTTGAAAATTAATTGTCTGCCTTCCATCCGGGTCTCGTTCCGCTTGTTTATTGTAGGTTTGTGCTTATGTTATAGGCCAAGCCAGCCCCGCCATCATGTGACGAATGCCATAAGTTTGTCCGTGTCGTGTTCAAGGACCATGTCTGTTTTAGGTGTTCCCTGTGTAATTTTGATCATAGGTGTAATGTTTGTGCAGTGTGGTCCGTTGAGATGATGGTTAAGTTCCTTGCCAGAAGGACTTGGCTGGGTCTGACGCGGGGTCAGGCGGTCCGAGAGTAAATCGTGGAGCGGCCGGTGCGGGTGCTCCACGTCCCCAGCTGGAGGTGGCGGAGATGGCACCGCCGGCATGGTTTGGTCCGGCTGTGCAGGGTTTTTCTGCATAGCGTTCTGCCCACGCTGGTGTCGTCCCTGCTACCAAAGGTTGGGGGGGGCAGTTTCTCCCCATGCCTGGTACGGATCCTGTCCTCGGACAGGATTCTGGACTGGTTACCGAGGGGGCCGTCTCGTACGGCCCCCTGGCAGTCCCGTCTGGCTTCGGCCAGACGGGTTTCTGTTTCTCTGCGGCCACCTCCGGGTGGTCCAGTAGCGGTGGCCGGTCCGTCAGGTGTGGGAGCCGTCCGCCAGGACGGTTCCACGGTTGACTCGTCTAGTGACGACTCTTCGGAGTCTGAAGACGAGGAGGCCGAGGAGGAGAGGTTGCTGCGGCCCGTGAAGCCGCAGGTGGAGAATATGGAGGTTGATTCCGTCCTAGACGGAACCAGCCTCCATTTGTCTGGTTTGGCGCAAGCCAGGTCAGCGGCTCCGCCTGTGGCTGAGGCAAATCCGTTACCGTGCACCGGTTCCGTGCGGCTTGGTTTGGCACCAGCGTCACGGGAACGGGTGTGCCGGGCTGGGCGTGGTACTCACCTATCTCGCCTGGTCCGGCAGTCGGACGTGGGGTGCCGTTGGCGCCCGTGTCCGGCTATGGTTCCGCGACTGCTACGGGTCCGTACGGTTTTCCGTGCGGACCTACCCCATGGACCGGAGTGTTTCATGGGGTGGCGGCGGAACCGTGTGGTACCGGAGTGCCTGGCGTGTCAGCCGTGGCTCCTTGCTGGGAGGCCATGGCTGGCAGACCCGTGAGCACGTCAACGGGTGACGTGTTTTGCGGGGGTGTCTTCATCGGAGGTAGATTGGTCAGATGCTCTGGCGTGGCTAGCCAGGGTTGACCCGTCCAGTCCCTATGCAATGAGGGTGTGAGGGCAGCGATGAGCGCTGTCAACCACTCTTATCGTCTCCTTCAGTCGGTGTGGGCTGAAGCGGGGCAGGCCACCCTGTGCCACCTGTGGCGCTTTCATGTGTCAATGACGGCCTGGTGCTGTCGATGGACGCATTGGCAAGGGTGCAAGCGCGTGTGACGAAATCCAGGAGGCAAATGGTAATTGACCATATGCGTCCGGCTACGGCAGTCAGGGAGCGTCTTCTTGGGACGCCCCTGACAGGGCCTAGCATCTTCGGTGGCCAAGCGCGGGCCATCTTAGAGGATACCGCCAGTATCGCGCAGAATCGGTTAGCGGTAAACCTACAGCTAGAGCTAGTGCGGCAAGCGCACGCACTAGGGCCTGTGGGGAAACCGCTAACGGGACAACCTTCAAAGGAGCAGAAGAAGCATAAGGGCAAGGCGAAAGCTAGGCCTGTTGCGACTTCTGCTTCAGCTGGGTTTTCAGAGCCGCCACCGGCGAAGAAGCCCAGGAAGGTTGTAGAGGCGCCTACCCTCCCCAATGTTGCTCCTGACCGCCCTAGAGGCGGGAAGGGGAAGGGTAAGGCCTCAAAGGGCGGACAGAAGGGGCCGAAGCGTACCTGAGGGTACGAAAGCTCCCTTCATATCCGCCTGGACCGCGCCTGTGCGACAGGAACAGCAGTGCCAGTTATACCCGTCGTGCCTAGAACGAAATGGTTCTCTCTCTCTCTCTCTCGTTAAGAAAGAGGGGGGGCGGACTGCGAGCCGGACAACTCCGTTGGACGTCGAGGCGTCTATGGTGGGTGGAAGGCTCATGCGTTTCGTCGAGGCCTGGCAAGGTGTGACGTCAGACAGTCTGGTCCTGGGATGGTTATCCCAGGGTTACATGCTGGAGTGGTGGGACTTTCCACCACAAAATCTGTCTTTGGCACCTGTCTGGACACCCGTACCAAGGGAGCCAGACAAGTTAGAAGCCGTTCAAAAGGAAGTGTCGGGTTTGCTTCTGAAGGGAGCAATAAAACCAGAAACCGAAACACTCCAGGCTTCTATTCAAACATGTTCCTTGTCCCCAAGAGCACAGGGGGATGGAGACCCATACTCAATCTCAGGCCATTAAATTGGTTTAGCCATACGCCTCGGTTCCAGATGGAAACGCCGAGGTCGGTAATGCGGGATTGAGGAAAGGAATGTGGTGTGTATCGATCGATCTGAAAAATGCATATTTCCACATTCCTATGAATCGCAGTTGGCACAGGTTCTGAGATTTGCGTTTCAGAATCAAGTATGGGAGTTTACAGTTATCCCGTTTGGCCTGTCGACAGCTCCGAGGGTTTTCACAAGAGTGGTCCTTGCGGTGACAGCGTTTCTCAGAAAAGAGAACGTGGCGTTACACACCTACATAGACAACTGGCTGCTCAAGGCAGACTCGGCAGCCAGGTTGAACGTGGATACTGCTCTGACTCTGAAGTTACTTTCAGATCTACGCTGCATAGTCAACGAGGAGAAATCCGAGTTGACGCCCACTCAACGTTTCGTTTATTTGGGGATGCGATTCGACCTCGAGGAGGGCAGGGTTTACCCGTCAGAGCCCGGAGTGGTGTCTCTGTTAGCCATCCTCAAGAGTTTTCGAGTGGGAAACCACATTCAGGCGAGGCGGTTCCTTCAGATGCTGGGCATGATGGTCTCCATGGAGCAGGTTATCCTGTACGCTGCTCTAATGCGAAGGCCTATCCAGTTGTATCTGATGTCTCTGTGGAAACAGAGAACAGAACCCCTGTCAAAACTGGTGCCAGTTTTGGAGCCGATAATATCGCATCTTCTATGGTGGAAACAGCGTCAGAATCTCCTATTAGGGGTTTCGCTGCACCTACCCCGCCCCCAGCTGTCCGTCTACACGGATGCATCGCTGGAAGGGTGGGGTGCCTGCCTGGGAGAACACCAGGTCTCGGGCACATGGACTCTCCCGGAGAGTCAGCTGCATATCAATCTGTTGGAAATGATGGCAGTGGAACTGGCGTTGGAAGCAGGGTTGGAAAAAAATCGATTTTTTTCAAAAAAATCAAATCAATCGATTTTTTTGATTTAAATCGATTTCAATGATTTAAATCGATTTTTATTCGCGACATCCCAGGAAATTACGTAAAACTTATACAGTGAAACCTGTATTAAGACACTGGCTGTGGGAGTCGCAGAAGGTGGTCTCTTAAGACAGGTGGTCTCTTAATACAGGTCCAGATGCATTGCTAAACTGTATTTTGGAACTGAATAAAGTGGTATTTTTATGACTTATTTTTAACTGAATTTTAAGCTTGCTGGTTTCTTAATACAAAAAAACTTTGTTCGCTTAAGCAGTTTTAACAGTATTATTATTGCATCATTTTTTATTGCATCATTTTTTTATTGCATCATTTTTTTATTGCATCATTTTTTTTAAATGATGCAATAGAAAAGCATTTTTTCATTCTTGAAAAATACAGTCAAAACTGCTTAAGTGACAAAGGCTATGAAATATTTTCAATTCCATAATTAGCAAAATGTCTAACTCCGGCCGAAAACAAGATCCAATATGGATTCATTATGAGAAAGTGAAGACCCCAGATAAGGCCGGTGTCCGGGCTGTCTGCAAGGTCTGCCGACACGAACTCCAAGGTATCCCAGAGCGGTTAAAAAAACATGCAGCCAATTGCACAGGTCCACCAACACCAGCACTTCAAGGTCTAGCTGTAGCCGCAACAGAAACGGGGACTTCATCTCAATCTGAGCAGCAGCAGCGCGTTGAAACTGTTGTTGATCAAAACGATGTGGTGGTGATGGAAGTTGAACCTCTGTCAACTTCAAGTTCTGCTTCAGCGGCAGTGAAGCGCCCAGTGCACGGTCAATTAGCTGCTGGTACATTGGCCGCTAAGATACCCAAGCTGAATTATGGTCTACAGAATTATGTCATCAGAACTTCAGCAGAAAAACGTGGTGAATTAGATCGTGATGTAGCTAGGATGGTGTATGCTACGAACTCCCCATTTCGCTTAGTAGAAAATAGACATTTTATAAACCTTGTAAAAGATTTACGACCAGGCTATCAACCACCATCCAGAAAGGACATAGAGGGGAAATATTTGGATGTTATCTACACAGAAGAGCGGGAGAAGGCGAGAAAAAATTTGGAAGGTGAACTTGTCTGTCTAGCATTAGACGGTTGGAGCAATATTCATAACGAGCCTATCGTATGTGCTACAGTGACGACCTGCTTAGGTGATATTTACTTAGTGGATACTACGGACACCTCTGGACATCCTCACACAGCGGAATATCTTTATGACATTGCGAAGCAGACAATTGAAAACACGCACAATGATTTTGGGTGCATTATATGTAGTATCGTCACAGACAATGCTGCTAATGTAGCAAAGATGCGAGAGTTCTTGAAAGAACGACTGGGTTTCAACATGATTGCGTATGGATGCACGCCTCATCTTCTAAATCTGACTTCAAAGGACTTAGAAATGGGTAATGTTAAGGAGCATGTCACACAAGTTGTGAAGTATTTCCGAAATAACCACTTTGCTAGTGCCCAAATACGCCAATCATCGTGCAGAAAGTTAGTGATGCCAGCAGATACAAGGTGGAACACAATGTACGATTGTTTAAACTCGTATTGTGAGGCATGGCCGACACTTGTGACAATCTGTGATGGACATACTGACCGCATAGATGTTGCCATTGCCAATAAAGTTCGTAATGTAGTAATCAAACGTTCTGCAGATGAATACCGACTTTGTTTGAAACCAGTAGCTTGCGCTCTCGATAAAGCTCAATCGGACAATTGCACAATAGCAGAAGCAGTTGAATTATGGAAAGATGTAAAAACGGCCCTGCATAATGACACTAATAATTCAACAAAGCGTGCGGCCGATAAGCGTTATCAACAAGCTGTGACACCTCACCACATGCTGGCCAATCTACTCCACCCTAAATACCGTGGTCGAAACTTGACTCAGCAAGAACGTGAAACTGCACTCACCGTAGCATCCGAAATCCCTGGTTTGATGACTTTGGTAATCAAATTCGAGGCCATGGCACCACCATTTCACATTCTTAAATTTAACGACGAAGTTGTTAATGGAGTAACCTCTCTTCATTGGTGGAAGTCGCACAGACGTGACTTCGAGGATGATCTGCTGGAAGCATTTGAATTCACTCAGCGTCTGATGTCAGCTGTGGCGGCGTCAGCTGGTGTCGAGCGCGTGTTCTCCAGCTATGGGCTCGTGCAGAGTAAGTTGAGAAACAAACTTGGAACTTTAAAAGCGGCTAAACTAGTATTTCTTTTTCGGTCCCTAAACTGTGACAAAGAAAATGACTTCCGGTTTCAGTTGAATGATGATTGTTGACTAGACTAGTGAAGTACAATTGCAGCATTATTGAAAACTGAAAGTGAAAAGTGATGACAGACACATCTATCTGTGACTCAGTTAGGTTTGCGCGATATTGCTTGAGAGAATATCGATATCGTTATTATAAAAAAATTGCGGTATCTCAATAGTCAATATATCGAGTGTTCTGGTTAATCACTTAATTGTGAATAATTAAAGAATATGCATCCCATCATTCATAACATATTGAATATTTTGAAAGCAATTTCACTGGAAGCCGTTGCTGCCTAAGTCAGCAACGGTTTTCAGTGAAATTGCTTTCAAAATATTCAATATGTTTATTATGTTACGAATGATGGGATGTCTATTCTTTAATTATCACTGTTTGAACTAATAATATATAGAGTTCAAAATTTATATGTTACGTCATATTAGCAACGATTTTTCAATTTTGTTCACAATTGCATCACAGATACAGTGAGTAGCAATAGGACAGAAATGATGCAATGCATAAATCTAACGAATTAGCCCTAATTAGATGCACAAAATCTATGAAGGTATGCAAAAGTCATCATTGTCTAAGTCTATCAACCTTGTTAACTTCTGTCTTTAAAAATATGCTCAAATTAAAATTGATAAACTGGTGTACATTTTTCAACAATTTTGGTGGACGATGTTGCTGTCTGCGACAGCTCTATCATCCACCAAATTTGTTGAAAAATGTACACCAGTTTATCTTTAACCCTTAGCACACTGATGTCGAAATTTTTAAATTTCAAATTAAATTTAAAGATAAACTGGTGTACGTTTTTCAACAAATTTTGTGGAAGATGGTGCTGTCACAGACAGCAGCATCGTCCACAAAAATTGTTGCAAATTGTACACCAGTTTATCTTTAAATTTAATTTGAAATTTTAAATTATCATGCTCCAGAGTGCTAGGGGTTATGTTTATTTTGAAAAATTAAAACTCCTACATCAGTGTGCTAAGGGTTAATGTAATGTAATGATGTGTTTACGTGTTACAATGTATATAGTTTCTTGCCAGTTTCAGCAATTACTGATTTTGATTTTTGAAGTTGTAGTAAACTACTTAATTTAATAACATTTCAATCTTTATTGTTTTAGTGTTAAATAAAATGGAGCCCAAAAGTCCAACTTGATAAGCACTAGCCAATAGTAATCGAGACACTCAATGACACTCCAGAGTGACTCCAGACGCATGTCATAGCTGAAAAAAGAGACAGTGTCTTGCTTTAAAAGAGTGTGCTTTTGGAATTAGACTAATAGTAATAGCCATACTGGCCCATACATGACTTTTCATGTACACTATTGCTTTAATGGTCATGTAGTGACATGTACGCACATGGAATTCTCCTCTTCTTTACAGCTTACACATACTTAATGATCATACTTTGTACACATGTGTGATGTACTGTGTACATGAACCTCAAGTATGTAGATTGTAGATGTGGACTCGTGCACTGGGTCTAGTCTTGCTGATGACAAATATGAGCAATTAAGTGTATAATTCTATTTTGTGTTGATGTTCAAGTGCCATGGAAGCAGTAAAATAATTATGTTACTTTAATTTAACAAAATTACTGTTAATTGTATTAATTACTTGAAAATTCCTCTATTTTTGCAAAACTGATTTAAATCACGATTTTTTCGATAAAAATCGAGTGATTTAAATCATGATTTAAATCATGATATAAATCAATTGATTTAAATCAAGCCAACCCTGGTTGGAAGAGTTCCTTCCGATGATCAGGGGCAAGGTGATATTGATACAGTCGGACAATTCGACAGTAGTATCATATATAAATCGCCAAGGCGGGACCAGGTCGCCCACTCTGTGTATCAGGGTGTGGCACTTGATTCAATGGTGCAGGAATTACTCAGTTGTTTTGAAAGCAGCTCGTATTCCTGGCCGATTGAACATTCTGGCGGATGCTTTGTCTCGCAGACAGAGAATCCTGCCAACAGAATGGTCCCTCAACCCTCCAGTTCTGCGACGGATCTTCGAGCATTGGGGCAAACCCAACGTGGACTTGTTCGCCACAAAGGAAAATGCTCAAATCATGACATATGTCTCGCCGATTCCAGATCCAAATGCCGTCGATACAGACGCTCTGGCGATAAGCTGGAGAGGGATGCACGCTTACGCGTACCCACCCACCATTCTTCTACCGAAGGTATTGGTGAAGGTCAGGGAGGAACCGTGTCTGGTCCTGCTGATAGCGCCGTATTGGCCGAGCAGGGCGTGGTTCACGGATCTTCTAGATCTGCTGGTGGAAAATCCTGTGCAGTTGCCCGAGATTCCGAACATAATCTCCCAGGCCAAGGGACGCTTCCTACACGAGCGTCCCGAAATGTTCAAATTGACTGCGTGGATGTTATCAAACAACGTTCCACGTCGGAAGGCTTTTCTCGACAGGCTGCTAATTTCATCGCGGCTGCGAGAAGGAGGTCAACCTTCAAGTCATATAACAACAAGGTTAACAGATTTGCAGACTGGTGTGAAGAAAAGGGTATTGATACCTTTCAATCCACTATCAGCAAATAGCAGACTTTCTCTGTGAGCTGTTCTTTTGAGGACTAGCTCCCGTCACAATTGCTGGATACAAGTCAGCTTTGGCATCAGTTATCCCTTGTCTAGCCAACAGGGATAGTCCAGAGGTGGCCCAGTTAAATGTGATGGTGAAGGGAATGAGCACTCTCCGACCGAGACAACCGGTAGTCATTCCAGCCTGGAGTCTATCTTTAGTGCTTAATGTACTGGCCAAGCACCCTTTCGAACCGTTGCGTTCGGCTAGTCTAAAGCATTTGACTCTAAAGGCGGTCTTTCTATTGGCAGCTTCCTCAGCTAGAAGGCGCAGTGAGATCCATGCGCTTTCGGCAGAGAGGAACCGATTTATTGTTTCTGGAGAAGGTCTGCGTCTACTGCCAAGAGCAGAGGTTATGTCAAAGAACCAATCTTTGAGATATCCCGGCAAACCGATCATTATACCGAAGTTAACTAGGTTTGATCGTGATGCCAGTGTCTGGTGCCCGGTCCGTGCTTTGACTAAGTACAAAAGACGGACAGGCCCGTTACGGTCAAATGATAGGCTTCTGTGGATCTGTCATAAGAAGCCATATGGCGCTGCATCCATGGATTCTATCTCTCGTTGGGTAGTCGAATGCATTCAGACTAACCATGAGATTGTGACTGGGCACCAGGTGCAATGCGCAAGGGCACACGATGTTAGAGGAATAGCCGCCTTGACCGCCCTTTACAATGGTGTTCCGTTAGAGGACATCATGGCTGTTGCACAATGGCACTGTGAGTCCTCTTTCACGGATTACTATATGAGGGATGTGTCAGACTCCGCCAATCCACTCGCTTTAGCTGTTTTGAAACGATAGTTATACGACCACACTGCTCTTCTCCATTTTTTGGCATTTGTAAGAAAGAATTAAGAAGCAGACATGGTCAAGCGAGAGGATATCAACCAGATTGTGTCACTGATGGCCGGACAAGTGAATGGTTGGAGGCTCCACGTCTGGAATCCAAATATCATGAGGTAATTCAAGATTGAGTTTTTTGTATTATGTCTATATATCATGTTCATTCATCATATATACCGTGCTCATTCCTAGGCTGATATATGCAAAGAGCAGTTGACCTTCTTAGCATATTTGTGTTTCAGGCGAAATGCATGTTCGTGAGTTGTCTCCCTTTTCTTAGGAGAAAAAAAAGGCGGGGGGTGGGCAGTGATGCGAATGTGATTCGGTCCCTTAACTTGATGGTCCTTTTAGCTCTCCATTGGTCAAGTTTAAGTCTTAGCTCTCTCCAAGGGGCAAAAGTAGCAATTGATGGCTTGCCCCTTCCCACCAGGTTACTGTCTAAATCTGGTGTATATCAGAAGTAATAGAATGGTGGGTATTGATCGAAGGAGAATGAAGGAAATTTCAATTTCCCTTTCTCTGAGATCTAACAATACTCGCCATTCTATTACGGACCCAGACTCCCAGCCCCACGGAGGCAAGCCATGGGTATCTCTTGTTTGGTGGCTATGCAAACATTATGAGCTTCATGGCAAACGGGTACTCGGCAGTTGGGAGCCGAGTACCCGGTTCCAGGAGTCAGTAAAGCTTACTAAGTCTATAGTCCTAGGGCCCAGCTATCCAGGATAGCTTGTATCAGAAGTAATAGAATGGTGAGTATTGTTAGATCTCGGAGAAAGGGAAATTGAAATTTCCTTCATTCCTAGCTATGCTCCACCCATTTCTAGCTATGCTCCACCCATTTCTAGCTACCCTTCGGCCATTCCTACCTATTCTCAGCCCATTCCTAGCTATGCTCCACCCATTTCTAACTATGCTCCACCCATTTCTAGCTATGCTCAACCCATTTCTAGCTATGCTCTGCCCGTTCCTAGCTATGCTCTGCCTGTTCCGAGCTATGCTCTGCCCATTACATCTGATGGAATAAATTTGAAACTTGAATTCCTATCTACAGATAAGCTGTTGAATCTTTTGAAACTAATTTGACTCGGGGTTGTTGCTTCCCATTCAAATTAATTTTAAGGTATTCAGTACATATAGATTCTTTTTTAAATTATACATGATTGTATAGTCATTAATTCATACACTTTTCGTGACAGAGCTCCGTTTCTGTTATTGTGATGTCAGCTAATGTGTCACAGACTTGATTATAATGTCAGATACTTGAGTTACATAGTTAGGATCCCTCGATTGAAACTTTAGCATGCCTTTCATACGGGTCATTCCATATAAAAGGACCAAAATTTTTGAAATCCGTCAAGTCATAGTTTCAGATTTCCTTCAAACTTTGTCAGAGTAAGCATATGTATGTATTAACAGGAAATTCCAAGTATTATAGTGAAAGGTCAAATACTTTTTGAAAACTGGCCTATCCAATACCCCCTGCCTAAAATTGACAAAAATTTGTAACAAAATTTCTATGTTTGAGGCTTCATATCTCACCGACTACAGTGCTCACAATACTAGGTCTTTTTATTTTAACAGTCTGGTCACCATAGTTCGAGAACTGACCTGTTTTAGGCATGTATTAGGGGGTCGTCAAAAATGCCAAAAAATGTGATTTTTCATATTTTAATCCAAATTTGGTGATGCCGTAAAATGTATTTGTATTTGGTTTACACAAATGATTTCTATCCTGTTAACTAGAGCTACTGCTACTTTAGTGATATTTATTACCTAATGGCAAGATATGCTCCGCAAAAATTTTGGGGGAGCCATACCCCCACCCCTGTTCGCCAAAATGGGGTGACTTCATAACATCTTTTTTCAAAATAACCCCTTTCAATTTTTTTAATATTTTGGTGAATGTTATATATATGGTCAATGGGTACAGGGCCAAAAGGTTCACTCTTACATTTGTTTCCTTTTAGAGCTATGGCAAATACAAAATCTGATATTTTTTCAAAAACTTGTATGATATTCGATTTTGGGGGGTTAATAATTTTAAAAGTATACACTCTAGAAGTATGAAACAAGAGATGTAGCGCATTTCCCTGCCTTATTAAAAGAAACAACCAGCATTTCCCTTTTACAAAATAGATAAACATGGATTTTAGAGATGTCAAAACCTTACTTTGTTAAAATTTGACATTTTTGTGGGTAAACTACAAGTCATTATTCAACAACATTTTCAATGGGAATAACATATTGCCTGGAGAATATTTAAAAAACAATTTGACTATAAGTTGTTGCTGACTTAGCCATCAATAATTTTCAGTCAAATCATTTTCAAAATATACACCAGGTACAGAGTTTGTCCTGTAAGCTGGTCGAGCTGCAACAGCTCATCACTCAGTCTTGAGTTATCCAGTGTTAATAAAGACTGAGAGATTTCATATCTAGAGAAAATAACTCAACCTTCAGAGCTTTGTATATAATTAGGTCAATTGCTGTAATAGACATAGTGTAGATATGGGATTGTCTTCTGGGGGGTCATGACCCCGGGGACATCTTACATTTGCAGTCTAAGACCCCGGTGAATTACCACATTTGAATACCAGGCGAGATAAGGAACGGATAACACGATGAACGATCTAGTGTGTGCTCAAGTCGATGTGCGAAACTAACATGAAAATGTAATTAATACAATAAGTAAAATTGGAATAGAATAGACTAAGATTTAGGGCAGCGAGCTGATGGAATCTATCGGTGGTTGAAAGATGAAAGTTGTTGCTGCAGTCACGGCATAACCTTTTATCGTATTCAGCAGAAGTTACGACCAATAGTTTTCTAAATATTCAAGCAAGAGCGTCGGTAGGGGCTACGGACAGAGTATATGTATATAGCACAGATTGAATGAATCATAGAAAGACGTAGTAACGTGGCGACGACCGACTTACCATGAGACCGTGGTAATGGGACCGAATTTCTATAATTGTATAGAGGCGACACCCACGACACCAGATACGGCGCCGGGTGTGGTGAAGTGGATATGCCACTTGATACCTACGTCGTGACACCCTTGCAAAATGCAGGCGCAGGCCTAATAAGCAAGGGGCCGGACATGGACATAGTAGCGTCTGGCGCCAAAAAGATTAGAAAACCAGACGAAAAATGTCGAAACACTCATCCATCGGTATCAAATTTGGGGAGGTTATCGGATAGGATTCCATCACTTAACTTGTTCGGTGTTCTATTCATAAGAGAGAAAATCGTGATTTGATTAGTCAGGATGACGTCACAATCAATGAGCATTGAATCAAACTCTGGAAAGAAGAACCAAAATGAACATGGTAAAGAACAGGAGAGAAGTATAAAAAGTGGACTTTAACGGTAATGAAAAAAGTCCGGTCCGCCTCGTACCTTGTACCAAGTTCGCGTCGAATGATTTTGGGTAGCCAGTTTTGAATAGTATAGCAAATCAGAGTAGTTGAGAGCAATACTAGTTCATTTAAGAATAGATAGGCAAATACATATAAAGTATTAGATTGTAATTAGTGAGAGAAAAGCTCACAATTTTAGTCATATCGTACAGTTAGAATAGAATAAATCTATCACCTTGATAACCAAGGCACGAGTTTGGTTTTGTTAAATCTGGATACTACGGAAGACCACCGTAGCGAATCTATACGTTCTGAAACATCAGTCAGATCAGGCCCGGATACGAATATAAATATCGTCTGATACATCTTTTAGACGAGGCGAGCTCGTATCATTCTCTTTCATCCTCGGTAAGACAGGTTGTCGCAGCAACCTCACATACAAGTCTTGCCGAAGTGGGAAGAGGGTTAATTCACGAGGACCCGAAGATCAAAAATCTTCAATAGGTAGTGAGGTGATATCAATGATTAGTCACATGGTCTCAGTTTTTCTCAGAGATCTGCATGCAAGTATTGCTATCAACAAGAGTTCAGTCAAGCATTTTAAGTGATCAAGATTAGGCAGCATGACCAGTGAAAGTGTTTAATAATTACTGCTTTGAAACATTGACATTGTTGCTGATACACAAATGTTTAGATATTTACCTTAGAAATTTAATAATTCACTATACATTTTAATGATAAATTAGGCCTTTTAATTTGAAAAGTGTAAACTTTGACTAGGACAAGTTGCACAATGGCTGAATTACCAGAGTCATTTTGTTCAGTTGGACGTCTCACTAATGATAAATGTCATAAGTTTACGGATAAATGCTCTGTAAATGATGTTGTACAATTGACGGCTACAGATAAAACACTTGTTGCAATGAGAAGCGGCCAGAGTGAGGATAGTTTAGAAACAGTGTGCTGTTGCCACAAGAAACACTATCTGCATATATTCCCGATGATGAAGCAGAACACTTCATGTTTGTTGTGATCCCCTAAAAGTTCACAAAAAGCTTATTAAAAAGGGACTAGTTAATATAGATCAAGAAATTGTGGCATTAATACAGTCGAAAACTAGAGAGAGAAAACAACCTGGCCAAAAGATTTGCCATCATTGTTTGCAGAAAATTAATAACCTGACAGATTGTAGTGACAGTGAACCGGAATCAATGGCCATAGCAGATACTTTGTACAGTAATGCTGAATGCCTCAACTCTAGTTTCTCAGCAGTTGGAGTTTCTCCCCTAAAGAGTGTCCATTCAGAAAGGAAAGTATGATATGGTAAACGAAAAATCAAACAAATGGCAGAAGCAACAACAAGTCACGTGGCATCCCACCTAGGTTTTCCACCTAATAAATTAACATGAATGAAAAACTGTCTGTGTCATCACGAAATCAAAAGATACAAGTATTGACTATTACACCTAAATCATGGTCGATAGATAAAACTGTTCAGGTTTTTCAGGCATGTGGTGTTACGCGTTATATGGTGAAACAAGCCAGACAACTTGCGCAGAATGATGGAATACTCGCTGATCGTGAAACCTTTAAAAGAAATAAGCTTGATCAGCATACACTAGATAGTGTTATTAACTACTACCAAGATGATACTGTATCTAGACTATTACCCGGGAAAAATGACTTTGTTACTATAAGAATTTGTGGTACCAAAGAACATAAGCAAAAACGGCTAATCCTGACAAATTTGAAGGAAGTACATGCTAATTTCAAAACAGAAACTGGACTTAAAATTGGTTTCTCTAAATTTGTTGAGTTAAGACCCAAATGGTGTGTAACTGGTTCTTCTAGCGGCAGCCACAATGTTTGTGTATGCGAAAAACACCAAAATGTAAAGTTTATGGTGGATGTTATCTCTGAAGACTATCATAACCTAATTGACAAATCTGTATGTGACAGTAGTTCTAGAAATTGCATGCTGCAACGATGTGAAAAGTGTCCAGGAACTGCATTTCTCAAAACTTACTTAGAGCAAGACCTTTACGAGCACATGGATGAGGATGACATCATTAAATTCAATGAATGGGTATCCACAGACCGAATTGAAATCATGCGCCGAGAAGTATCAGTTGAAGATTTTATTTCTATATTATGTCAACGGATCCAAGAATTAACACCACATTCCTTCATAGCGAAATCTCAGTGTGAATTCTTGAAAGCGTGCAAACATGATTTAGATGACACTACTGCCATTGTTGTTCTCGACTTTGCTGAAAATTACAGCATTATTGTGCAAGATTGTGTACAGGGATTTTATTGGAACAATTCTCAAGTCACGATACATCCTTTGGCATTTTATGTTAAGGCTTATGGAAAGTTGAATGAAGAAAATGTATGCTTCATCTCTGAGTGTCTGAAACACGAAAAAAATACTGTGTACTGTTTTCAGGAGATTTTTACAAGATATTTGAAGGAAAAGTATCCCAATATTCATATAATTAAATACTTTAGTGATGGGTGTGCAGGACAATACAAGAACTTCAAAAACTTATTAATGTCTGCCATCATTATTCAGATTTTGATATTAAGGCAGAATGGCATTTCTTTGCTACCAGCCATGGTAACGGTGTTTGCAACGGTATCGGTGGCACAGTGAAGCGCTTAGCCGCAAGGGCTAGTCTGCAAACAGCGCTTATACAAAATGCTAGTGAATTGTATGAATTCAGCCAACAGAACATAAGCAAGATCAAGTTCTTCTTAGTTAGTAAAGGTGAGATCCAGAGCCATCATACAATGTTGGAAGAGCGGTATCTCCTTGCCAAAACAGTGCAAGGAACCAGGTCATTCCATTCGTTTGTTCCAAATGACACTAACTCTATCACAGTAAAGCGAATTTCAACTGATGATGTTTCATACACTCGGTCATTTTCTAACACACAACCTGGTATGTCATCAGAGATTCAGAATTTAAATATCCCTATGGAACTGTCTTTGAGTGACTATGTTGGTGCATTGTATGACAAAAATTGGTGGTTTGGCATAGTGTTAGAAATTAGTCTAGAAAATGAGGACTGTCTCATTTCGTTTATGAAGCCGCATGGACCAGCTCGATCCTTTAGTTGGCCAAGGCGCACAGACCAGTGCTGGGTTCCTTTTTGTGACATTCTAAGTAAGGTGTCAACACCATTGACAGCAACTGGCCGGCAGTACACTTTTCCACAAACTGATATCGACTTTATAAATGGACTATTTAAATAATTTGGAGGAGCGGTATATGCTGGATCATGTACCGTATCATCAATTATTGCTGAGGTATGTAGTATTATGTACTATCTCTTAACACTTTTATATTATATCATGTGTATTAACCAATGCCTGTCTCAGTTTATTAAATAATTCCATGAAATGGGTGACATTTAGGCATACTTTAGTATGAGAGATTACACATATTGGCCTGGTCGCAGTGTGTCAAAATTGTCTATAAATGGCCATAGAAGTCCATGTAGCTGTAGTAATATGACCATAATATACCATTCAATGTCCACCTATGATGAAAAAGTATCTAAAATGCTAAAGTGGAGATATTTTAAACTTTTTAAAACAAATTAGATTGTCGCAAAAAATGTCAAATTTTTACAGAGTCAGGTCTTTGGGTCTAGAAAATCGATGTTTATGTATTATATAACCAAGGAATGCTGATTGGTTCTTCTAATATAGCAGGAGAACTGGTTGTATCGCTTGTTTCATGCCTCTAGGCCCTATAATTTTAAAACTATTAACCCCCAAAAATGGAATATTGTACAAGTTTTACAAAAAGATCACATTTCTAATATGCCATAACTCCAAAAGGGAACAAATGTAAGAGTGCAAGTTTTAACCATGTAACTATTGACCATATATCTACCATTCACCAAAATAAAATAAAAATTGAAAGGGGTTATTTTGACTTAATAGGCGATGAAGTTGGCCCTCTTTTGTGAACAGGGGTGGTGCATTGGGCCCCCCAAATTTTTTGATGAGCAAACCTTGCTGTTAGTCAGTAAATATTACTAAGCTAATATTAGCTCTAGTGAACTGGGTAGAAATCATTTAGTTACAGCAACTATAATATACATTTTACTGTATCACCAAATTTTGTTGAAACAGGAAAATTAGCTGTTTTTAACGTTTTTGGTGACCCCTAAAACACACCCAAAACAAGTCAACACATATTGCTTGTTATTTTCCTCAAGTATGCTGACCAGAGCATTAGAATGAAAAGATCTAGTATTGTAAACAGTATATTGGATGAGATATGATGTCTCAAACATTGGATTTGTACTTGAAACTTTTGTCAATTTTAGCATAGGGGTCTTTGAGAGGGCATTTTTCAAAAAGTATTTCACATATCAGTTAAAAAATTGTCATGCTCAACTAAAACATCCATATACTCACACTGAGAAAGTTTGAAGGAAATCCGTGACTATGAGTTGACGGGCATTGGTCCATCTTATACGGAATGACCCATACAGAAAGTAAAGAAGAGCAAAGGGGGACAACTCAGGCGCAATGAAACCAGCTATGCTACACATAGTGAAACCCGCATCGTGCGACAATAGCCATAAATTGAAATCAACCAGTCCTGCTGTGTATATATATATAAAGTACTGGTATCATCTCTAATGCCATGTACATGCCTTATTACTAAGGCTACGTGATATATCGATGTCATATTGAAAACTGGTATCATACCGTATTACTCTGCTATTTATTCACAGAAAGAGAGACAGCCTAAAGGTAAAAAAGCAGATGCTGATTCTGATGCAGAAAGTAAAGCCAGTAAACATCAGGACGATGAAGATGATGACCATGTAGATGACAAGAAGGATGAAAGTGATGACGACGATCATGCTTCGAAATCTAAAGGGAAGAAGGTTATAGCTTATAGCGTTATGTTTAATCCTTTAACTCTCACTACTCTGATGTCAAACTTTTAAATTTTCAAATAAATTAAAAGATGAACTGGTGTTCAATTTGCAATAAATTTGGTGGAAGATGTTGCTGTCATAGACAACAACATTGTCCACCCAAATTGTTGAAAATGTACACCAGTTTCTTTGTTATTGCCACAGTAAAAGATAGAATATTGACATCAGCGTGGTCAGGGTCAAAGATCAACCCTCTACAGTGGTCTTGAGTAATGTTCATTTACAGACTAAGAGAAGAGTATTTATCACTGGAATGACTGGCTTGATAATCGAGCCAGTCATTCCAGTGGTAAATTTTTTAGGCTAGTCTACTCTTGACCTGCAAATGGACGTTCAATAAGCTTAGCAAATATTTTGATTTTCTCGACCAAATTTGACCATTATGAACTTCCCATCATTTGTCTCCAAATATCCTATATGTAGAGCAGGTCTCTTGACCAGCTTGACCATTACAAGGTGAATGAAAAATTATTTTTAGTTGCGACTCACTATGAGTATTGAACCATAACTGTAGTTGTCTTGACCTCTCATAAGCATCATTGCAGAAGCTGTGAGCCCTCATAAGCATCATTGCAGAAGCTGTAACCCCCTCATAAGCATCATTGCAGAAGCTGTGAGCCCTCATAAGCATCATTGCGGAAGCTGTGACCCCTCATAAGCATCATTGCAGAAGCTGTGACCCCCTCATAAGCATCATTGCGGAAGCTGTGACCCCTCATAAGCATCATTGCAGAAGCTGTGACCCCCTCATAAGCATCATTGCAGAAGTTGTGACCCCTCATAAGCATCATTGCGGAAGCTGTGACCCCTCATAAGCATCATTGCAGAAGCTGTGACCCCCCTCATAAGCATCATTGCAGAAGCTGTGACCCCTCATAAGCATCATTTAAGAAGCTGTAACCCTGTCATAACCATCATTTCAGAAGCTGTAACCCCTCATAAGCATCATTGCAGAAGCTGTGACCCCCTCATAAGCATCATTACAGAAGCTGTGACCCCCTCATAAACATCATTGCAGAAGCTGTAACCCCCTCATAACCATCATTGCAGAAGCTGTGAGCCCTCATAAGCATCATTTAAGAAGCTGTGACCACCTCAAGCATCATTTCAGAAGCTGTAACCCCCTCATAAGCATCATTGCAGAAGCTGTAACCCCGCATAAGCATCATTGCGGAAACTGTGACCCCCTCATAAGCATCATTGCAGAAGTTGTGACCCCCTCATAAGCATCATTGCAGAAGCTGTGACCCCCTCAAGCATCATTGCAGAAGCTGTGACCCCTCGTAAGCATCATTGCGAAGCTGTGACCCCTCATAAGCATCATTGCAGAAGCTGTGACCCCCTCAAGCATCATTTCAGAAGCTGTGACCCCCTCATAAGCATCATTGCAGAAGCTGTGACCCCCTCATAAGCATCATTGCAGGAGCTGTGACCCCCTCATAAGCATCATTGCAGAAGCGATGACCCCCTAATAAGCATCATTGCAGAAGCTGTGACCCCTCATAAGCATCATTGCAGTAGCTGTGACCCCCTCATAAGCATCAGGAGCTGGGACCCCCTCATAAGCATCATTGCAGAAGCTGTAACCCCTCATAAGCATCATGGCAGAAGCTGTGACCCCTCATAAGCATCATTACAGAAGCTGTGACCCCATCATAAGCATCATTGCAGAAGCTGAGACCCCCTCATAAGCATCATTGCAGAAGCTGTGACCCCCTCATAAGCATCATTGCAGGAGCTGTGACCCCCTCATAAGCATCATTGCAGGAGCTGTGACCCCCTCATAAGCATCATTGCAGAAGCTGTGACCCCCCTCATAAGCATCATTGCAGAAGCTGTGACCCCCTCATAAGCATCATTGCAGAAGCGGTTTTGGATGACTTGACCATTGAAGGGTTATATGGCATTAAATTGAGGAATCTACTTTTAGCTATGCCATGCCCATCTTTAGCTAATCTCCACCCACACTTCGCCTGTGTTGGGATCGATCGATCCCTGAACTGCCTGACTATCAATTTCCAGAAAACTATATGGTAACTTGTTGAATATTTTAAAACTAATTTTGACTGGGTGCTGTTCATTTCAAACAAACTTTGCTGTTCTTTTCTACAAATATCTGATTGGCTGGTGAGCAGCCATTGTGTTTGTTGCTCTTACACTACGGCTATGTGATTGGCTGGTGAGCAGCCATGGTGCTTATTGCTCTTACAATACAGCTATATGATTGGCTGGTCAGCAACCGTGGTGCTTGTTGCTCTTACAATACAGCTATGTGATTGACTGGTGAGCAGCTGTGGTGCTTGTTGCTCTTACAATACAGCTATATGATTGGCTGGTGAGCAGCCATTGTGCTTGTTGCTCTTACAATACAGCTATATGATTGTGATTGGCTGGTTGACAATGACAGCATGTCTGGAATCAATCAAGCATGACAGTGACAGGATGTCTGGATTCAATCAAGCCTGTTTACATGTATGATTTGACAGCATGTCTGAAATCAATCAAGCATGTTTACATGTATGATTTGACACCATGTCTGGAATCAATCAAGCATGTTTACATGTATGATTTGACAGCATGTCTGGAATCAATCAAGCGTGACAGTGACAGCATGTCTGGAATCAATCAAGCATGTTTACATGTATGATGTGACAGTGACAGCATGTCTGGAATCAATCAAGTGTGTTTACATGTATGATTTGACAGCATGTCTGGAATCAATCAAGCCTGACAGTGACAGCATGTCTGGAATCAATGAAGCATGTTTACATGGATGATGTGACAGTGACAGCATGTCTGGATCAATCAAGCGTGACAGTGACAGCATGTCTGGAATCAATCAAGCGTGTTTACATGTATGATGTGACAGTGACAGCATGTCTGGATCAACCAAGCGTGACAGTGACAGGATGTCTGGATTCAATCAAGCCTGTTTACATGTATGATTTGACAGCATGTCTGGAATCAATCAAGCGTGACTGACAGCATGTCTGGAATCAATCAAGTGTGTTTACATGTATGATGTGACAGTGACAGCATGTCTGGAATCAATCAAGCGTGACATGACAGCATGTCTGGAATCAATCAAGCGTGTTTACATGTATGATTTGACAGCATGTCTGAAATCAATCAAGCATGTTTACATGTATGATTTGACACCATGTCTGGAATCAATCAAGCATGTTTGCATGTATGATTTGACAGCATGTCTGGAATCAATCAAGCGTGACAGTGACAGCATGTCTGGAATCAATCAAGCATGTTTACATGTATGATGTGACAGTGACAGCATGTCTGGAATCAATCAAGTGTGTTTACATGTATGATTTGACACCATGTCTGGAATCAATCAAGCATGTTTACATGTATGATTTGACAGCATGTCTGGAATCAATCAAGCGTGACAGTGACAGCATGTCTGGAATCAATCAAGCATGTTTACATGTATGATGTGACAGTGACAGCATGTCTGGAATCAATCAAGTGTGTTTACATGTATGATTTGACAGCATGTCTGGAATCAATCAAGCCTGACAGTGACAGCATGTCTGGAATCAATGAAGCATGTTTACATGGATGATGTGACAGTGACAGCATGTCTGGATCAATCAAGCGTGACAGTGACAGCATGTCTGGAATCAATCAAGCGTGTTTACATGTATGATGTGACAGTGACAGCATGCCGGGAATCAATCAAGCGTGTTTACATGTATGCTGTGACAGCATGTCTGGAATCAATCAAGCATGTTTACATGTATGATTTAACAGCATGTCTGGAATCAATCAAGCGAGTTTACATGGATGATGTGACAGTGACAGCGTGTCTGGACTCAATCAAGCATGTTTACATGTATGATGTGACAGTGACAGCATGTCTGGAATCAATCAAGTGTGTTTACATGTATGATTTGACAGCATGTCTGGAATCAATCAAGCGTGATGGTGACAGTATGTCTGGAATCAATGAAGCATGTTTACATGGATGATGTGACAGTGACAGCATGTCTGGATCAATCAAACGTGACAGTGACAGCATGTCTGGAATCAATCAAGCGTGTTTACATGGATGATTTGACAGTGACAGCATGTCTGGAATCAATCAAGCATGTTTACATGTATGATGTGACAGTGACAGCATGTCTGGAATCAATCAAGCGTGACAGTGACAGGATGTCTGGAATCAATCAAGCATGTTTACATGTATGATTTGACAGCATGTCTGGAATCAATCAAGCGTGATAGTGACAGCATGTCTGGAATTAATCAAGCATGTTTACATGGATGATGTGACAGTGACAGCATGTCTGGAATCAATCAAGCGTGACAGTTACAGCATGTCTGGAATCAATCAAGCGTGTTTACATGTATGATGTGACAGTTACAGCATGTCTGGAATCAATCAAGCGTGTTTACATGTATGATGTGACAGCATGTATGGAATCAATCAATCATGCTTACATGTATTATTTGACAGGATGTCTGGAATCAGTCAAGCGTGTTTACATGTATGATGTGACAGCATGTATGGAATCAATCAATCATGCTTACATGTATTATTTGACAGCATGTCTGGAATCAATCAAGCGTGTTTACATGTATGATTTGACAGCATGTCTGGAATCAATCAAGCGTGTTTACATGTATGATTTGACAGCATGTCTGGAATCAATCAAGCGTGTTTACATGTATGATGTGACAGCATGTCTGGTATCAATCAAGCGTGACAGTGACAGCATGTCTAGAATCAATCAAGCGTGTTTACATGTATGATTTGACAGCATGTCTGGAATCAATCAAGCGTGACAGTGACAGCATGTCTGGAATTAATCAAGCATGTTTACATGGATGATGTGACAGTGACAGCATGTCTGGAATCAATCAAGCGTGTTTACATGTATGATGTGACAGCATGTCTGGAATCAATCAAGCATGCTTACATGTATTATTTGACAGCATGTTTGGAATCAATCAAGCGTGTTTACATGTATGATGTGACAGCAGGTTTGGAATCAATCAAGCGTGTTTACATGTATGATGTGACAGCATGTCTGAAATCAATCAAGCGTGTTTACATGTATGATGTGACAGCATGTCTGGTATCAATCAAGCGTGACTGACAGCATGTCTAGAATCAATCAAGTGTGTTTACATGTATGATTTGACAGCATGTCTGGAATCAATCAAGCGTCACAGTGACAGCATGTCTAGAATCAATCAAGCGTGTTTACATGTATGATTTGACAGCATGTCTGGAATCAATCCAGCGTGACAGTGACAGCATGTCTGGAATTAATCAAGCATGTTTACATGGATGATGTGACAGTGACAGCATGTCTGGAATCAATCAAGCGTGACAGTTACAGCATGTCTGGAATCAATCAAGCGTGTTTACATGTATGATTTGACAGCATGTCTGGAATCAATCAAGCGTGTTTACATGTATGATGTGACAGCATGTCTGGTATCAATCAAGCGTGACAGTGACAGCATGTCTAGAATCAATCAAGCGTGTTTACATGTATGATTTGACAGCATGTCTGGAATCAATCAGGCGTGACAGTGACAGCATGTCTGGAATTAATCAAGCGTGTTTACATGTATGATGTGACAGTGACAGCGTGTCTGGAATCAATCAAGCGTGTTTACATGTATGATTTGACAGCATGTCTGGAATCAATCAAGCATGCTTACATGTATTATTTGACAGCATGTTTGGAATCAATCAAGCGTGTTTACATGTATGATGTGACAGCAGGTTTGGAATCAATCAAACGTGTTTACATGTATGATGTGACAGCATGTCTGGAATCAATCAAGCGTGTTTACATGTATGATGTGACAGCATGTCTGGTATCAATCAAGCGTGACAGTGACAGCATGTCTAGAATCAATCAAGTGTGTTTACATGTATGATTTGACAGCATGTCTGGAATCTATCAAGCGTCACAGTGACAGCATGTCTAGAATCAATCAAGCGTGTTTACATGTATGATTTGACAGCATGTCTGGAATCAATCCAGCGTGACAGTGACAGCATGTCTGGAATTAATCAAGCATGTTTACATGGATGATGTGACAGTGACAGCATGTCTGGAATCAATCAAGCGTGACAGTTACAGCATTTCTGGAATCAATCAAGCGTGTTTACATGTATGATTTGACAGCATGTCTGGAATCAATCAAGCGTGTTTACATGTATGATGTGACAGCATGTCTGGTATCAATCAAGCGTGACAGTGACAGCATGTCTAGAATCAATCAAGCGTGTTTACATGTATGATTTGACAGCATGTCTGGAATCAATCAAGCGTGGCAGTGACAGCATGTCTGGAATTAATCAAGCGTGTTTACATGTATGATGTGACAGTGACAGCGTGTCTGGAATCAATCAAGCGTGTTTACATGTAAGATTTGACAGGATGTCTGGAATCAGTCAAGCGTGTTTACATGGATGATGTGACAGTGACAGCATGTCTGGAATCAATCAAGCGTGACAGTTACAGCATGTCTGGAATCAATCAAGCGTATTTACATGTATGATGTGACAGTGACAGCATGTCTGGAATCAATCAAGCGTGTTTACATGTAAGATTTGACAGGATGTCTGGAATCAGTCAAGCGTGTTTACATGTATGATGTGACAGCATGTATGGAATCAATCAAGCATGCTTACATGTATTATTTGACAGCATGTTTGGAATCAATCAAGCGTGTTTATATGTATGATTTGACAGTGACAGCATGTCTGGAATCAATCAAGCGTGTTTACATGTATGATGTGACAGCATGTCTGGAATCAATCAAGCATGCTTACATGTATTATTTGACAGCATGTTTGGAATCAATCAAGCGTGTTTACATGTATGATGTGACAGCATGTTTGGAATCAATCAAGCGTGTTTACATGTATGATGTGAGAGCATGTCTGGAATCAATCAAGCATGTTTACATGTATTATTTGACAGCATGTCTGGAATCAATCAAGCGTGTTTACATGTATGATTTGACAGTGACAGCATGTCTGGAATCAATCAAGCGTGTTTACATGTATGATGTGACAGTGACAGCATGTCTGGAATCAATCAAGCGTGACAGTGACAGGATGTCTGGAATCAATCAAGCGTGTTTACATGTATGATTTGACAGCATGTCTGGAATCAATCAAGCATGTTTATGATTTGACAGCATGTCTGGAATCAATCAAGCATGTTTACATATATGATGTGACAGCATGTTGGGGATCTATCAAGTTTGCCTTAAGTAGTACCAGCTTTTTCAGGTTTTACACTATTACCAAGGTAACAGGCCCATAGCACAGGCTTTAAGCCATTACTGGTCATGCTGACCAAAACTGGCCCTTCCAGTGGTCTTGCGTAATCGTCACTTGCAAACTATAACTTAACCTTTTTTTATAAACTTTTTGACAAACTATAACTGGAATGACTGGCTCGATAACCGAGCCAGTCATTCCAGTGTTAAATTTTTAAATAGTGTGCTCAAGACGTGCAAGTGGACATTCAATAAGCAAATATTTATATTTTCTTGACCAAATTTGACCGGCAAATGGTTAATCATACTTTGGTCAGCTTCGTCATGAAAAGGTTAATACAAGCTGTTATTGTCTATGATTGTTTCAGAAAGAGAAGACAGGCAAGCACGGCGATGATGATGACAGTGATGGTGAGGAGAGAAAACAGAAAAACAGGAAGAAGGGAGGCAAGCACGGCGATGATAATGACAGTGATGCTGATGACAGAAAACATGCGACCAGTAAGAAAGACAGGAAGAAGGGAGGCAAGCATGGCGATGATGATGAAGATGATGATGATGATGGATCCAAGTCTTCTAAGAAGAAGAAAGATCAGAAGAAGAAAGGCAAGCAAGCAGGCCAGTACGATGATGATGTGGGAGATGATTCTAAGCATATTGGCATAAATAAGAAGAAAGATAAGAAGGAAAAGAAGGCGGAGAAGAAAGCAAAAAGAAAGAACAAGTATGATGACAGTGATGATGACAGTGATGGTGATGATGATGTCAAGGACGTGGACGAGAAGATGAAACGGCTAACAACAGAGGATAATGATGGTGGTGCTACGTCTAAAAAGAAAGATAGAAAGAAAGACAAAAAGAAAGATAAAGCTTATGAGAGTGATGGAGCAGAAAGTGTTGAAACTCCTTCCAGTGCTGGCCATAAAGAATCTGAATCAGCTGACCAACCTGAGGACACAAAACCTGACAGAAGAAAAGAAAAGAAAAGATGGAAGACAAAGAATAAGCAGGATGATGAGGAGGTAGATAACCAGATCCAGAAGATTACAGAAACTCAGGCACCAGTGGTTAATGAAGTGGGTGCAGTTACAGCCGAAAGCTTGGCAGATGAAGAAGAGGGACGGTCTGGGAAGAAAAAGGATCGGAAAAAAGGGAAGAAAGGTATGCCTGATGAGGCTGAGGGTGAGAAATCTACAAAAAGTACAGATACTAGTCATGTTGTTAAGAAAGAAGCAGAACATCTCACAGTTACACCAGAAAGCCTAGTTGATGAAGAAGACACTTCTAGTAAGAAAAAGGATGGGAAAAAGGGCAACAAAAACAAACCTGAAGAAACTGACCAGGCTAAATCTACTGAGACTGATCCTGTTCTCAATAAAAAAACGGACACTGTGACAACAGAAAACCTCGCCGCAGAGGAAGATCAGAAATCTGGCAAGACGAAGGATGACAAGAAAGATGATGACGTTCCGGATAAGCAAGGAAAGGTGACAACAGAGAAGCAGATAGAAGTGAAGGTTAGCGCTGAAGCACTAGAGCAGAGTGAACAGGTATCCAATCAGAAGACTGCTACAGGTGATGGAGATAAGAAAAAAGAAAGGAAGAAAGGCAAGAGTAAGCTGGAGATGCTGAAGGAGGATTTGGGAGCATCTGCAATGGAAGATCCTGTAGTAGATGACGGTGACAAGAAAGGTAGGAAATGCCATTTAACCCTTACCAGTCTGAGGTCAAAGTTTGGAATTTTCAAATTAGATTAAAAGATGAACTGGTCTTCATTTTTATACCCCACCAAATTTTAATGGTGCCATCGGTCCGGGTAGGCGGGCAGTTGGGCGGACGGATGGCAGAGTGGTTTCCGGATGATAACTCTCTTACCATTTGTCGGATCACATTGAAACTTCAAAGGGTGGTTGGACTAGGTCTTGAGGAGAAACATATCGAAATCAACGATGATCCGAAGTCCAAAATGGCTGCCAGCCACTGCCGGCCATCTTGAAAATTTGTTTCAAGATGATAACTCTGTTACCGTTTGTCAGATCGCATTGAAACTTCATAGGGTCGTTGAACTATGTCTTGGGAAGAAAGCTATCAAAATCGACGATGATCCAAAATCCAAGATAGCCGTCATTCACCAGCGGTCATCTTGAAAATTGGTTTCCGGATAATAACTCCGTTAATGTTTATCGAATTGCTTTGAAACGTCATGGGGTGGTTGGACTAGGTCTGGGGAAGACACCTATCGAAATTGATGATGATCCGAAATCCAAGATGGCCGCCAGCCACCGGCGGCCATCTTGAAAATTGGTTTCCTGATGATAACTCCGTTACCGTTTATCGGATCGCTTCGGAACTTCATAGAGTGGTTGGACTAGGTCTGGGAAAGAAACCTGTCGAAATCGACAATGATTCAAAATCCAACATGGCCGCCAGCCACCGGTGGCCATCTTGAAAATTGGTTTCCAGATGATAAATCGGATTGCTATGAAACTTCGCAGATGTGGTTCAACTACCTCTGGGGAAGAAACCTATTGAAATTTACAATGATCCGAAATCCATGATGGCCGCCAGCCACCAGTGGCCATCTTGAAAATTGGTTTCCAGATGATAACTCCATTACCGTTTATCGGATCGCTTTGAAACTTCATAGGGTGGTTGGACTAGGTCTGGAGAAGAAACCTATCGAAATTGACGATGATCCGAACTCCAAGATGGCCGAGAGCCACAGGTTGCCATCTTGAAAGTTGGTTTCTGGATGATATCTCCGTTACCATTTATCGGATCACTTCATAGGGTCGTTGGAATATGCCTGGTGAAGAAACTTATCGACAGCTCAGGCTGCCATCTTGAAAGTTTGTTTCTGACTTATATCTCCGTTACCATTTATCGGATTACTTCATAGGGTCGTTGGAATATGTCTGGTGAAGAAACATCAAAATTTATGATAATTCGAAATCCAATATGCCCACCAGACAATACCTCCTTAACCGTTTAACGAATCGCTTTGGCACTTGATAAGGATGACTGGTGTGGGTCTGAGGAAGATAAATATTTCCTGATAGATCTCATTCATTGGTTTGTCATCGTGGTGGGGTATTATGCACCGTTTGTGGTGCAACATTTGGTGGAAAATGTTGCCGTCGTAGAATTGTCATAAAATTGATGAAAAATGTACACCATTTTTTACTATTGACATACATAGTAAAAGATAGAATATTGGCATCAGAGTGGTATGTGTTAACTGTTTGCTTGTTATCTCACCTGGCCAGAATGGCCAAGTGAGCTTATGCCGTGGCAACCGTCCATCTGTGTCTGTCTGTCCGTCAACTTTTTCTTTAAACGACTTCTCAAGAACCACTGGGCCGATTTCAATTATATTTGCCAGGAGGCATCCTTAGGGAATGGCGATCCAAGTTTGTTCAAATGAAGCTGATCGGCTAGGGCAAGAGGTAAGCCAAGCTTGTTCAAGAGAACTTGATTGACCAAATGGTTCTGCGGCCATTTTGGATGACCTAGTTTTCACGAAAACAACTTCTCTAGAACTGCTGAAGGGATCGGCCCGACATTTGGGCGATATGATTACAGACTAAGGGCGATTTAAACTGTGTCCAAGGCAAACTGATCTGTCAAAAAACATGGCCGTCGTATGGCAATCAAAATGTGTTTCGTGGCCATATTGGATTTTTTTATTTGATGGATTTTGAGGGCGAAATTGGTTTTACATACATGTTTTTGGGTATTCTGATCTCAAATTAACAATTTTCGAAACTGGCAGATAAACGGTTTGGCGGCCATCTTGGATCATTTTCCCCACTAAAAACTCCCATACTAAAGCAATAGAAACTTTAAAATGTCTTCTTGAATTCTAACCACATGGCCGATTTCAATTATATTTGGCAGGAAACATCCTTAGGGCATATAGATTCGAGTTTGTTCAAACAAAGCCGATCGACCAATTTGGCCGGCGGCCATCTTGCATTTTGGCTGATTTTTGGAAATTGTCTTTAAAAATGTTCTTTCCCGAAACTGCTCATTAAATATGATCTAAGGGAAGAGCTGAACCTAGTTTGTTCAAGACTTGATTGGCCAATTAGTTTGGCGGCCATCTTGGATAACCTAGTTTTTGCGAAAATGACCTCCAGAACCGCTGAACGGGTCGGTTCGAAATTTGGCAGATATGATTAGGGAATAAGGGCCATTAAAGTTTGTCCATGGAAAGTTGATACATGAAAAACATGACCACTGTTGATCAATTAACATTTAGCGTGTTTGGTGACCATCTGAGAAAATCATAAAAGACTACTTATTAACCACTGGGCTAATTTTAATAAGACTTGGCTAAACATTCAAATCTTTCCATTGGTCATCTTATTTGTAAATCTTTCCATTGGTCATCTTATTTTGTTCGGCTGTACCAGTGCCCAATAATTCCAGGTGAGCGATACAGCCTCTTGTTGAAGTTCTACAGACTACATTTTCCATAGGGTTTAAATCTGGATATGTGGGATATTTTGAAAACAATTTGACTGACAGTTGTTAGTGGCTTTCAGTCAACTTGTTTTCAAAATATTCAGCAGGTCTATAGTTATTGTCCATTGAGATTAGTGTCTGGTGGCTTGGGGCAGTCACACAATTATTGGTCAAGATCGGTCAAGAAACTTTGTATTTTTGTGAATCTTCTTTTGTCATGCCAAGTGAAGATTATGTTTTAAAATTTGTTTATAGAATGAATATTTTGAAAACAAGTTGACTGAAAGCTGTTGGTGGCTATGCCACCAACAGCTTTCAGTCAACTTGTTTTCAAAATATCCCACATATCCAGATTTAAACCCTATGGAAAATGTAGTCTGTAGAACTTCAACAAGAGCCATACCAAGTGAAGAATGTGTTTATAGACTCGGTTATCGATCCAGTGATACATTTTCAACAGTTGTCTTTTCTTGCCCTGCTAATGAACATTCAAGAGGCCAGTTTTGGATGTCTTGACGATTAAATGAGTTCTTTTGGAAACAACGTTACTGAAGGCTGTTAAGGTATTGTTTCCAAGATGTGCACCAGTTATCCAAGTGAATGTAAATTTTCTGTGGACCGGGACAACTTTTTACTGTAGAATGATTAAATCTTAACACACTTTATACGCCTGCGTAAGTGGGGTCGGGTCGTATTATGTGATGGTGCTCGCTGTCCATCCATCCGTGCGCCTGTCCCTCCATCCGTCTGTGCGTCCGTCCATAGGATTTCTTGTCCGGACCTCATCTCAAAGCGTTTTGAACGTACACTAAAAAAATTTTCAGCAGATTTTTAGGGATAGATGAAGTGCAATGATTTCGTTTCAACAAATCCGCCCACATTTGCCTGAGTTATCTCTTTTAAAAAGCTCAAATTTGTCAATATTTTCTTGTCCGACCCATATCTAGAAAAGTTTTGAACCTACACTCACAACTTTTTTCCAGCAGATGTGTTAGGGATGGACGAAGTGTCATGATTTCATTTCGGCAAAATCCACCCATAATTGCCAGAATTATCTCCCTTGAAAAGCTAAAATTTGTTCGGAGCAGATCTCGAAGAGTTTTGAACCTACACTCACAATTTTTTGTTTCAGCAAATGTGTTAGGGATAGACAAAGTGTGATGATTTTGTTTTAACAAAATCTGCCCGTATTTACCAGAGTTATCTCCCTTGAAAGATAAAAATTAATCAAAATTGTCTTGTTATTATTGTAATGATCAGTGCAGCTGTGAAGAGTCAAGATTTTTGGTGATATCTTTGCCGTGAATTCACCCACCCACCCACCCCCCACCCCTTTCTCAGAGAATTATCAAAGACAAACTGTTAACATTTACCATTCCTCAAGCAGGTATGCCTGCAGGCATATGTTGAGTTTCACTAGAACTCTTGTTGCCCTTGGGGGACGGGGTGGCAATTTTCAGGCACTGCATAAATACTCGCATGTTAGGAATTGTTTAGGCCATGAATAAGATGGGTTCAGGTGGTATCTACAAGTATTTCATATTCTAGCTAATTAAACAATACATATCTTCAACATAATTAAACGTAGAAAAATGGGGCAAATTGGATCTCCAGTAGCACAACCTAGCTTAGATTTGGATACTTGTAAAGCCTGCTGTGTTGAAGTTTGATATGCGTTGAGCTATTGTGTGTTACTATGCTGCATCGATATTCTATTTGCAGGGTTTAGGCTCCGCAATGGGCAGTATGGGTGTAGTATTGCTTCTGGTACTCAGTATTTTATGCATATTTCTCGTGTGTTTGCGAGTGTTAGGCGCCGCAATGGGCAGTATGGGTGTGGTATTGCTTCTGGTACTCAATATTTTATGCATATTTCTCATGTGTTTGCATGTGTTAGGCGCCACAATGGGCAGTATGGGTGTGGTATTGCTTCTGGTACTCAGTATTTTACGCATATTTCTCATGTGTTTGCGTGTGTTAGGGGCCACAATGGGCAGTATGGGTGTGGTATTGCTTCTGGTACTGAGTATTTTATGCATATTTCTCATGTGTTTCCGTGTGTTAGGCGCCGCAATGGGCAGTATGGGTGTGGTATTGCTTCTGGTACTCAGTATTTTATGCATATTTCTCATGTGTTTGCGTGTGTTAGGCGCCGCAAGGTGCAGTATGGGTGTGGTATTGCTTCTGGTACTCAATATTTTATGCATATTTCTCATGTGTTTGCATGTGTTAGGCGCCACAATGGGCAGTATGGGTGTGGTATTGCTTCTGGTACTCAGTATTTTACGCATATTTCTCATGTGTTTGCGTGTGTTAGGGGCCACAATGGGCAGTATGGGTGTGGTATTTCTTCTGGTACTCAGTATTTTATGCATATTTCTCATGTGTTTCCGTGTGTTAGGCGCCGCAATGGGCAGTATGGGTGTGGTATTGCTTCTGGTACTCAGTATTTTATGCATATTTCTCATGTGTTTGCGTGTGTTAGGCGCCGCAAGGTGCAGTATGGGTGTGGTATTGCTTCTGGTACTCAGTATTTTATGCATATTTCTCATGTGTTTGCGTGTGTTAGGCGCCGCAATGGGCAGTATGGGTGTGTTATTGCTTCTGGTACTCAGTATTTTATGCATATTTCTCATGTGTTTGCGTATGTTAGGCGCCGCAATGGGCAGTATGGGTGTGGTACTGCGTTTGCGGGTGTTAGGCGCCGCAATGGGCACTATGGATGTGGTATTGCTTCTGGTACTCAGTATTTTATGCATATTTCTCATGTGTTTTCGGGTGTTAGGCGCCCCAAGGGGCAGTATGGGTATGGTATTGCTACTGGTACTCAGTATTTTATGCATTTTTTCTCATATGTTTCCTAGACGACAAGAAAAAGAAGAAAGGAAGTGGCAAGTCTAAAAAAGCTGAATCAGAATCTGTGATTGAAGAGAAAGAAGAGTCTGTGGATCGTGATGCGTACAATGAGGATGATGATAACAATGGTAATGATAATCATATTATTCCCTTCATATCACAAGACGTTTCATCGTGCAATCTCATTGGTCAGGGATTATGATTGACCAATGAGATTGTAATGTACATGTACAGTACAGACCTTAGTTAGCTTTACTGTTTGACGAAGCAAAAACGAAACAAAAATGCGTCTTGAACGCATCAAAACCTCGTAGCGTTTCCAGGCGTGGCCAAACACCAAACGCATTTTATTTATTTTATAGGCGCGTCTAACGGAAAGTCTAACCCGTCCTACAATATGTTAAACGAATCATGAAATATTTTAAACCCGTCACAGAAAAAGTCAAACGCGCAATCAAATGTATTCATTAACGCTACAAAGATTCTTACTATGCGTCATTAAACATAAAGTGGAATCGGTCTATAGTCTGTCAAGGACCCGTACATGTAAATTTAAATTGCAATTGGAGCCGTATATGTGTTAATTACATGCACCGCCTTTAGATATTTTGTGGCTGTAAATGATAATTGTCGAAATGTCATCATCGTAATCAATCCTAATTTTGTATAAAATGGACGTGTGTGAGCTCCGCACCTGGGTATTCTTTACTGAGTATGAAGCTAGTGTGATGACTCTGCGTATATTTTAATAAATTTCAATCCACAATTTCTTTTGAAATCTGGATGAATAAACCAAGATATTCTCTGAAATGGGTTTATTACAATATAGTCTAATTTGAGCCGACGTAATAGGCATAACTTTTTAGAACAATATATGCACCAGTTGCAGCTAGTGTGTTATGCCAAATTTGTCTTATAACGGAAATGGAAACGATTTACAAAATCTGCAAACTTGACATTCGGTTGTTTTCGATTTCGCTATTTCATACATAATATGTAACCGAAAATCTCCGCTTTTACATAGACATGCACATGCGTACATAGTTGTTTTACCCGTGCCAGGGGTGAGTTCAGGACCGCGCAAAACATTTTCCATTATATACTGAACACTGAACATTCGCCTTCCTGAACTCACTCCAGGAGTATCCGAGTGCATAACCTTATTACCCGTTTTTGGCAACAGGTATCACCGTCTGATTGGTCGAGAATACACGCATATTTAATCAGATCTAGCAAAGATGGCGCCAACTGTTTAGAAAATAACATATTTTTGTGTGTGCAATTCATCAATCTACGCACATTTCGTGTATGCCACAGACTAAAAAGTAGACAGATAACACGGAATAACGAAACTGCCAATCAGAAAGTGTGATGCCTATATATTTGACCGCTTCGGCATCTTAACTCAGGCTTATTACTGACAGTGCTTCAAGTTAGTTATCTCGAAAACTGTAAACAAAGACACGCGTCGATGATCGAGTTTATCGGATTGTTTATCTTCAACATTGTTTTTTCGCGACCAGGACGAAATGGATATTATATATATATTTTTGTGTCTGCGGCTCCCTTGCGACAATCAATAACTTTCTCATTATCGATGACATCACATTTACTAAAACAAGAATGATAATGCAGGTTACTGGGCCTAGTAACATGCATTATCAGGGAAGTAGGCCCCAAATCTAAACCAATGAATTACCACATTTTACCCATTTGAACCTGAAATCCCAGAATTCCACTTTTACAGTCATTATATAAGTATGATGTTGAATATTTTGAAAGCAATTTGACTGGAAGCTGGCTTTCAGTCAAATTAGTTTCAAAATATTCACCAGAATTTTGACACATTCGTAACAAATTTACTATTTTCTCTTGTCGTTTGAAATTGTTAATGCAATAGTAGAAGTACTCCCTTGTTGGAGGCGATATTCCCACCCTGTATTATATTCATAGAATCACAATGACGTCATCACAATCAAATTTCCCATAATACCCTGGGAGATACGCCATTTTCAGAGGGGCTAATTTAACATTACGAGTAATGGTCCGTTAAACCTTAATTACATTTTCTTTAATATATTGCAAAATTCACTCATGATTTCATGTTTTCTGATACCTGACAGGGTTATTACAGATTCTCAGACACAGGATTTAATGGTTTGAACATCAAGGAAAATGTAAACAATGAGTTTGTATGGGCAGTCCTCTTTAGCATGTAGTAAGTTTTCCCCAACTTTAATGGCGGCCGAATTCAAGATGCCCGGATGTGCGAAACTATGAATAATGTGTTTGATTTCTGCGCTAAAGTCTGAGGGCGGCGTATGACCATAACAGCCGCTGTCAGGTCATAGGGCCTAACAGTACATGTGTATATAGTATATTACTGGCTATATATTGTGCTATATATTTTAAACCAAATATCACTCATTGTGGCGTTGTAAATGTGGAATCAGACACTGATAGTAATGGTGAGACAGCTAATGTGTGGGACAGTGAATCTTCTGATGATGACATGTTTGACGATGAGGAAGCCACCACTACTGGAAAGACTTGAAGCTGGTACTCTACAGATTGATTGAACTTCTCCAATCAGTGACAAAGAGTTTGCCCTGAAGTTTGGGCTATTTTGGTGCATTCTCCATGATCATTTGTGCCGTTTGAATTTAATTAACTGTTAAAGTTTGTTATATTGAATTAGCTCTAACTAACATGATTAGCTATACCAATAACATACCAAGAGTTAGTAGTTAGTCACAGTTATAAGAATTGTACATTTTAGCAATTGATCCTTTAACACTCCAGCTGGTGAAAACATGTTCTGTGGTGGCCTTGAGAAATGTCCATATGCAGAACAAGAATTATTTTTTTACCGTGACTCAGTGAGTGGTCAAAACTGGCCGCTGAAATCAAATTGTCTTGAGAAATGACCATTTGCAGGCCAAGAGAAGCCTACTTTAAGATTTTACCACTGGAATAACAGGCTTGATAACCAAGCTAATCATTACAGTTCTAAATGTTAAAAAATTGCCTTAGCTTGCAAATGGGCATTTATTAACCCTTTAATGGTCAAATCAGCCATAACCAGCCTCTGCAGTGTTCCTGAGAAATGCCCTTTTGCTGACTAAGAGAATACTATTTTTGAAAATTTATCACTGGAATGACTGGCTCCCAGAATACTCTTGATCAGCAAATCGACTTTTTATGAGACAATTGGAATTTTCTCGACCAAATTTACCTATTAAAGGGTTCAGCAGAAATTTACATTTTCTTGACAAATATTGGACAGTAAAGGGTTGTAAAGCTGGAGCTTTACTTACCTTTAACTACCTTCTTCTGCTGTTCACAATGGGGAAAAATTCTCAATCCTTGTTCCACTGAAGATCAAAGAAATGATGAAAACACCATACAACCTTTACCTACATACAGTAAATAAGTCAAACCTGGTCATTTTGGATTTGGTTAAATTGTTTATTCATTCACTTAAAAAAGTTTAATGTCAGTGTTATTGAATGCTGCCATATTGATATAATGCCGAGTTTGCTCAAACAATCACCAACACAGACAGTAGCGCAAACCACCACTCATTAGCAGCATGAGCAATATTATATAGGACCAAGATTAAGTTTACTTTACTGTTGATTTTGAGATTTGTATTGTTATCGATGATCAATAACAATACAAGTCCAGTCTCTAGAACAAAAGTAAACTATCTTGGTCCTATTTAATATTGCCCATGCTGGTGATCAGCGGTGTTTTATGACTATGCTACTGTCTGTGTTGATGAATGATGTTGCTGGTCACAGGTCATATATTACTGATAGTGGTCTTTCAAATTTTTGTCCTACTGTTCCAGATTTCGTACGTTTATTTTTGCAACATTTGTTTGTGGTCTGGCTATGTTTCAACAGTAGCTGAAATAGAAAGTGAAACAAATATGATTACACCTGGAGTTATAAGCATTACATAATGGACCTTTCCATTTTATCCATCAATCATGATGTCATAATCAACTACATGATGCATAAGGATGACAACATAATCAATGACATAATGAATGACGTAGATAAGTTCGTCAATCATCACAGACACTTAATTGATGACAGACTATATGTATTCTATTTAACCCTTTAATGGACAAATTTGGTGAAGAAAATTTTAATATCCACTTATTGAATGTCCAATTAGAGGCCAAGCGAATGCAATTTTAGAAAATTTATGACAAATTACTGGCTCGGTCATTGAGCCAGTCAATTGCGGTGAATTTTCAAAAATTCTATTCTCTTGGCCTGTAAATGGACATTTCACGAGGCCATAACAGAGGCCAGTTTTGGTCGGCATGACCATTAAAGGGTTAATAAAAATGATGTCGAATATTTTAAAACTAATTTGACTGGGAGTTGTTGCTGTCATATCAACAGCTTACATGTATAGTTTTCAGGAATTTGAGATTCAGAGAGTACAGAGATCGATCCCAATGCAGGTAAAGCTTGGGTAGAGCTTAGCTAGAGATGGGGCGGGGGGGGGGGGGGGGAATAGCTAAAACTGGATTCCTCTCAAATTAGCTACTATAATCTCACTCTGTCTGAGTACAGCGTACATCGCTCATAGTGATATTCACTATACCACCACGTACCTCACCGATAATATTTGTTAGAATAAACCAGCACGATTATAATCATGCCAGTTTATTCATTCATTTTGTTGGATGACATGCATTCTGGTACAGTGGTACCTGATAAGCATGCTGGATTATTCATTAATTTTTCTGGGTGGCATGCATGGTGGTTACAACTCAGGTGATGTGAAGTTTGAAAGAAAAAATTCTATGGAAACTAAAAAAATATTTAAATTTCATAGATAACAAAACAGCCCTTAAAGCCTATTTATACCTGGCCTCAGCTGCTCTCGAAGAGCATCTAGACTTCAAAGTTTTCTGGTGGAGAGTTGGTGTTTCCAGGTGAGTGACCACTGAGGACAGTGAATCACGCATGTCAGGAGAGTGAAAGACTGATTCAAGTCAGACCACCAATGACCAATAGGAAAATATCTATTTGCAGAACAAGAGAAGACTATTTTTGAAAATTTATCACTGGAATGACTGGCCCGGTTATCAAGACAGTCATTCCAGTGATAAATTTTCAAAAATAGCATTTTCTTGGTCTGCAAATAAATATTTCTCAACACCACTGCAGAAACCGGTTTTGGATGATATGAGCCGGGTTCTGCCGATCCGGTTGCTTTGTGGGGTGAACTGTCCCACTTCCTCAAGAAATCATGGGTCATTTTGACAAATGTTGGATCAAGTACATACATGGAAGATATCTCTGTCCTAAAATCCATTAGGTCAATGAACCATGTGTGAAGGTAATGATTGGATGGTGTGAATTTTAGAGCACTAAATGATGCAAGGGCCCTGCCTCCGCAAAACCCTGCATGAGTGTTAAAGAAAATTTAATTTTAGTATGATGATGTTGAATTAATTACCTACCTACCTTTAAAATCTCCTCAAGTCGTTTCTTTATCTCCATGTTTTGAAAAAATTAGGATACATTTGTCTCCATCCATTCATCATGCTAGCTCCTCCCAAACAGTTGGGTGGAATTCAACCAAATTTGGTATGTGGGTTATCCATATGATTGTGGATTGGCTGACAACATTTATTTTATGTAGTCAGAGATTGGTGTTTTCCAGATTTATCTAGATTTCCCATGGTCCTGCCCACACTCGCACATCATTTGACACCCTCTCAATAGTTTTAAATTAAGCCAGATGAGCCACTACATTTAGATAGGACTAGTGATTACTAGATTCTACTATAGCCCTTCAAATCTTTGCAGACCAAGGGAAGACTATTTTTTTAATTTTACCACTGAAATGACTGGCTCAATTATCGAGCCAGTCATTCTACTGGTAAATTTCAGAAAATAGTCGTCTTGCTCTGCTCACAGTAGAGGAGTTTTTTTACCACCTTGACCATTAAAGAGTTGACATGTCAAATTGTTACCATTGGGTTGGTCAGTTACAAATTGTACTAGCCCTGGTCAATTTCTGCTAACCTCGCGCTCATGTTAATTTTAACCCATGCTTTCACAGATCATTTCCCATTAAGACCTCCAGATTTTTCACAGCGATCCACGCCAGTGTGTAATGTAACTCCTCCGAAAGCGGTGGATGGAATTCAAACAAATGTTGTAGGTTACTATAGAGTGCAAAAGGCCATTTTTATCTCACCTACGAAGTAAAATGAGCTATTGTGATACCATGCAAGTCGCCCAGCAGCGTCTAATTTGCGTTTAGCTCAACTTTCCTGTTTATATCTCATGTTTGGTTGATCATACTGGTCCTAAACTTGGACACATGCCTCCTTATAATGACACGGCATCACACAATGATGTTCTGGCCAAAAGGTCAAAATCACTGATACGCATGCAACCATTTGCTGTCCGCCATCCATCCGTCAACTTATGTTTAAAAACATAAGTTGGCGGACAGCAGATGGTTGCCATGCGTATCAGTGATTTTGACCTTTTGGCCAGAACATCATTGTGTGATGCAGTGTCTCATACATACATTAACCGCTTGGCGGATTTCAAACTAATTTGGCTGGAAGGACCCTAATGCTTTCGGCTTCCGAACATGCATACAGAATTTTGATTGGTCAATTTTTGTGTGAAAATCTTTGACTTTATGAAAAATTTAGCAGAAATTGTCAAAACGATACTCCTCATTAACCGATTGACAGATTGCAACTCTAGTTGGCTGGACATAAATTGCCAAAATGCATATTCTCCATGACCGCTTGGTGGATTATATCCAAATTTGGCGGAAGGATTCTGCAGTAGTTGGCCCTAGAACTTCTATTCAGAATTTTTTTATATAATTCTGTGCTTGGCAACAACCGTCATCAGATGAGATATTTTGACAGTCCGCTTCTATGTACGCCTCATCGCAAAAGAAAAATAGGAAGTGGAAATTAGATATGGGTATTCAGGCAACCTGCTGAATATTTTGAAAAGTTTTGATAGATAGATAGATAGGTATGTACATACTCAGTATATTTTATAGGCAGCCTTTTTTGACATAGTAGCAGCCTTCTCTACTGACAGCCCTTATTGCCATACACTGTCCAGAATACCGTTACAGGCCCTTGGCCCCCTTGTTGATAAGCCTTCTAAATTTATTTTATGTTTGAAGTCAATCATCAGAGTTCATTGCTGTCATGAAGTCAAGATTCATGGTTGCATTGCAGCCACATTTCTGGTATTACATTTGGCTCCTCCCCTGGGGTAGTGAACGTAGTTGATTGCTATGACACGCCATCGACCAAACAATCTAGTTATCACTTACTTTCCATCGTCAGATAGATCCAAGTTTTCAGAGATTGTAACCCACAGCCTATAATTTTTCTTTTGGTCACTTCCAGGGTTGTTAAATCTTGATGTATGATCACACAACCTTTATTAAAATTTGAGCAAAATCTGACCAGTTTGTTTCCGATATATCCATAGATTAAAATCTGGATCCAACTTGGTTTTTGTCCAGATCACTGCAAAAGTCTGGAAACCCTTGTTTAGGTTATGTTACTTTTTTACTGTCGTCTAATAGTACACAACTGTCAAAGCGTCATGAGATTAGTTCAACCAATCGGATTTGCCATTAATGGCTTTTCCAACAATATCTCTGCCAATCAAAGATAACGAGGTTAAATATATACGCGATGATGTCATCAGAATGGAATGGCGTTCCAGTTCAAGACGATTGTCCATTCGGCATTAGATATATCGAGATTTTCACTATAAAAACGCAGAAATTAGACGAATCCCGCTTAGAAACAGTAAATAAAATACATCTGATAAATCCAGCCACAAATTGACATAAATAAGTTAAAATCTGTTGTACGAATCGCTCAAAGTTTGCTAAGCACGCGAGATACATGTACGGAGAAAACATGTACTGATAAGTGGGTCTGCCTAGACTAGGAACCGAGTACCCGGTTGCTTCTAGCCATAGGACTCATCGAAAGAACTGGAGAACCGCGGTTGGAATTGATGGCGCGTTTAATTTATCGTAAAATTTTCAAATGCTACCAAACGCGTAGGGCAAAAAGTTAAACCCGTCATTCAAAATGTCAAGCCCGTAGTGTCAAAATTCTAACCCGTCAAGATAAAATTCAAGATGCGTATTGAGATTTTACCAAACGTGCTGTGTCTAAGCAAATCACTACGAGAAAATGACGGGAAACTGACGCCATACAGACGCGTTTTAAACGAGCTTTAGGATGCGTTTAAGTAAAGCTAACTAAGATCTGTACTGTACCTGTTCTAACAAGAGAAAACAACAATATCTTTCCACATCAGAAACATTGTTAGTACAATTTTTAGAACGATGTAAGAAAGGTTCCTTTAAATATCTCGAAAAAATGGCTTGCTATCAAATTAACCCTTTAATGGTCAAGTTTGGTCAAGAAGATCAAAATATTTGTTTAGTGAATGTCCATTTACCGGTGAAGACTATTTTAGGAAATTTATCACTGGAATGACTGGATAAATTTTCAAAAATAGGCTTCTTGGCCTGCAAATGGACATTCCTCAATACCACTACTGAGGCCAGTTTTTACTGGCTTGACCAATATATATATATAAAACAATATATGTATTATTTTGTTTTGTAATCTATCAGTACAATGCAACATATGAGATGAGATTACTATCCCTTTAATATTTGGCTAATAAAATCTCAAAATAGGCTAACTTACTGGCTAAGAGAGTTAATATTTGGCTAATAAGATCCCAAAATAGGCTAACTTACTGGCTAAGAGAGTTAATATTTGGCTAATATGATCCCAAAATAGGCTAACTTACTGGCTGAGAAAGTTAATATTTGGCTAATAAAATCTCAAAATAGGCTAACTTACTGGCTAAGAGAGTTAATATTTGGCTAATAAGATCTCAAAATAGGCTAACTTACTGGCTAAGAGAGTTAATATTTGGCTAATAAGATCCCAAAATAGGCTAACTTACTGGCTGAGAAAGTTAATATTTGGCTAATAAAATCTCAAAATGGGCTAACTAACTGGCTAAGTGAGTCAGGTCAGGTCAATCACTAATTATTTTGCTTATAATATATTGTTGTTATTACATTTGTTTGTTCAGCCACAAAAGAAGATGCTGAGAAAGAAGATGTGACAAAGCTGAGTAAAAAAGAGCAGAAAAAGTTAAAAAAGAAGGTGAGTAGGATGAGAATATAACAGCCCTCAGGCTGCCACCGTCATCACTTAGCCCTCCACACTCAGCCTGTCACTTAGCCCTTCGCACGCTGCCCTCTGCACTCAGCACTCATCACTTAGCTATCCGCACTCAGCCCACAGCACTTATCACTCAGCACTCGGCCCTCATCAATTAGCACTCATCACTCAGCCCTCCTCATCCAGTCCTCAGCCCTCATCACCCAGTCCTCATCACTCAGCCCTCAGCGCTCAGTCCTCATCACTCAGCACTCATCACTCAGTCCTTAGCCCTCATCACCCAGTCCTCATCACTCAGCCCTCAGCACTCATCACTCAGGTCTTATCACTCAGTCCTCATCACCCAGCACTCATCACTCAGCCCTCATCACTCAGGTCTTATCACTCAGGCCTCATCACTCAGCCCTCATCCCTCATCACTCAGCCCTCATCACTCAGCACTATAGAACATACAGTACAGCTCACAAATAAGTTAACATGTTTTATAAACAGTCACAGAAATATGTTAGTTAGTACAATTTTAAGACCATGTAAGAAATGTCATGTAATTAAAGTCTCAAACGCACTGCCATCGTGTATCAAATTCAGTACACTAGCTTAGTAAGACTGCATTTGGAACTCGCTATAGCTTGTTCCTACTGAGAATTTACTAATCTTGTGTGATAACTTTGATATGAAATGGCAGTGAGTTTGTGATCTGATATTTCTCTCTCCCGTTGTGTGATAACTTTGATATGAAATGGCAGTGAGTTTGTGATCTGATATTTCTCTCCCATTGTGTGATAACTTTGATATGAAATGGCAGTGAGTTTGTGATCTGATATTTCTCTCTCCCGTTGTGTGATAACTTTGATATGAAATGGCAGTGAGTTTATGATCTGATATTTCTCTCCCGTTGTGTGAGCTCTGTCTTAATCCTTTTCACAGACAAGTCCCTGAATAATTTCTGCTTCTAATTCATAGCATATTCTATTGAATTTTTTGAAGTTAATATGACTGGAAACCATTGCTGACTGAGGCTACCAAGCATATTAATTTCAAAATATTCTCCAGCTTTCCTTTATTATTGTCTTGAAATTGAGATATGGGGAATTCATCGATAAAGAATGTCATTAAGAATCATGATGACTGCCAGTGGAATGCTGTTGAATATTTTGAAAGTAATTAGACTGAACGCTGTTGCTGCGAAGAGTTTTATTTGGGAGCCTGTATAGTTTTCTGCAAATTGAGATACAGCATGTTCACTGGTAAATTACTTTAAATAAATTATTTCTCCTGTCAATCATTCTCACTGAGATTTTCTTGATATGGTTCTGCTCATAAAAGGGTCACGTGATCAGCTGATGCTGTTCAACGATCAGCTTCTGTAGCTTGATCATGTGACCTTATTCACCAGGTGATTGGGTTAGACATGTGAACCTATTACTATTACACAGGGGTTCATACTAATCCTTTAATGGTCAAGTTGACCAAAACCGGACTCTGAAGTGGTCGTGAGGGATATCCATTTGCTGGCCAAGAGAGGACTATTTTTGAAGATTTGCCACTTGAATGACTGGATCGTTTATTGAGCCAGTCATTCCAGTGGTAAATTTTCAAAAAAGGTCCTCTCTTGGCCTGCAAATGGACATTCAATGAACAAATATTTAACTTCTTGACCAAATTTGACCATTAAAGTGTTAAACAGGGTTTCATGTGAGACACCTAACCGTGTCTTCTTTATCATCATCCCAGCTAACCGTGTCTGCTTTATCATCATCCCAGTTAACCGTGTTTGCTTTATCACGAAGTTTATGATCTCTTTCATGCGATGTTCATGTTTTGCTTTCACATCTATACATGTACATCATCATCCCAGCTAACCGTGTCTGCTTTATCACAAAGTTTATGATCTCCTTCATGTGATGTTCATGTTTTGCTTTCACATCTATACATGTACATCATCATCCCAGCTAACCGTGTCTGCTTTATCACAAAGTTTATGATCTCCTTCATGTGATGTTCATGTTTTGCTTTCACATCTATACATGTACATCATCATCCCAGCTAACCGTGTCTGCTTTATCACAAAGTTTATGATCTCCTTCATGTGATGTTCATGTTTTGCTTTCACATCTATACATGTACATCATCATCCCAGCTAACCGTCTCTGCTTTATCACAAAGTTTATGATCTCTTTCATGTGATGTTCATGTTTTGCTTTCACATCTATACATGTACATCATCATCCCAGTTAACCGTGTCTGCTTTATCACGAAGTTTATGATCTCCTTCATGTGATGTTCATGTTTTGCTTTCACGTCTATACATGTACATCGTCATCCCAGCTAACCTTTCAGTACCGCACTCACAAGTTTGGCCCGTATTTCCCCAGTAAACATTGTAGAGTTCATTACAAGTTTGCCATATTTCCCAGTAAACATTGTAGAGTTCATTACAAGTTTACCGTATTTCCCAGTAAGCATTGTAAAGTTCATTACAAGTTTGCTGTATTTCCCAGTAAACATTGTAGAGTTCATTACAAGTTTGCCGTATTTCCCGGTAAACAGTGTAGAGTTCATTACGAGTTTGCCGTATTTCCCGGTAAACAGTGTAGAGTTCATTACGAGTTTGCCGTATTTCCCGGTAAACACTAGAGTTCATTATGAGTTTATCGTATTTCCCGGTAAACACAGTAGAGTTCATTACGAGTTTGGCGTATTTCCCGGTAAACATTGTAGTGTTCATTACGAGTTTGCCGTATTTCCCGGTAAACACGGTAGAGTTAATTACGAGTTTGCCGTATTTCCCGATAAACACTGTAGAGTTACTTACAAGTTTGCCGTATTTCCCGGTAAACACTAGAGTTCATTACGAGTTTGCCGTATTTCCTGGTAAGCACTGTAGAGTTCATTACGAGTTTGCCGTATCTCACGGTAAGCACGAGTTCATTACGAGTTTGCCATATTTCCCGGTAAACACTGTAGAGTTCATTACGAGTTTGCCGTATTTCCCGGTAAACACTGTAGAGTTCATTACGAGTTTTCCGTATTTCCCGGTAAACATTGTAGGGTTCATTACGAGTTTGCCGTATTTCCCGGTAAACATTGTAGAGTTCATTACGAGTTTGCAGGATTTCCCGGTAAACATTGTAGAGCCCATACCAAAATCTTGAAATCTAGGGAATCATCCGCTACCAGCACCATAGGTGTTCTCAAAAACAACCAACCTAGGTATACTGACGATTCTAGTAGTAAAACTATCAGCAGAGCAGAAAGCATTACGGCTGCGCATCTATCAAAGTGGCCAAAATGAAGACCGCACCAAACTACGCCGGGAGCGCAATATTATTCTGCGCCACATTATCGAACGCTTAAAGGATCTTGCTATTCAACAAGCAGACTCCCTAGCAGATGAAATTACTGCCACGGATGACTGTCACAAAATGTTTCGAGCAGCCCGAGCCCTGAGAATTACTGACTACACACCATCACTCACTGTACACAACTCTGAAGGACACCTTATCGGGACTGACCAGGCAAGGCGATCTGAGAATGGTTCAAGGAACGGTTCACTGACAGCGATGATGAGCCCTTGCACCTGTTCTCAGGAGACCCCAGGCCATTACTAACACAAGTTAAAACAGCATAAGTTGAGAAGGCACTTAAAGGCCTGAAAAATGGACGTGCATCTGGACCTGATGGCATGAGCAATGTACTATTCAAATATGCAAGTGACATTATCTCAAAACCGATCACACACCTAATCAATTCAGCTTTTATGCACCACCTTCCCATCGCCGCTGTAGGCCAAGGCACCCTTATCGCACTACTCAAGCCCAAGAAGCCACCTGGGCCCCCAGCCAATTTGCAGCCCATTGGGCTCCTCAACAGTATACGGAAAATCCTATCCAATGTTACTCTATGCCGCATCCGAGACAAGATCGATTACTTCACCAGATCATCTCAAAGTGGCCTCAAACGTGGAGGGAGCTGCGCAGACATTGTATGTGCTCAACGCCCATGTCAGTAAGTCATGTCCAAACACTGGGACTTCCCACAAAATGGGCATTGACATGTCACGAGCCTTCGACACAATTAAACGCTCAAAGATCCTAGATGTACTACGCCAGGCCAGTTGCAATGAAGATGAGCTACGACTAGTGAGACTACTGCATGCAGACACCAAGCTGAAAGTATGAGTCAAGTCAGTGAAGTCTGTAGAGTTTGAGACATCAATCGGCTCCCCACAGGGAGATGGTCTATCTCCGGTGCTTTTCACCTGCTACCTTACTGCCGCATTGAAATCTGTGCGGGAAAGTTTCACGAGACCAAACATAAACACACACACACGCACGCACACACGCATGCATGCACGCATGCACACACGTGTGTCAATACTGGGCATGATGCTAGAGATGGAATATGCCAACGATGTGGACTTGATAGACGAGGAAAAGAAAAGACGAGGAAGAGAAATCCCTTGACGAACTACTCCCAATAGCTGCAAGCAAACTAAAAATTGAGAATCTTTGAATGAATCCAAAACAGAGTTCACCCACATATACCTATCGACAAAGCATGAAACTATAGAAAATGACTACCCACTTTGTGGCGGCGAACCATGGAGGAAAAGTAAAATCCTGGGCTCACTGCTTTGCAGTACTGCTGACATTTCTGCATGCTGCGTCATGGTGAACATAGCTTTCCAGTCCTGTAAGCTATGGATTTGTAGATCAAAGATGCCCTTGATAAAGAGCCTACGTTTATACAATGCAAGCTGCGTATCCTTGATGCTGTATAACTGTAACAGATGGGCAGCTCCAAAGGCAGCTCTAGACAAACTCGATGCTTTCCACCGCAAATACCTACGCACCATCACTGGACACCGATGGCCAGACAGCATAATTTCCAACGATGCACTATACAAGATGTGTTATATGTCGCCTATGTCTGTAAAAGTCGTCCAGCAAAGATGGTCCATGTTTGGCCATGTGCTAAGGATGCCAGAAGAGACACCAGCACAGAGAGCCTTGGAATTCGCCCTACTCGGAGCCAGCAAATACAAAGCCTGGAGAGGACGTCATTGCATAAATCTGCTAAGCGTGCTACGAGGTGACCTCAAGAAAGCAGGACTCGGTACACTCAAGTCAGGAATGGACCTGAGGAAGCTAAGAATTTTGGCTGAGGACAAGACACAGTGGGCAAAAGCGAAGAAGGACTGATTGCAGCTGTAGGATGTTTCTACTATTACAGATGCAGAATACAGTAATCATCATCATCATCATTGTAGAGTTCATTACAAGTGTGCCGTATTTCCCAGTAAGCATTGTAGAGTTCATTACAAGAGTGCCGTATTTCCCCAGTAAGCATTGTAGAGTTCATTACAAGAGTGCCGTATTTCCCCAGTAAGCATTGTAGAGTTCATTACAAGTGTGCCGTATTTCCCAGTAAGCATTGTAGAGTTCATTACAAGTTTGCCGGATTTCCCAGTAAGCATTGTAAAATTCATTACAAGTTTGCCCTATTTCCCAGTAAACATTGTTGAGTTCATTACAAGTGTGGTGTATTTCCCAGTAAGCATTGTAGAGTTCATTACAAGTTTGCCATATTTCCCAGTAAACATTGTAGAGTTCATTACAAGTGTGCCGTATTTCCCAGTAAGCATTGTAGAGTTCATTACAAGTTTGCCGGATTTCCCAGTAAGCATTGTAAAATTCATTACACAAGTTTGCCCTATTTCCCAGTAAACATTGTTGAGTTCATTACAAGTGTGGCGTATTTCCCAGTAAGCATTGTAGAGTTCATTACAAGTTTGCTGTATTTCCCAGTAAACAGTGTAGAGGTCATTACAGGTGTGGCGTATTTCCCAGTAAACATTGCAAGTCTATGTTTCCTCCCAACTAATCTTTTAATACTGATTGGTTTATTGTAGCTGGAGTTTCTGAAGCAGATAGGTGAATCGGAGAATGAGCAGTTTGCTGTGTCTCAAGCAGAGAAATCATCCAAAGCTGTCATTCTCGACAGTCAAGATATCAAGGTAAGCGTTTAAATACCACTTACATTAGCTACTGGCCAGTCTTTTATACAGCTCAGAAATAACTTTAAATGTTTCCGAAGCAAAATAAAAACATCCTGTTGAAAATTTTGAACATAACTGGATTGAAAACCATCATGCCTAAGGCAACATTGCTTTCCAATCAAATTGTGTTCAAAATAGTGAACAGAAAATTTCTTATTGTTTTCATAATTACTTTGTTTTGCATACATGTTAACTTTATTATGGGCTGTAGTGTATGCCAGCTAGACACCAGCATAAATACAACAGCAGCAGTTAGGCGTGTGCAATTATTGTCTTGAGTTATCACGATCGATTATGTAAGAATGAATCAGCCTGCTGGGTACAAATTACCCAGACATAACAACAAAGGCATCATGTCAATGATGAAAGCTGCAATGGTGTTTAGAAATGTCCATTTGCAGGCCAAGAGAAGACTATTTTTTGAAAATGTATCACTGCAATGCCTGACTCGAACATCGAGCCAGGCATTCTAGTGATGCATTTAAAAAAAATAGTCTTCTCTTGGCCTGTAAATGGACATGCATTCACTGAGCAAAATATCGATTTTCGTGACCGATTGCATAAAAAAGTAATTAAAACGTAGCTCTTGAAATATTTTATGCAGTAGAATTATTCATGATTTTTTGATTATTTAATTTTTAATCATATAAATTTCATAATTGAAAAAAATTCGCGCATACCAAGCAGTAGTGTTTGTCCAGTGATGGATGTACAGAATGGAGCTCTGGCAGACTCACCTTACAGTACAGAGATCATACATAAGTCTGTCATCCACACTGAGTATTGAAGGTAGCTTACTTCATTATACCCGGATGCATGTTCATAAGAATCATTGTTATAGCGAAATTCATTGATCTTGACCATGGTTATCTCCCCCTGAAAAATGTAACATTTTAAACTATCTGCCTACGTTACTCGGAGTTATTTATGCTTTTCAAGGGGGATAACTCAGGCAATTATTATACGTGAATTATATAAGCATTGAAATTATTCTAAAGAATTGGTGGCTTGCTAAAAACATGTCACGGAGTGTCTGAAGATCTAACCCTTTCACCGATTAATTCTCAATCTCGTCAAACAAACAGGAAAGCTGAACGTGAAGTTTTTAAAATTAATATGACTGGAAGCCTTTACTACCTTAGGCAGCAACGGGTTCCAGTCATGCCAGTCAGATTGATTTCAAAATATTCAACAGAAAAAGTTTTATATTGTAAAGAATATACTTTTTTACGGGATTTGTCATTGGAAAGGTTAATTACTCACAATGCATTGTTAAAAACCATTTGCAAATGCATGAGGCGGATTGGGTGAGTATGGCCTCGAGGGGCATTGGCTTGGTTATTTGAATTTGATTTAAATATTTATGAAATTATGTTTGTCTATAACTAGTTTCGAGAAAATAAGATAAGCATGGAAGAGTTAACCCTGATCACTCTGATGTCAACATTCTATCTTTTTACTGTGGCAATACCAAACAAACTGCAGGTGTACATTTTTCAACAGTTTCGGTGGACGCAACATCTTACACCAAATTTGTTGAAAAATGAACACTAGTTCATCTTTTAATTTAATTTAAAACTTAAAAATTTTAACAGAGTGGTAGGGGTTAATAGTTTTGCTTGTAAATGTAGATATAATGGTTCAGGTTTGTGAGATAACATGTGCTGTGATACGCTCTTAGCACTTCTAACAACCTTCTACAGTCAAACTTCAAAATTATCATTGATCAACAATATACAGGATTACTTGAATCATGCTTGTATAAGTAAATGGTTTAACTCTTTAACACTCAGTTATAAAACCAGCTTTTGCAGTGGTCCTGAGAAACATCCATTTGCATACCAAGAGAAGACCGAGCCAGACATTCCGGAGGTAATTGTTTTAAAGGTGCATATTCACAGCAAAATTACTAAAAATAAAATTGTTTAAATTATATACTTTTAGTGGCATAAACTGTGAGCTTATATGTAATGAAACAAAATAAATCTTAAACATATACGTATAAATTAATCAATTTCGCAACTTAAAAAATTATATACAGAATGAAATCATCATCTGTTAAGATTTACTTCGTTTCATTACACATAGGCACATAATTTAAGCCTATAAAAGTATACTATTTAAAATTGTTTATTTTCAAGTATTCGGGTGTGAATACGCACCTTTAATATAATTTTGGTGTCTACATCAGTAATCTTGTTTCTGTTTGTGTAGGTGGAGAAGTTCTCTATATCTGCCCGCGGTAAGAATCTGTTTGTGAACGCAGCCCTCCAGATTACAGCACGCAGGAGATACGGCCTCGTCGGACCTAATGGGTACACTAATCTTCATCATTCACTCTACAGAATTCTTACCACCTTTTCTTATACAACAGGGTCACTGACCCGTAAAGTCTGCCGGCCCTCATAATTCTCTCCTGGCATCTGATCTGTCACTCAGGTATCTGACATCATAATCAATTGTGTCACAATCATAATGGTGTATACAGTCCAGCTCAGAAATAGCTTAACATGTTTCCGGAACAAAAACGCGACTAAAAACAGAATTTAAATGGGCGAAATTCAGGCGAATTTAGAATTTATAACTCATAATGAAATATATTTGCACGCGTTTATAAAAAAACCCGGAGAGGGGTTATAAATAAAAACGCTGCGCTTTAGCTCCACATTCAGATAAATCTTGTCGTTCACGTTACATGCGCGCGTATACATGATACTAGATGCATTTAAAGGCAGGAGCGGCATTACTTAAGTTCTCGTCCTTTCTCGTAAATCAGAATCTTGCCGCGACTGTGAATCGTCGAGAATTCTGCCCTTTCAGTAATATATCCTGGAAATTATAAATAAAGCGAGTCCTAAATCCTAATAGTGAATATAAATCATGACACCATTTACTGGAAAACATGGCGCTCTTCCGTTGCCTCCCTCCACACAATAAAATTGGATTTTATGATTGCCTTTAATGGGTGGCTCTTCTTTTTAACTCCAATAATAGTTTATTGGTAAAAAATTGTTAATTCAACACCTGGATACAAAATTATGGCATAATGTGAAATCCTACAGGCATGTGGTTGGTGATGCATTAATTCTGTCGGTCGGCAATGACTTAGCTATATAGGCCTTACATGTACCTAGTTACGCGTATGTCCCCAACCCATTCTCCTTTTCGCGGAAACAGAATCAGGATCTGTCGTCTTAAATTAAGATAAAGCTATAAATAAATATAGTTTCCCGCCGTAGTTTTGTACAGATTGACTGATGTACTACATTTGAACAGATCAGGTGTCTATGCTAGTTTAGCCAAGCCTCGATTTCATCTATGCATATTGAGTGTCAGCTTCCAGAGCATTCTAAAGCGCATTCACTGTTTCAAACACTATGCAGGCGTGAACACTTTTAGAGTGTTAAGGGTTATTGTACATTCAAAAGGGTATGTTCCAGGCACATTCCATTCTGATGACATTTCATTTTTATTATATGCCCGCGTAAGTGGGGTATTATGTGATGGCGCTCGGTGTGCGTCCATCCATGCGTGCGTCCATCCATCTGATTAATTGGCTGCAGCAGATCTCAGAGTTTTAAACCTACACTCACAATTTTTATTCAGCAGATGTGTTAGGGATAGAAGAGCAATGATTTTGTTTCGGCAAATTCTGGCCATATTTGCCCGAGTTATCTCCCCTGAAAAGCTAAGATTTATCAAATTTTCTTGTCCGGAGCAGATCTCGAAGAGTTTTGAACCTACATTCACAATTTGTTTTTCAGCCGATGTGTTAGGGGTAGATGAAGTGTAATAATTTCGTTTCGGCAAAATCTGGCCATATTTGCCTGAGTTATCCCCCCCCCCCTGAAAAGCTCAAATTTGTAATAATTTTCTTGTCCGAGCCATATCTTGAAGAGTTTTGACCCTACACTCACAATTTTTTTCTAGCATATGTGTTAGGGATAGACGAAGTGCATTGATTTCGTTTCGTCAAAACCTGCCCATATTTGCCTGAGCTATCTGTCCTGAAAAGCCAAAATTCATCAAAATTTTCTTGTCCGTTCCAGATCTCGAAGAGTTTTAAACCTACACTCACAATTTTTTGTTCAGCAGATGTTTTAGGGATAGACGAAGTGTCATTTATCAAAGCAAACTGTTCAAATTTAGCATTGCTCAAGCAAGTATGTGGGCGTATGTTGCGTTTCACTAAAACTCTTGTGTCCAGATTGTTGTCACATTAGCCGTATCACTGAAAAGTATCGCGGTACCATGATATAGCGTCATGGATCCCATGAAATTTTATTTTTACAATATCGACTTGTCGCTTTATTATTTATTCTAACCAAGACTACTATTCAGTATCGAAGCCACATCTCACCACCCATAAACACCTGAAGGTTTCTGACAACATTTTATGAAAGTCACCTAGTTTGAGTTTCGTTGTTACATAAAGTCAACCCGCCTGGAGCCGTATTTTCGCATGTGAAGGTTTCGAAAGCAAGGTTTCATTTATCGCTAGTTTCAGTGGATTCTCCCGAGCATGTGATCTTACATATACGGTTGCTTTCGCATTTTATTTCTATAAACAACCAAAGGCAAAGCAGTGAAATATGTTGAATTGAGATATTTACAGAAAAAATATATGCCCTACAACGAACGACAATGTATTTTAACTAAAATTTCACAAGATCCATGATGGTAAATCATGGTATCCTGATGCCGTCACCACAATCTGGATACAAAAATAATTTTTTTCAAATCGAGAAACATCGCCAGCAATATCCCATAATGTGCACGTTTGAGTAACAATGGCGTCTAGGCTACTTAGAAAAACACTAAGCCAAATGCGTATACTGTATATAGTATAATATTAGATGCGTTTAACTTCAGTTTTAATGCGGACGCGCTTAAAAATATATTTAACCCGTCACATAAAAAAATACTACGCGTCTAAATTCCCAAATAGGTGATAAATTATATTATTATCGGTCCCATTTTTAAACCTGTTTTGGGAGCGTTTTATGCTAAGTTATTTCTGAGCTATATTGTAGACACGTGATGAAAATTAAAAGGGTCTGTCTGATTAATTCACAATTTAATAAACATGTTGAATATTTTGAAACAAATTTAACTGGAAGGAAGCTGTTGCTCATTTTGGTCCAGTTTGATTAACCAAACATGTGATTTAAGCGTGGACAGCAACAACCCCTCCCCTCAAATTAGTTACGAAATATTCCAAAGCTTACCTGTATAATTACCATGAAATTTAGATTGTGGGAATTCAGGTTTCATTTTCAGATTGATTCCAACACGTAAAACGTGGGTGGAGCTTAGCTAGAAATGGATCCATCTATTAGTATACTATGACACACTTCGCCCGTGTTGGGATCGATCGATCCTTGCACACTCTGAATCTCAATTTCTAGAAAACTATACAGGTAAGCTGTTGAATATTTTGAAACTAATTTAACTGGGTAATATTGCTGCCTATGGCAACATCAGCACCCAGTCAAATTAGTTTCAAAATATTCAACAAAATGCTTATTAGATAGTAAAAATATAAAATTCGTACAACTTGATGGACTATTAAGAGTTCCTGACAGACTTAATCACGTCATTTATGATGTAATTGATTATGACATTAGCCTACATGTGATGGTGATACGCCATTCATGATGTAATTGATTGTGACATCAGCATAATGTGACGGTGATACACCATTTATGATGTAGTTGATTATGACATCAGCCTACATGTGACGGTGATACGCCATTGATGATGTAATTGATTATGACATCAGCCTACATGTGATGGTGATACGCCATTCGTGATGTAATTGATTATGACATCAGCCTACATGTGATGGTGATACGCCATTGATGATGTAATTGATTATGACATCAGCCTACATGTGATGGTGATACACTATTGATGATGTAATTGATGATGACATCAGCCTACATGTGATGGTGATACACTATTGATGATGTAATTGATTATGACATCAACCTACATGTGATGGTGATTGTTGCATGTTCATGGATATTTAACCTTTAAGGAATAATCTGTTGAATATTTTAAAACTAATTTGATTGGAAGCTGTTGCTGCCTTAGGCAGCAACAGCATCCAGTCAAATAAGTTTAAACATATTCAACAGGCTATTGGTATGGTGGTTTCAGTGTTGAGAGGGTTAATGTCTTAGACTATGGTCTCGCATGGAGTAATACTGTTATTTAGATCTGTAAAAATGAAATTAAAATGACATTGCCCCCCAAAAAAGAAGCATCTGCCGTTTTAATATTGTAAATTTCTAAGCAGTCAGAATCGATTTCTGAAATCATGATCGATCTGTTGGTTGGACATGCAAACCAATCAATGATCGATCAAATCAATTAATTGGAATAACACTAACGACAGCACCATCTCCCACCAAATTTATTGAAAAATGAATACCAGTTCATCTTTTAATTTAATTTGAAAATTTAAAGTTTTGACACCAGAGTGGTAATGGTTAAAAACATGGTTCTGTCTTGTCTGTTATTAGTTAATATCCATGAATGTTTTGTCATATAAAGTGTTACTTGGGATGGTTAAAGGGTAGCACAGATGGACAATGGTCAAAGCATACAAACTTATGCTATTGTATAAGTATATTGATTGCATATTTTCAAATTCATTAATTGTAAATTTCACCACAGAATACCATTTTCTTCAATTTCCCATGAGAATCAAGGAATGACGTCATCATGTGAATGATTGTTGTGGTGGTATGATGTTATCTCGTAAATGATTGTTGTTGTGGTATGATGTCATCATGTGAATGATTGTTGTTGTCGTATGACGTCATCATGTGAATGATAGTTGTGGTGGTATGACATCATCATGTGAATGATTGTTGTGGTGGTATGACATCATCATGTGAATGATTGTTGTGATGGTATGATGTCATCATGTGAATGATTGTTGTGATGGTATGATGTCATCATGTGAATGATTGTTGTGATGGTATGACATCATCATGTGGATGATTGTTGTGATGGTATGATGTCATCATGTGAATGATTGTTGTGATGGTATAATGTCATCATGTGAATGATTGTTGTGGTGGTATGACATCATCATGTGAATGATTGTTGTGATGGTATGATGTCATCATGTGAATGATTGTTGTGATGGTATGATGTCATCATGTGAATGATTGTTGTGATGGTATGACATCATCATGTGAATGATTGTTGTGATGGTATGATGTCATCATGTGAATGATTGTTGTGATGGTATGATGTCATCATGTGAATGGTTGTTGTGATGGTATGATGTCATCATGTGAATGATTGTTGTGATGGTATGATGTCATCATGTGAATGATTGTTGTGATGGTATGATGTCATCATGTGAATGATTGTTGTGGTGGTATGACATCATGTGAATGATTGTTGTGATGGTATGATGTCATCATGTGAATGATTGTTGTGGTGGTATGACATCATCATGTGAATGATTGTTGTGATGGTATGATGTCATCATGTGAATGATTGTTGTGATGGTATGATGTCATCATGTGAATGATTGTTGTGATGGTATGATGTCATCATGTGAATGATTGTTGTGATGGTATGATGTCATCATGTGAATGATTGTTGTGATGGTATGATGTCATCATGTGAATGATTGTTGTGGTGGTATGACATCATCATGTGAATGATTGTTGTGATGGTATGATGTCATCATGTGAATGATTGTTGTGATGGTATGACGTCATCATGTGAATGATTGTTGTGCTGGTATGACGTCATCATGTGAATAATTGTTGTGATGGTATGATGTCATCATGTGAATGATTGTGGTGGTGGTGGTATGATGTCATCATGTGAATGATTGTTGTGGTGGTATGATGGCATCATGTGAATGATTGTTGTGATGGTATGATGTCATCATGTGAATGATTGTTGTGATGGTATGATATCATCATGTGAATGATTGTTGTGATGGTATGATGTCATCATGTGAATGATTGTTGTGATGGTATGATGTCATCATGTGAATGATTGTTGTGATGGTATGATGTCATCATGTGAATGATTGTTGTGGTGGTATGACATCATCATGTGAATGATTGTTGTGATGGTATGACATCATCATGTGAATGATTGTTGTGATGGTATGATGTCATTATGTGAATGATTGTTGTGATGGTATGACATCATCATGTGAATGATTGTTGTGATGGTATGACATCAGCACATGAATACTATTTTGTTGTTAATGATTTAAAGCTCAAGACAGCTCGTTCAAAACCACCATGTTAATGAGAGGCAAGGGGAATGCTAGTGTTTGTTAGTATAAAGCTTGGATTGGAGCTAATGGATAATGGAGCCAGACATTCCAATGTAGATTGTCACAAAAATAATTTATCATTCACTGTGCAAATCTTTAAATTTTCTTAACAAATCTTACCCATTAAAAGGCTAAAAGTTTCATGTTATTTATTGAGACAGTCAGTCTTGGAATTGTACTTATTGTCATAGCAGCAGTCAGACTTGGAAACATGTTTATTGTCATAGCAACAGTCAGGCTTGGAATTGTGTTTATTGTCATAGCAGCAGTCAGGCTTGGAAACGTGTTTATTGTCATAGCAACAGTCAGGCTTGGAATCGTGCTTATTGTCATAGCAACAGTCAGGCTTGGAATCATGCTTATTATCATAACAACAGTCAGGCTTGGAATTGTACTTGTTGTCATAACAATTATCTTGTTATCTCTTCAGCCATGGGAAGACAACTCTGCTGAAGCACATTGCATGTCGTGCCTTGAACATCCCACCCAGTATTGATGTTCTGTACTGTGAGCAAGGTAAGCTGATGAGCTACAGAATTACTGATCATGCCAGACATAGCGCGACATGTTTATTTAGATGATCTCAAGGTAAGCTGATGAGCTATGGTATTACTGATCATGCCAGACATAGCGTGACATGTTTATTTAGATGATCTTAAGGTAAGCTGATGAGCTATAGAATTACTGATCATGCCAGTCATAGCTTGACATGTTTATTTATATGATCTCAAGGTAAGCTGATGAGCTACAGAATTACTGATCATGCCAGACATAGCTCGACATGTTTATTTAGATGACCTCAAGGTAAGCTGATGAGCTACAGAATTACTGATCATGCCAGATATAGCTCGACATGTTTATTTGTATGATCTCAAGGTAAGCTGATGAGCTACAGAATTACTGATCATGCCAGACATAGCTCGACATGTTTATTTAGATGATCTCATGGTAAGCTGATGAGCTACAGAATTACTGATCATGCCAGACATAGCTCGACATGTTTATTTAGATTATCTCAAGGTAAGCTGATGAGCTACAGTATTACTGATCATGCCAGATATAGCGCGACATGTTTATTTATATGATCTCAAGGTAAGCTGATGAGCTATAGTATTACTGATCATGCCAGACATAGCGCGACATGTTTATTTAGATGATCTCAAGGTAAGCTGATGAGCTATAGAATTACTGATCATGCCAGTCATAGCTCGACATGTTTATTTAGATGATCTCAAGGTAAGCTGATGAGCTATAGTATTACTGATCATGCCAGACATAGCTCGACATGTTTATTTAGATCTCAAGGTAAGCTGATGAGCTATAGTATTACTGATCATGCCAGACATAGCTCGACATGTTTATTTAGATGATCTCATGGTAAGCTGATGAGCTACAGTATTACTGATCATGCCAGACATAGCTTGACATGTTTATTTAGATGATCTCAAGGTAAGCTGATGAGCTACAGAAATACTGATCATGCCAGACATAGCTCGACATGTTTATTTAGATCTCAAGGTAAGCTGATGAGCTACATGTCTAAACTATCAACTAATAAGGCAGATTCACACACACACACACACACGCACGCACGCACGCACACGCGCACACGCTGTCTACCGCATGCGTACAACTGTGTGCAAGTAAGTTGGATTTGTAGCTTTAAATGGCATGTGTCTGTGAAGTTACCATTGCAAGCACATTTCACGAGTTCCAGGCATGACTTGGATCCCTCTACAAGCATGCTGCATTGTGGGATCCAAGTCTCTCCATCACTGTCAGCCATCACCAGCTGACTCTTGATGGCTGACAGTGATGAAGATTTAGTCATATAACTACCTGGGTCCCTAATAGCAAAACTTAAGGTGCCCAGACAATTTTTCAAGAGCCCAATTTTCTAATTATGATGCATCGGCCTACAGGGTCTAACATTTAGAAATACAAGATATAATAATTTAGGATTTACTCATGGAGAAAGTGTTAAAAACGTTGTCTTCAAGCTTAATAATATTGGCTCAAATATGGATTGAAAAATTTAGGTTGCCACGGGTGCTAGTGAGTTTGAAATTTTGCTAGCCCAACCTAAAATCTATGAGCCACAGGCTACTGGGCCCCTGCTAATCTTCAACACTGGCTGGTTTGCATTTGCGAGCCGTGATTGAGCCCAATGATGAACTGCCTAGAACATGGCATGCTTGGTGTGCTGTAGTAAAGTGACACTGGCCAGAGGGGTGCTTTCTAGCTGCCGATTCCCCAAGGCACTGTTTTCATGCCTCATTAACCTTTGACAATGATAATGTGCATTTGTACAGTAGTACGACAAACGTCTCCAGCGTTTCCATGTCATTATAATTCAAAGAGATTGGGACATGAGACAATCTGCTTGATAGTGATTTGAATGTATCCTCCAAACTTCCTTTGTCATATTCTTTTTAATTCCACAAAATACTGACACCCTTTCTCAGCCAAAAGAAAGCAGGCAATAATAGTATTTCTTGTGACACTACAGCACCCAAAGCTGCAGCAATCCTGTGAGCTAATATGCAAAGGAAGGTTTCCCATGGCCAAATGTAACCCAAAGATCATACTCCTGAAACATATTTGCTGTCTGTATGGCTAGGACAATGCGTCTGTATCTGTAGAATGGAGATTAATTATTTTTCAGTGACCTTGCTGATAAATGTGGAAGGCATGGAATACAATTCTACCATCTGCTTCATCTTGGTTACATGGGGTAATTTGTGAGAAATCATTCTCTGGCCTAATCATAATGATTTCTTCACATGTTGTGATGACTATCTTTCCGTCTGGTAGCTCGAATGCTTCCATCTTATTTGCAAGGATAGTGGAGAGTCCTGTTTTGGTTTCATAAACTAGGAAGACAGTTACCCAGTTTTGAGAGAGTTGAACTCAAAGCAATGCATATAGCGTCACATTGGCCACACCATTTTCGATCAATTGACTTCAAGCTTCCATACTTGTATACATCCCATACAACATACAATCTTGCCACTGTATGTTGCTGTTTAGCAATGTGCAGAAGGATAACGTGTTCTACGAAATACCCAAAAACGTTTGATCACTTGGAGTATGTATAATATTTGCACCATCAATGATCTTCACGTTAAAGCCCGGTTATCGACTGGTCGACTTACTAATGGTTCCAGATGTTCCATCAGATTTGACTTGCTGCCAAGGTTCATTGCATAATTATTAGCAAGTGATAGGGCCATGGGTTGTTCTCATGCTGGAAGAATGAATTGGTTTCCATTTCCGGACTGACTGGAACTGGACAGTCTAGAGAATAACTGAACATCTCTCTTCATGGTGACAAGCTTCGTACTAGTTCTAATACGTACTCTGCTTCTTGTGTGATTTTAACAAAGCCAAATTTGATCAGATACCGATTTTATGGATCCAGATAGCTGCTCGTGATGAATGCTTGGTACTGTGTGTTGCCTAGTTCTGCAACTGTTCCTGTGACATTCATCACGTTGTCAGGCATAATGACTTGGAATCCATCTCTAAAACAAAGCTGTCATCTAGAAATTGGGTCCCCATTTCCCCAATTGTATCAACAACTCACTTCGTGCTTAATGCAAATTATTTTTGTTTAGCTGGAGTCTGCTCATGGTGATGGCGAGCATCTGTATTCATGTGTGCTTTGCTTCATACTCGTTGTGCATCCTTCCAGAATCCTCTGTGTCTGTCACCATCAGGCCTTTCAAGGTAGCTTCGTTTTCTGAGATGCCAGTAATTCCACCATCACCTTTCAGAATACGATTTTGCTGCTCATGGATCTGATTGTGAGGCCTTTTAGTAACAACATTTCCTCTCAGATATTTGCCATAGACAGCTGGGCATCGGCTCTGAAGTTGCCACACAAATGGTGAGTTATTGTGAGTAGTGGGTGTGGGCCATGGCAAGCATCCAAGGTATTATTTTGGCCAGCACTTCTATATAGAATGGGAAGTCGGCCTCTCGTTTAGATCTCAAGTATTGAAGCAACAGTAGCTGACTAAACTCCAGTACTTAAACTGCACGTGGTTCACTAACACCAGTCTTCGCACCTCGGTTTGTCCATTCATGTAGAATGACTAATGTAGGCATCATAAGCACATTTCTGCAATGTATGGAGCGTACATGTAGCAGATGTCATCTAGTGTTCCCATTGACATCTTGATGAATAGCCCAGTGCCATTGAATCCTCTTTGCAATGGCTTCGGCATCATCAAGTAAGGCAATGAATATTCTAGGAATACAATCAAATGTGTCTATAACGACCACTTCTTGGGCCATCGCTAAGGACAGATAGTTACGTAATTTTAAATATTTTCATTGTTAAATGGCTTTGGTGGTCAGAAGATGGTATTTTAAAGACACTTATCTTAAAGAATTCCCATCTTTTGTCGCCAAAAGCAGGTGGTCGCTGTAGACAGGTCTGACGGTATTTACATAATTAGAGTATTGTAATGTATGAAATCATAATCAGTGACATGAGAAACCCCTAGTTTGACATCAATTCCATCCATCAACTACATCAAGAACTTGAATAATGTAAATTTTGAGCTGGAACGGCGGCCATTTTGTAACCGTCATTTTGAATGGGTTCCATTGTCCGTATCAAATGTCACCTCTTCTAATTCGACTCGGCATACCTTAAAACCATTATATACCAAATTCCATGCTTTCTGCCAGAATGGAACATCTTGCCTCAAATATCCGCCCTACTATAATGGATCAATAAGGTGACGTTCCATTGGTCTGTGGCATCAGTTACGCTTTCTCACATTGAAAAATTGTACTGGTCCATTTCGTTAACCCTTTAATGGTTAAATTTGGTCAACAAAATTTAAATATTTTAATGAATGTCTGTTAACAGGCCAAGAGAATAAATTTTTTGAAAATTTATCACTTGAATCGCTGGGTGTGTTATATGTATTTTTATTTTATTGATGCACTGGCAACGTGCGGCTTCAATTTCTATGTGCTAACCAGCCGACACTCATGCACCCATTAGTTTAATTTGTTGATCACCATCTCCCGGTCGGGGGATCGAACCGCCATTCTGCAACTCCGCATAGCATCAGCAACCAGACATCTTTCCACTGGACCACCGTGCCAAGACTAATAGTCAAGGTTTGGTCGACCAGCTTTCACATGTCCGATATACTGACACACTGACTGATTCATATGGGACTATCTGTGGATGCACCTGCCACGATTCAATCCTAGGTGTGTGTGTGTGTGTGTGTGTGTGTGTGTGTGTGTGTGTGTGTGTGTGTGTGTGTGTGTGTCAATCCTAGGCGTGTGTGTGTGTGTGTGTGTGTGTGTGTCAATTCTAGGTGTGTGTGTGTGTCAATCCTAGGTGGGTGTGTGTGTGTGTGTGAGTGTGTGTGTGTGTGTGTGAGTGTGAGTGTGTGAAATGGTTAATAGTGTTGATTAGATTTGAGTTGTTAGTCATTAGTGTCGAGGATCATAGCATCATTAATCAATAATGATAAGCACCATTTCCCCATTGCTTGCTTGCCAGATTGGCCACTGGTGCTTATTGTACAGTATTGCCTCACCTGGCCTGAATGGCCAAGTGAGCTTATGCCATGGTGACCATCCGGCATCTGTCCGGAAACTTTGTCTTTAAACAACTTCTCAAGAACCCTTTGGCTGATTTCAATTATATTTGGCAGGAAGCATCCTTAGGGCATGGGGATCTAAATTTGTTCAAACGATGACGATCGGCCAATTTGGCTGATGGCCATCTTGGATTTTGGCTGATTTTGAGAAATGTATTTAAAAATCTTCTCCGAAACCACTTGGGGATTGATTCAAGACTGATGAACTATCATCTAAAGCAAGAGCTGAACCAAGTTTGTTCAAGAGAAATTAATCGGCCAAATAGTTTGCCGGCCATCTTGGATGCCTTAGTTTTCCCGAAAACAACTTCTTCTCCGGAACCGCCTAATGGATAAGGCCAAAATTTGGTAGATATAATTAGGGACTAAGGGATATTAAAGTTTGCTCAAGAGAAGTTAATCCGTCAAAAAACATCGCCGCCCTGGACCAATCAAAATGTAGCACATTTGGGGGCCATTTTGGATCTTTTTATTTGATGGATTTTGAAGCTTAAATTAGTTTTATATATGTTTTTGAGCATTCTGATCTCAAATCTGCCCTGTTTGAAACTGTCAGACAAATGGTTTGGCGGCCATCTTGGATCATTTTCCCACCAAAATCTCCCATACTAAAGCAATGGGAAAATTAAAATGTCTTATTTTTTAGAACTCATTGGCCGATTTCAATTATATTTGGCAGGAAGCATCCTTAGGGCATAGAGATTTAAGTTTGTTCAAACGAAGCCAATTGGGTCGGCGGCTATCTTGGATTTTGGCCGATTTGTAGAAACGTCTTTAAAAATCTCCGAAACCGCTTATGGGATTGATGCAAACCTGATGAAATATGATTTAGGGCAAGAGCTGAACCAAGTTTTTTCAAGGGAACATGATTGGTTAAATGGTTTGGCAGCCATCTTGGTTGACCTAGTTGTAGCGAAAATGACTTCTCCAGAACCGCTGAAGGAATCGGGCCGAAATTTGGCAGATATGATTAGGGACTAAGGGCCATTAAAGTTTGTTCAAGGGAAGTTGATCCATCAAAAAACCTGGACGCCATAGGCCAATCAAAATATAGCATGTTTGGCGTCTATATTGGGATTTTTTTACTTGATGGATTTTGAGGGCAAAATTGGTTCTATGTGTTTTTTGGTTATTCTGATCTCAATTTGCAATTTTCAAAGCTGTCAGATAAATGGCTTGGTGGCCATCTTGTTGATAAAGAGCATTCTAGTTGAAATGCCTATGGTCCAGTTGAGCGATACAGGCCACTTGGGCCTCTTGTTTAAGGTAAACGTTTTTGTTTCCTCATCAGCCAGGTGAGCATTATGTCCCATGAGCCATTTATTAAATGAATGAATAATGTGTGATCTATTAATTAAATTTGTTAATTGATAATTGAATTTAGGAAATTGTGTGGAAGGGAACACTGTAATGTATTTGTTGTTGTGTGTTTTTTAAACAGAGGTTCCGGCGGATGATACTAAGGCCATAACTACAGTTCTAGCTGCAGACAAGAAGCGGCTTGGGCTGCTGGAAGAGGAGGAGAGGTTAATGGCTGAAGCTGAAGCGGGTAATACCAAAAATAATGACAGACTAGAAGAGGTGAGTCAATCGAACAATGCTAATAAGATAATGACAGACTAGAAGAGGTGAGACAATGACAGACTAGAAGAGGTGAGTCAATGACAGATTAGAAGAGGTGAGTCAATGACAGACTAGAAGAGGTGAGTCAATGACAGACTAGAAGAGGTGAGTCAATCGAACAATGCTAATAAAATAATGACAGACTAAAAGAGGTGAGTCAATCGAACAATGCTAATAAAATAATGACAGACTAGAAGAGGTGAGTCAATCGAGCAATGCTAATAAAATAATGACAGACTAGAAGAGGTGAGTCAATCGAACAATGCTAATAAAATAATGACAGACTAGAAGAGGTGAGTCAATGACAGACTAGAAGAGGTGAGTCAATGACAGACTAGAAGAGGTGAGTCAATGACAGACTAGAAGAGGTGAGTCAATGACAGACTAGAAGAGGTGAGTCAATGACAGACTAGAAGAGGTGAGTCAATGACAGACTAGAAGAGGTGAGTCAATGACAGACTAGAAGAGGTGAGTCAATTGAACAATGCTAATAAGATAATGACAGACTAGAAGAGGTGAGACAATGACAGACTAGAAGAGGTGAGTCAATGACAGACTAGAAGAGGTGAGTCAATGACAGATTAGAAGAGGTGAGTCAATGACAGACTAGAAGAGGTGAGTCAATGACAGACTAGAAGAGGTGAGTCAATCGAACAATGCTAATAAAATAATGACAGACTAGAAGAGGTGAGTCAATCGAACAATGCTAATAAAATAATGACAGACTAGAAGAGGCGAGTCAATCGAGCAATGCTAATAAAATAATGACAGACTAGAAGAGGTGAGTCAATCGAACAATGCTAATAAAATAATGACAGACTAGAAGAGGTGAGACAATGACAGACTAGAAGAGGTGAGTCAATGACAGACTAGAAGAGGTGAGTCAATGACAGACTAGAAGAGGTGAGTCAATGACAGACTATAAGAGGTGAGTCAATGACAGACTAGAAGAGGTGAGTCAATGACAGACTAGAAGAGGTGAGTCAATGACAGACTAGAAGAGGTGAGTCAATGACAGACTAGAAGAGGTGAGTCAATGACAGACTAGAAGAGGTGAGTCAATGACAGACTAGAAGAGGTGAGTCAATGACAGACTAGAAGAGGTGAGTCAATGACAGACTAGAAGAGGTTAGTCAATCGAACAATGCTAATAAAATAATGACAGACTAGAAGAGGTGAGTCAATCGAACAATGCTAATAAAATAATGACAGACTAGAAGAGGTGAGTCAATCGAGCAGTGCTAATAAAATAATGACAGACTAGAAGAGGTGAGTCAATCGAACAATGCTAATAAAATAATAACAGACTAGAAGAGGTGAGTCAATGACAGACTAGAAGAGGTGAGTCAATCGAACAATGCTAATAAAATAATGACAGACTAGAAGAGGTGAGTCAATGACAGACTAGAAGAGGTGAGTCAATGACAGACTAGAAGAGGTGAGTCAATGACAGACTAGAAGAGGTGAGTCAATAGAGCAATGCTAATAAAATTAATATTAAGTTGACCATTAACCATTTAACCCTCGAATTTGCTCTTAAAATTTCAATTTTTTCAGAGAAATTTCGGTTTACGAGCCAGTCATTCCAGTGGTAAATTTTCAAAAATAGTCTTCTCTTGGTCTGCAAATGGACATTTCGCAAGACCACTGCAGGGGCCATTTTTGGCTGATAAGTGTTAAAGAGTTAAAGGTTTGAGCAAAGGACAGTTTTATTGACAGGAAGCGGGTTTTTATTGGAGGTTAATTTGAATTAATCTGAGTATTGACAGAGGCATCATCTCAGCGGAAACACGACATTGTTTCAACGTTGAAACAAAGGCGTGTGTCCGCTGGCCTGTCTCTTGTTTCTGTCTCAATTTTCTCCTGTATGATGTGTCCACTGATGATTTTAGAGAATTTACCACTGGAATGACTGGCTCACTTATCGAGCCAGTCATTCCAGGGGTAAATTTTCGAGAATACTCGCTTGCTCTGCATATAAGATATTGACAACGCTTACAAGTGGGCAGAAGATTGGCAGCTTACTTTTCACCATAAAAAAATACATGTTCTACCATTAGGTACAAACAATCCAGGCTGACGATACAATACATTAGGAAATAGCGTAAGCTCCCCAATTACGTCCACTGATTGTGAAAATGTTTTGGGAGTTTACATCGATAGCAAACTCATTTGATACACATATAAATACTATAGTTAAAAAAGCAAATTCTCTTTTGGGTGTAATCAAACGAACTATAGCACACATACAACCAGCCCCATTCAAGTTACTGTATAGATCACTTGTGTGTCTTGGAATATTGCAATGTTCTATTGGCTCGTAAATACAAAAGACAGTCCATAACTCTGGAAAATATACAGTGAAGGGCTATGAAACTTATACCAAAACTAAGAAATCAAAGCTACGAAATGAGATTTAAGATCACTAAGCCTAATGTCATTAAAGTACCCCAGGCTGCGTGGGGACCTAATTGAAGTCTTCAAGATCATTAAAGTACCACAGGCTGCGTGGGGACCTAATTCACTACTAATAAAACCACACCAGCAAAATACAAACATACTATGCAACAGGACATAAAGAAGCCTAAGGCTTAAGTCAGGAAAACACGATGATGATGATGATATAGGCATTTCTCAAGACCACTGCAGAAGCAATTTTTGGCCGGATTGGGTGTTTTATACAAAATAGTGTACGATTTTGACTAGCACCAGAGCCGATATCACTACCAATAAAACCACACTAGCAAAATACAAACATACTATGCAACAGGACATAAAGAAGCCTACGGCTTAAGTCCTGAAGACATGATGATGATGATATAGGCATTTCTCAAGACGCCTGCAGAAGCAATTTTTGGTCGGATAGGGTGTTGATGGGTTAATACTTATGTCCTGTGATCATAATTCCTGAGACTGGGACCCTTTGAAGGAATGGGCCATCAAGAGTCTAAAGATGCAAATTGTTTTGATTTCAGGTTTTTGAGGAATTGCGTGCAATAGGAGCTGATGCAGCTGAACCTAAAGCCAGACGTATCTTGGCCGGTCTTGGATTCACACGAGAAATGATGGAGAGACCGACGAAAGCTTTGTCTGGTGGATGGAGGATGAGAGTGTCACTTGCCAGGTATGCATCGCTAAGTAATCAGGCCTGATTAGTTCCTCAGGTATGCACCAGGTAAGGTAATCAGGCCTGATTAGTTTCTCAGGTATGCGCCAGGTAAGGATCGCTGACTAAACAGCCTTGATTAGTTCCTAAGGTACACGTCTGGTAAGCATCGCTAACTAATCAGGCCTAATTAGTTCCTCAGGTACACGCTGGGTAAACATCACTAACTAATCAAGCCTGATTAGTTCCTCAGGTATGCGCCAGGTAAGCATCTAACTAATCAAGCCTGATTAGTTCCTCAGGTATGCGCCAGGTAAGCATCTAACTAATCAAGCCTGATTAGTTCCTCAGGTATGCGCCAGGTAAGCATCTAACTAATCAAGCCTGATTAGTTCCTCAAATATGCGCCAGGTAAGCATCTAACTAATCAAGCCTGATTAGTTCCTCAGGCATGCTATAATTTATATGCTGATCAAAGTTTATTTCACCTAATATATGCTTAGTCATGCAGAGTTGTCATTAGTAATTGTCCTCCATATCCTTTCATCGGGAGATCAAACATGCACACAGAGTCTAATAATGATGGGTTTGAATTGTGGGAATCTCTGTCTGAAATTGAAAAGAAATACATTTATGTAGGAGGTTCTGTGGATTGTAGAGGCATACACTGACCACTCATTGTCTGTCACTCTGTGCATTGTAGAGGCATACACTGACCACTCATTGTCTGTCACTCTGTGCATTGTAGGGGCATACACTGACCACTCATTGTCTGTCACTCTGTGCATTGTAGAGGCATACACTGACCACTCATTGTCTGTCACTGTGCATTGTAGAGGCATACACTGACCACTCATTGTCTGTCACTCTGTGCATTGTAGAGGCATACACTGACCACTCATTGTATGTCACTGTGCATTATAGAGGCATACACTGACCACTCATTGTCTGCCATTCTGAGCATTATAGAGAAATACACTGACCACTCATTGTCTGTCACTCTGTGCATTGTAGAGGCATACACTGACCACTCAGTGTCTGTCACTCTGTGCATTGTAGAGGCATACACTGACCACGGCTCATTGTCTGTCACTAATGCTCACACACTATTTTCAGTTTCTGGCTAAAAGTTTGCTTTCTGATTCAAGATAGTGTTTAATAACTTGTGGTTATTCTCATTGTGATTTAATTGAATCTGTTGATGATGATGATTGTTTTGCCTTGTGGTGATGATGACATAAATAATGAGCATGATGATGATGATGACAACGATGCTGATACCTTTGCTATTCATGTATTAAGATGTGTGTTTGTGTTAATGCAGAGCATTGTTTCTGGAGCCGACATTGTTAATGCTTGATGAACCGACAAACCATCTAGACCTGAATGCTGTGATCTGGCTAGATAAGTATGTCATGTAACAATACTGTGTGCGTGCATACGCTTTTGGGGTGCGTGCGTGTGCATGAGCAGGTGTGTGCATTTATGCATGTTTCTATGAGCGTGTGCTCTTGCTCATATATGCATGTGTATCTTGTGTGTATGCATGCATGTGTGTACATGTGTCTGCTTAATTGTATGTGAGTGAGGATAAGGTGCTATGTGGGTGGGTGTGGCTGTGTCTATAAATGAGTTTCACATTTCACCCTGCATTCTCATGAAATCTGATTTTGCTTAATTCTTTACCTAATTACAAAATTTACTGATTACTTTAACGCAATTTAATTAACCCTTTAACTTGCTATTGAATGTCCTTTTCAAGCAAATGGAATACGATTTTTGTAAATTTGCCACTGGTATGACTGGCTTGTTTATCGAGCCCGTCATTCCAGTGGACAATTTTCAAAAATAGACTTCTTACCTAGAAATGTTCATTCCACAAGATCTGTTGTTGAAAATATTCAGCATGTAGTAATGGGTATAATGTTTAGAGGGGCAGAGCTACAAGTACTGGTCTTACCTGTACTTCAGTAACCATGACATTGTGAGCTAGTTACCTGTGCTTGTTGATTTCTAGTTACCTACAGATGTGGAAAAAGACGCTGCTCGTTGTCTCTCACGACCAGAGTTTCCTGGATAATGTCTGCACAGATATTATACATCTAGATCAACAAAAGCTCTACTATTACCGTGGAAACTACAGTAGGTGTTTAGAGCAAGGGAAGTTTGGAAGCTGTTATGTCCTGAATGGTTGAGTTTAATTGTCTGCCTGCTGAATTTCAATAGACTACATTTGCCATGGGGTTTAACTGTGGCTATGCTGTATATTTTGAAAATAATTTGACTGAAAGTTGTTGGTGGTTTAGCCACCTACAACTTTCAGTGAAATTGTTTTCAAAATATTCAGCAAGTTCAGAGTTATTTCCCATTGAAATTATTGTCTAGTGGCTTGCTACTACTGCTCACCAATAACCACAATGGACCTTTCCATTTTAGCTATGCCCCGCCCATCACTAGCTAGGCTCCACCCACACCTCGCCATGTTGGGATTGATCGATCCCCAAATGTCCTAACTCAATTTCCTGAAAACTATACAGGGAAGCTGTTGAATATTTTGTAACTTTTTGACTGGGTGTTATTGCTGCCTATGGCAGCAACAGCGCCGAGTCAAATTAGTTTCAAAATATTCAACAAAATATTTATTAAATAGTAAAAGCAAACAATTTGTACAACAACGCATAGACCGTCTTCAAATATGCATTCATTATGATGTCATCGTACACATCACGCAGTTCATTATGACGTCATATGATGGGTGGGTGCTCTGGAAAGGTGAATTGACTGTCAATATGATGTTATAATCATTTACGTCACATGTTAGCTGACATCACAATCAAAAGGTCGTACATGACATTTACGAATTCTTTGCTTTGATGGATTTGCGATTTTAATAGACATTATGTTGAATATTTTGAAGCTAATTTGACCTGGAGCTGTTATTGCTATGCATGCAGACCACCTGCATTAATAAAACACATGTCAAATTGGGCAGGTGCGCTCATATTGTGGCTGGCGAGAGAGAGAGATTCAGATCAAATATTGACATCACAGAGTAACTAAGTACATACAGAAAGCACATTTTTGTACCTAACACAGGAATGCAAGACAGTTCTGTCACCAAATTTGACATACGATCATGGTGTGGTTACCTAGAGAGTCTTGAAGATTCAGGTCAAAAGGTCAAATTATATCTAGCTGAGCTTGATGAGGAAGCGTGTTCATTTCACTTCATGAGTATACTACCTTACAAATACTCTTTGATATTCCTAAATATCAACCTAGCTACAATAATACCCAGATGTAAACAGAAACTGACCCTAATAGGCAGGTATGAAAGTTGACAGTACCGCAAATGTGCGCCCCACCTGTGTGCATACGCTGACTATCACTTCCTCTTTCTAGATTATTGAGCACCCATGCAGCATGCCTTTTGCAAATCTACTAAGACTTGCCTTTGCTACACTTTATCTTATCATTTGAGAGTTGTCTGTTGTCTTCTATGAGATGTCAGAGCTAGTTATGTCTCCTGAAGCCGCTCCCGGACCTAGTCATCCGGTGATTTCTATTACATATTTAATTTTTATCGCATTTTCCCAAAACGTAACCTGTTTCCGGGACTCGCTCTAGACGTGGTAAGACGTCTGTGTAAGTGGTCAAAATGCCTTCACATGTTTGAATGTCTATTTACACTTTATTTTTGTATTCACAGGTTTTGACGGCATTGTTTGGTCACCTGTGGTTAGTTTCTCCTCTTCAGCCTCCCGGTCTTGTGTTCATTAGGGTCTAAATAAGAGTGAATTTGGAAAAATATATTTTCACTTCAAGAGTATATTTACCTCCCTAATACTCTTTGATATTGCCAAATATCGACTTTCACTCAATAAACACTCAGATTAAAAAAGTTAGGTGCCTCTACTGGGCAGGTAGTCAGATGTCAGTCCGGCGGATGCCAGCCCCAACCTCGTGCATGCGCAGACTAGTACTTCCTCTTTACCAATTTATTGGCTCAAAGAGACATATGATTTACGCTTTTTTCTGCAAAGAAAATTTCTCTACGCTCATTTTCATACTTAATCCGTCTAGAAATCATGTCTGATCGTCCCAAAGCTTCTGAGGAAGGACCAGGATCAAGTTATCATGTGATTTCTATTAAATGTTTGTCTAATTTAGCGTTTTAGTTCCGATGTAATGTGTTTCCGGGACTCGCGATTAGACGTGATAAGTGCCTAGAAAACTGGTTTATTTCAAATTGGCGCTATGAAATACTAGTCTCTCTTTGTGTTTGTGTCCACAGGTATATATCTATGATTGAACAGGACAGCACATCGTCAGAGGGTTTGTTTTTCTCTCCGCCAAGGTTCCATTTCCTACTAACATTGTTAGGTTATCCAGTCAAAATCTATGCCCAATGAGTTGGAGGCCTCGGAAAAAGGTCTCACTTTGCCCTCTTGGTCCACTTCCTTCCCCTTATAGGTGGAGACGGTTAAGAGGTCATAGTGTTGGTGGAGCTTCCAGTGCATCAGATCGGATGGTTTGTCTATGCTAAAGACTCAGGTATTCTAGTTATGATATAAGGCACTTCAATTATATTTGAAAATATTTATGAAATCTGCTGCCATTTTATCATTGTTTATCTGATGTTTGTATAGTCTGTATATACTATCCTTTCCAGTTAAGATGTTCTGGATAGGAATACAATTCGTCCTTACACCTGGATGTTGTTTCGGATCGATTTAACGTCTTATTTTTTAAGTTATGATGTCGTAATCAGCCTTGCACCTTACTAACATTTATAAAGTTTTTGTTCAACGCTGGTTGATTATTAGCTGGGGTCTTTATGGCCCCCACCCCCCATCCTTTTTATTTTGGTTTTGAGTTACTAATTCAATTAACTAAAATACTCATTGTCTTCATCTTCTGGCTTGTTTCAGAAACCTGGTTGTCCTTCTTGTGGAAGGTTTTTGAAGGATAGATTCAACCCCCCCCCCCCCCCCACATGTTTCCAGTGCACCCCATGTCGGCCATTGCTTAATTGCGAGATCTGTAAAAAGTGGGGTGGGGGAGAGAGCTAAAATGTCTGAATTTCTATCTTTACAGACCAAAGAGAAGGCTCTAGAGGAGGAGAGGAAGTTGAAGAAGGCGGGCTCTGGTAAGAATGGTAAGAGGAAGGCCTCGTCCACTATGGATATGGAGGCCTTCCGTATTGAGATGATGGGAGAGATGAAGAGGACAGTTAAGGATTTGGTCCCAGAGTTGCTTCGTGGCATGCTTCCTGGTTCAGATCCTTCGTTGTCCTCTTCGTCTGCTTCGGAGCAGATAATCCCCGCCTCTGAATCGGTGCTACCTAGGGACATACCAGTTTTCGTCCATGATTCAGAGGTGGCCCTATTAGAGGGCGTAGTGCACTATGAGGACACTGGCAGCAGGCTTGCGGCGCCGGTTGTTCATGGACAGGTGTCGCTGGAGCCTGATGCCTGCTTATTAGGCCAGGAATATCGGCACACTGTAGTTACCACTTCCTCCTATGGTACCTTTCCTGGCCAGTCTGGGTTAGCAGCATGCTTCGCTGACCTGGAGTCTAATCTTTCTGGCCAGGAAGAAGAGGATTATCTGCTGGGTTCTCCTTCTGGCGCCATGGTCATGGACATTGACGTACGTACACCCCTCGCGGGGAATACGGCTGACATTGTCCATGGAACTACTCACGCAGGAGTAGCGTTCACGGCGCAGAAGGTAGCCCGGGCTGGATCTGATATCCAGTATTACCGCATACCTTGGCTTGCCGGTGGTGTAGCTGGTGCTGGCCAGGGCCGTGGTGTGACAAAATTGTCCCCACGCAATACCACGGCGCCTGCTCCTGGTCAAGCCAGTCAGTTTAGCATGCCTGTTCTTTCAGGCCCGCATGCTTTCTCTGGCTTGCCAGGAGTATCAGTTCCTCCAGCCACACACACGCCTGTGATTGCTCAGGAGGATGACGAAGGCCCTCGTCTTGTAGAGCATTCGCAGGTAGCCACAGAGGAAGACTGGTCTGACGCTTGTCAGTGGCTAATCAACGTCAGGCCAGGTCTTGCTGTGGATCAGTCAGCCAGCCATCGGGACCAGCGCCCGTGGTTGGCAGGTAAGCCGACTGTTACCGCTATGCCATCTCTGCGACTGGCTGAACATATTGTTGATATGTTCACAGCGGCGGAGACGTCCATCAAGGCGCATGGACATCTCGCGAAGGCCCCTCGCGAGGTGGCAAAGCGATGCCGCATCATACCTGATCAATATCAATTGTACGGTGTCGTGCCTAAGCCAAGCGCGAATGATCGTGCTGCGCTAGGCGAGGATACGTGGCCAGGTTCCCGGTCTGACACGGGACTGTGCTCGAGCGCGTTGCGTTCGGCAAACACTGTATTGCGCGATGCGGAGGAGAGTTCGAGGGCATCTATCTCAGCGCTCTGACACGTCTCCCAGCTGTTACAGGGGGTAGTAACAGCATCCGCATTGCGCCAGCCTAGTCCGGTGACTGTCCAGAGAGCCATCCAAGATGGAATTAACTTGGCTCTGGACTGTTTAACCCGGTCGGTGACCAGGAGTGTCCGGGCGAGGCACACGTTTGCCCTTGACAACTTGTGCCCGTCCCATAACCTGTATAATAGGCTGCTGCATACGCCTATGACAGCCCCTGGTCTCTTTGGAGGTGAGGGATGTAAGCACCTCCAAGAGACGGTTACCCTGGTCAATAATCGGAGGGCGTTGTTCGAGCAATTTGAAGTGCTCCGCAGAGCGCGTTCACGCAGCTCCCCCTGCGTATCATCCCCTGCAGGCTCGAGGTGGCGGTGGCCGGGTCAGAGGCCCGCCACCAGCACAGCGCTGGCCATGGCCGCGCACGCTTCGGCCAGTAGTGGGGGGGTTGGTGGGCACAGGCTCCTCCGGCGCAGCCAGCCAGGCAGCCGCCCGCGCACCAAGGTGTGCACGGTGCTGGCCGTGGCGCGCGAGGATCTGGTCGTGGTAATCGTACAGAAGGGTCGGTTACCACAATAAGAGCCACTCCAGTGCATCTGCACCAAGAGACAGTGCCACTCTTGGACCAGTAGGAGGCTGATTGGTCAACTATATGCAAGGGTAGGGACGGTTGACTCGGGACCGTTTAGTCTTGCGATGGCTTTCAGTCAGATATCATCCGGACTGGATATCAGGCCCACCATCGCGACTGTCTCTGGTGCCAGTCTGGACTCAAATTCCAAGAGATCCAGATCAACGGTTGTGTATAGAGGAGGAAATAAATTCCCTCATACTAAAAGGAGCAATTCAACCGGCACAAAAGTGCCCAGGCTTCTATTCAACCGTATTCCTAGTAACGAAGAGCACTGGAGGGTGGAGACCAATTCTCAACCTCAAGCCATTGAACAAGTTTATAGACACACCCAGTTTCAAAATGGAGACAGTGAAATCGGTGTTGGCAGGGGTGGAGAAGGGAATGTGGATGGCTTCAATAGATTTGAAGGATGCTTATTTCCACATTCCAATAGTGAGGAGTTTTCGTCGGTTCCTGAGGTTCGCATTCCAGGGCAGACAGTGGGAATTCAGGGTTTTACCATTCGGAATTTTTACGGCTCCTCGGGTCTTCACCAGAGTGGTTCTTGTGATAACAGCATACCTCCGCAGGAGAAGCAAAGCAGTCCACACGTACATAAACGACTGGCTGTTAAAAGCACACAATCAGGAAAGTTTATCAGCAAATCTGGAGATAGTTTTGAAAACTCTCACAGACTTGGGCTGGATAATCAATTTTCAAAAATCAGAGCTGACTCCATCCCAGAAGTTTGATTACCTGAGAATGTTCTTCGATCTGGAGATAGGATATGTTTATCCTACTCAGGAGAGGGTACAAGTACTCATCTCATTAATACAGTCAGTGTGCAGCAGTCGTCATGTCCTGACACGGGTTTACCTGAGTATGCTGGGGTTGATGGTTTCTCTGGAACCAGTCATTCCTCAGGCAGCCTTACGCAGGCGGCCGATCCAGTTATTTCTCATGACTCAATGGACCCAGAGTACAGGTTCACTGGACTCAAATGTGTCAGTGCTGGAGCCCCTAATTCACCACCTGCAATGGTGGTTGAAAACAGAGAATCGCCTGGTGGGGTGATGCTAACCCCTCCTCACCCTCACTTAACGATGTATACAGATGCATCGATGGATGGGTGGGGAGCTTGCCTGGAAGAATCCACAATATCAGGGCTTTGGAATCTGAATCAGTCACAAGAACATATAAATCTACTGGAATTACGAGCAGTAGTCGTGGGCCTGGAACATTTCTTAGAGAAAGTTCAGGGCAAGAGTGTTCTAGTTCGATCAGACAACTCAACAGTAGTAACGTACATAAACCGCCAGGGCGGACCGAAGTCGCGCAGTCTCTGTATGATGACATGGAAGCTGCTTTGCTGGTGCCTGATTCACAGGATTACCTTGAAAGCAGTTCATATTCCGGGAAGGTTAAATCTGCTAGCAGACTCATTGAGCCGAAGGATGAGTGTTTTACCTACGGAATGGCAACTAAATCAATGTGTGGCGGATCGTCTGTTCAACCACTGGGGGAAACCCAATATAGATTTAATCGCAACGAAGACGAATGCGAAGATGACGATGTACGTCTCTCCGATTCCAGATCCGAGCACTATCGCAACAGATGCGTTAGCTATCAGCAGGGTGTGAATGTATGCATACGCATTCCATCCAGCAATCCTGATTCCAAAAATTCTTCAGAAAATCAGACAGGAGGAGTGCCAAGTGCTTCTGATCGCCCCAATTTGGCCAAGCCGATCATGGTATATGGATCTGCTGGACATTCTGGTCTGTAATCCGGTTCCTCTGCCTCTGATGGACAGTATTATCTTCCAGGGCAAGGCCCTTCACAACAATCCGTCAATGTTCAAATTGACTGCGTGGATGTTGTCAAGGAATCTAGAATTAAGGAGGGCTTTTCTGAGCAAGCAGCCATGTTCATGGCAAAAGCCAGAAGGGGGTCAACCTCCATAGCATATAATTATAAAATCAGCAGATTTGCAGAATGGTGCTCAAAAAGATGTATTAATCCAATGGATTCATCTATTCAGGTAGTAGCCGATTTCCTCTATCACCTGTATGAAGCCTATAGCCTCAAGCCTAACTCTACTGCTGGCTATAAGTCAGCTTTAATGACAGTTATCCCTTGCTTGGCTAATAGGGGAAGTGATGAAGTAAGTACATTAAATACTTTAATTAAAGGCATGGGCAATCTAAGACCAAGGAATCCCACAGTGATTATGTCTTGGAGTTTATCTCTAGTGCTTCAGGTACTAGGTGATAAGCCTTTTGAACCACTTAGTTCAATTTCTATGAAAATGTTGACACTTAAAACTATTTTTAATTGCTGCGGCCTCGGCTAGGCGTAGAAGCGAAATTCATGCCTTATCAGCTGAGGCGGACCGTTTTGTGGTTACAGGGGAAGGCCTTAAGCTTCTACCTAGGATAAATTTCATGGCTAAAAATCAGTCTTGGAAATATCCAGTTCAACACATATTTTTGCCAGCTTTGACTAGATATGATCCTAATTCAAAAGCATGGTGTCCAGTCCGAGCATTAAACCGGTACAAACAACGTACTCAGGAATGGCGGATGGACCCAACAGCGTTATGGTTGTCGTATATTGAACCCCATGGCAGGGAGTCTAGGGACACCATTTCCAGGTGGATTGTAGAGTGTATTCCCCGCTGTCGCTCGGCTAGCAGCGACAACTCGCAGTCCATCGACCACGACGGTGAGCCGGACTACGAGGCCTGGCTGATGCATTTCAGCTACTTCGGGGTGGTGCCTGACGCCAAGATAGGCGAGCCGGTGGACTTCGGCAGCTGCCCCTCCAAGACATTCGACAAGATGATGGGCTTCGTGGACCGACGCGAGTACCTGACACAGCACATTGACCCGCGCTTCGCGGACGGGCGCGGCAACTTCGACCACAGCATTATAGATGCCCTGGCGGCAGTCGCACCCAACTGCCACTACCTGCTGGACGTCATCCCCTGGAAGGTCTTTGAGATCAACTACGTTCCCGTGGAATGCAACCCGGGTTCCTGGCCGAAAACCAGCCCCGCATCGACGAGCTCACCACACTTGCCATGCAGATCCGCGAGTCGCCCGACCCATGTGCCGCCTACGAAGCCATTCGCCAGATGCGCGCCCTGAAGCAACGGAAACGACGCGGCAAGATCTTGCTGCCCGGCTCTGACCAAGGGCCAGATCCAGGACTTCTTCGACACGCTCTAGCTGGGGCATAGGGTTGTTGAAACATGTGATTTCGTGGTTGGTGTATGTCTCTAGATGGAGATGGGAGCTGCTGTTCTCCCAGACATGGAAGGCCGTGGCGAATATGAAACTCCCGTGTGGACCCCATGTCTGGGAGAACCTCAGGATACTGGCCAGTGGCCGGCCTCTATTCTGTGTAGGCTCAGACAAACACATAGTCTCTGCCAGAGTCGCATCAGCATGATGGGACCACTCATAGTGTCTTCCATCTACCTTGACAACGCTCACCTGGTAGGATGCTAAAGTGCTTAGCATTTGCACCACGGTAGACTCTGGCATGTTCACATGTTACGCAGAGAATCTGGTGCTGAGCAGGCGTCTCCAGCAGACAACCACGTCCTACCCTCTCCACACCATAGAAGTGGCAGACAGACTCGATCTCTTCACGTGGGTGAAAGCGGTCGTAAAAGTTTCTCCGCAAGGGATCGATCGACCCAAGGATTGTACTGGCGGTCATCCCGGAAGTGGGCCCACTTGGCATCCAATATCATGGCAGTCTCAGCGCCCTGTGCCACTGCTGTAGACGCCAGCACGAGCAGTATGATGAGAACCATGGCTATATAGGAAGAGTTAAACTGAACAGAGTGAACCCCTCGAGAAATATCTGTGCCAGATCGAGCCCTGTTCCATCTGGATTGATAGGGATCTTCATCCCCTCAGGGGCAGGGGCTAGCTGCTTCACTCTGCCACTGGCGAAGAAACGTAGCTCTAGGACTATGAGTCGTTTGCGGGCTAGTGAGTCCGACTCGCTGAAGCAGTTTAACAACACCCTTGGCTTTGGAGAAATGTGACACACCATCTACCCGTAGGATGCCCTCCTGGACGTTAACAGCTTCTTCTGGTCCATCGAATGGACGACGCAGCAGGAGCTTTCCACCTGTAACCCCGATCCGGTGACCCAACCTCATCAGGGAGACACCTTCACCTATGTAGGTGAGGAAGGATGATCCCCGATTGTAGAGCTTTCGAACTGTCCCATCCCTTTTGACAACAGTGGAGAGAGGAGTAACCTCTATGTCAATGACTGCGGGAGGCCTATATAGTGGCAACCATGTTTGCCAGTCACCACCAGGTCCAGCGCGGTACCACACTTCATTCTTCTCAAACATGAACTGCAGGTTTTTTGCCATGGTAAATAGCAGACCATCATGTGTCATCGGCGGGGCATTGCTCGAATAGGGTTTGACCAGATGAAAGCCGAGGTCATCATTTAGGGTGTTGATGTCTGCCACCTCTGTATCCGAGACCTCAATCAATGGCTCGAGGATCTATTTCCTCTTCGGGAAATCGTACCGAAGCACGATCTTGTGGCCATCTATGTTGCGACCCAGGCGCTCCTTCGACACATCCTTGAGGTCTGTGAGCAGCTCCACCCCATCATCACCAATAGGGTGGAGGGAGAATGCCTTTGAGTTTGCTTCGTACTGTAGGGCGATTGACTTGCCATCGCTCTCTTCTACCTTGGCAGCATCAACTGCGTACACATCTGCCAGGTCGGCCAGACCAGTCGAGTGAGCAAATATGAGTTCCATAGCATGCTATAGGACGGGTTTAAACAGGAGATATAACCATGCCGATTGTCCGACTGCTGCTCTCCGGTGGTGAGAACGTAATTTCACCCTCTCTAGAGGGGAGACGGGTGGTACAGTACCGTGTAGAATGGGTCCTCTTCGAGGTGCCCCAGCGGGGAATAACATACATACACGCCGATGTGCTACATCAACTTCCTGACAGTGCACAGAGCAGCTCACTGGTAGAAGTCAGCCGGGACGTGGTAGAGTATCTCCCAGGTGCCAACAGCAACCTATGAAAAGCTATCAGTCCTAGCCTGTTCACATCTGTAAATCACCTGTTTGACAGCCCCTCCATTAACATATATGCCAGCACGGATGGGATATTGGATGCCCATTTAGAGTTTACACTCTTATTACTCATTGACCTGACGACAACATAATATCACACCAGGAATATCTGACCTTTGCCGAGATGATGAACCCGATAGAGGGTTGCCCAAAGGCCTTAAATGAACAGATGCTCGCACGGCAACAGATCTGTCAACAAGAAGGAGAGTGACTACAGCGGGAGAGCTGGCATCAACAGGCTGCCGGCAAGGCAAGGAGGCGAAGGAACAGTGAAGGTTCCCGATACTGGCAGACCCTCCTGGAGGAGAGTAAGCGGGACGCAGGAGTCTTGACAGATGACGATGAGCCAGATGTCTTCACATACGACGATGAGCCAGATTTCTTCGCAGACGAGGATGGGCCAGATGTCATAGAGTTGGAAGAGGAGATGGCGCAGAAGTGTAAGACCAAGAAAGCCATCCAGCGGCGGACCTACTATCTTGGTCATAAGGTGATGTTCCAGATGTCACATCTCAGAACGCTACTGGCACCCGACCGACATAGTGCTGGATGACACGATGCTTCTCATGGCAGCTCCACATAAAGGCGTTCCGACCCCGACACTGCAGCCAGTCGACACGACACCACTTCCCGTGACAGCTCTACGAGTGCTGTCATGCCTAGCTATCGTGGTGCTCAGGATCAGCCTACTCCATCGCTAGCAAATCAGCTATAAGACTATCCTGACTCTACAGTAGCAGTGGGGACCACGGTGAGACACTGAACCAGCTTGGCATGCCCTACAGCCCCTATACACGCTGCCAACATGCACATCCAAGGGCTGGAGGGGTCCGCAGCGCATCTTTTTCCAGCTTGTAGTATCGCAGAGCCGTGTTCAGCTCTTGAGTCCGGTGAGTCCATGGTGGTCTGCAGCCGCTGGAACACATCTGACAGATACTCCCAATCCTTGTAGAAACCTTTAGCTAGCAGGAGCTGCTCGACGATACTCCCGCCCATGATAAGGTATTCGAGAAAGCAGATTTGTCCCTTAGCAAATCTTAGATAGAGCTTCACAGCTTTCAGCTCCTCTGTCAGCTCAGCACCGGAGAGCTGAGCGAGCTCATCTGGTGTCTTCTTCTTGTAGTCCTTCAACTCCCTCCAGAAAACATCACAGTACTTCTCGCATAGTGTGAGCCTGGATATGTTTAAGATGTCTCAATAGAGAGATGAATATTCCTGAGTACCAACCCGGACACCTGGCAGACGCAGACTGGGAAGATCAAGCTCTCTCGACAGGGGATGCAGACGTTTAACCACATTGTCTACTCAGTGCTTAAACATTGACGTCAACGGTACAGATCGTGAAGCAACTGCCCGAGAGCCAGGCGAGTTTTCAGAAGGTGGAGAACCTGCTGCGAACCAAGACACAGAAGTTACTCTCCAAAGCAAAACCTCTGGCAGTCCATGTCGCCAGTAACGTGGCGGCGAATGTGGCCATGGTGAAGATGACATGTGGAAATGAGGTTCTTCGGGCCGCCACTGCAGCTGTCCTCGCTACAGTGGTCAGTGGGGTGGCCGAGCACTGTCTCGGAATAACTCGCCCCATCCCCAAGATCGCCCTCAGTGGTGCCTCCTACACTGCTGCCGCCAAGATCATGGGTGAACGTGTTACACTAATGGAGGCCGCAGTTCTAGGGCTAGCAACGAGTGCAATGGCTGAGATCATCGTCGCCTACGTTTAAAACCTCTGAATAGTGAGAGATGGATCACGAGACCCCTGCAGCATATGAGGCATGGCGTGCCGGAGGTTGGTGTGTAGCCCATAGTCGAGCACGCGGACTGAGGATCGCCAATGCCCGGGAATGGTGGACTGCCCACAAGGTGTGCCCCTGCAGAGGGCCAGTACCCTGAGCACTGCTACCTATTCCCTTGGCCGACTGCGTGGTCCTATGCCCAACTATTTCACTGGGGGTATGACTAGTAGGTTTAAGCCGTCTGTATATAGCACTATGACTCTGTCACTCACAGACCTAGAAAGCAGAGCTAGGCGATCTTGCTCAGCTCACATGAGCGAGGCACGCCTTGCTTCAGAGGACACTGTTGCCCCTATCTCCTTCCTAGACTTCGATGAGAAGGGAGACGCGCAGGAGATCCGAGGTACCATCCCAGCCCGAGATCTCATCGGGAACACTGATACGGTAGGACAATCGACCATTAACAAGGCCAAGACTGTATACAAGGGGATGGGCATCAAAGAGAGGGCGACGATGCACGGTATGCTCGGAGTCGATGAGGCTGGAGCCATCAAAGTTATGGCTGAGTCCTTTGCACAGTACCTGGTTACGGATCTCCTGAAATCGCGGAGCTCATTCCAACATGATGGAGAGAGTCTCAAGATAGGCACCATCAGCCTGAGTAATATCACTGTCGATGGCAAAAAAGTTGCTACTGCCAGCCTCCAGCTACCAGAGGTGAAGAAGTCAGGGTTCTTTGGTTTGCCGTTTAAGACCACAGGATAGTCATGGCTTCTCATGCATATATCATACAGATACTGGATGTACTAGACACTCAGCTGCTGCTGGCGAAAGAGGTGGTTCAGGAAGTACTGCCGTTTACTCTCCCAGATATAGACGAGGCTACCGCTGACCAAGTGCTAACCATCCTCCGCACGCATGTCTGTACCATTCGTCAGTAGGCCGGCCGATGCTGGCCAGGTGGTGCTGATCATTGCCCCGTCAGGACACTGGAAAAACATATTGCTGCAGGCTCTCCTGGCTGAACATCTACACTCAATACATCCTTCTGGTGTCTGACTCCGCCGCTGAGGCGGTTGACGGTAATGCTCAATGGTACAAAGGCCCAATCACCAAGACACAGAACCTGCAAGCACTGATGGAGAAGCTGCTGGCAGCCCGACTAACAGAACCACTTGTTCTAGTTATCAATGACCCTGCAATGGACCAGAAGACAGTCACCTACCTCAGCAACATCACCAGGCGCCTCCGGCACACAAAGATAACTTTCTTCATCCTCTTTCAGAAGTACACCCGCGAGATCTCACCAGACATCCGCCACAATGCCCGGTTGCTATACTTCAGCTCCAAGTGTGGATGTGCCCTGCTCGAGACCATATACGACAGCCTAACCCTCAAGGAGACCAAAGGGGACTTTATCACAGGTGTACAGAGGGCAGCTGATCTGTATCGCTTCATCTTCAGCAACAAGGAGACAGGTGAGCCGTCACACTTCAAGCCATCTCTGGAAAAGGCGCAAACCTTCACCTACAAGCTGAATCCAGCCAGGAAACTAGCCTGCTCCACGCGTCATCGCTGCCGCAACTTTTCATTCATCAGAAGGCTGAGGAACTTCGTCCGCGGTCTCTGCTACTTCTTGAGGACCTTCGTCAGAAGCTTGAGGAACTTCGTCAGAAGCTTGAGGAACTTCGTCAGTTTCGTCAGAAGCCTGTTGCTGAAACTCCATTAAGCGTCAGATTCTAGGACTTTATCACAGGTGTACAGAGGGCAGCTTCTTCTGGAACTTCTCATGGAAGATCCACTTTGTCCATGCATGACAAGCATATGACTTGCGAGCGGATTTGATGAGGTAGTCCTGGTAGTTATCTGGGAATTTCAGAAATGCTGGCAGATTACTGGCCAATCTCCTGTGCCCTCTTTCGTTGAAGATGTGCTCAACAGGCTCCTTGCGGCCAACAGTGAGCCCCTCCTTGCGGCCAACAGTGAACCCCTCCTGAGTACCTTCTGCATGACCGGTGTCGTGGCTCTCCGCTACAGCGGCACTGACCTCCTCCCTGAAGTAGTTATTTGCTCCAGGCTGGAGACTATCCAGTATATCTCGCTCTTCCTGACTATGGAGGCTAAATACGGCAGCCCACTTCCCGACCTTTAGTAGATCTTCGGGTTCGACCCTCGCCCTTTGGAGAGCTAGAATAACAGGACTGATGGTTTGGGCCACAGGTAGGTTGAGTGCCCTGCCCTGGGTGCTGTCAAACTTCCGGTAGAGTATCCGAGTCAGGAGTTCTTTTGTGCTACGAGCTGCCGCTCCTTCCTCTATGGCGGCCAGTATCTCCGCCTCAGACGGAGGTGTGACCTTGGCTCGCTCGTGGATAATGTTGATGTCACGAAGCAGTCCTCGGACGCTGTCACAGTGGGACAGTGCACGGCGTGGCTGTCATGCTGACTGTCGTGCCGACTTGTCCTGCTGCCTATAGACAATCTGCTGGAGAACTTTACCGAACATGGCAGCCCTTTAAAACCTCTATATACCCAGACCTTAAACATGCTGCAGTATGTGCAACATCCAGATGGGGCCATTGAACCCGCGACATCGCACCGCACTGATCCTCGGAAGGACCGCCTGACGGTCATTCGACCCAGTATACACAATGAGAACCCGTTGTCCGCTGCTGGGAAGTACATCGACTTTGCAATCTCGGCACAGATCCACGAGATCAAGAGCATGACACTCGAGTTCAAGCTTCAGAGCACAACAGAACAGACGGTGGAGCTCCCGCAGGTTCTGAACAGTTGGGAGATCGTGCAGAGCAACAGCACCGTGGACACCACCTATGTGAATGATGAGTACCGAATCCTAGGTTCTCTGGCTCGTGGACCAACCTTCTATGCGAAGGGAAAGGGGTACTATGCTGTGGGGTGCAATGATGGGTTCACAGAATTCTAACTACAGGTAGGTGTCGAGATGCCCGTGGCAGTTCCACTCTTAACCCTCCTCGAGAACACACATGTGAATCCGGCTGCCATGCAGGATAGGCTGTTCCTCTGGGTGTAGACTGAGCGGCTCGCAGATGTGACGATGAATGAGCCAAGACTTCATGTCTGGCATGACGAGAATGACCAGGAGCTGAAGCAAACGAGTTCCAAACAGCGGATCGTGCATGTGTAGCGAGAACACCAGCAGGTCCAAGCCACAGCTAACCAACGGGTAGAGCTGACATTGCATTGTGGTGTATATCATGGCAGCCGGCTCAGCTTCAACATCGGAAACCTCATAGCTGGGACTCGCTCATTAGGTGTGAGGGTACTTTACTTTGGCTATGCTAAGGTATGCGTGTCGAACACATCAGGTATTCAGCTTGAGCATGCGTAGAGCACGACTCCTGTCGTAACAGCTGCAGCTGCCACCACTACTATAAGCTCTGCTGTCTTCTGACCTGTCGATGTTTTATAGCCGAGCGTTGGCTAAGATATTTTTACAGCCTCGTAGTACGCATTAAGACTCATCTGCCTCTTTGATGCTCTGGTTGGCCTGAGCTCAGAGTTGTCGTCGGCGTGCCTCCCTCTGGCGCATATGCTCGAGCAGAGATTAGATGCCAGTGTACGGAGGTGTTTGAGGAGGTCTTCAGTGATGGTCGAATGAATGATGGCCGTCTGTTCGTCGGTTTAGAGTTCACCCAGGCCATGCGTGATAGGACGGGAGTGGACATCAGTGATGAAATCCGGGAGTTTATCAACCGTCTTGAGGAATTCTACTATCAGCCTGGTGGATATTACCATGAGCCCCCTCAACTACTCGAGGCTGCACGTCGCAAGGGCCACAACTTCACATTGGAGACAGTTAGCCAGTGGTTCGGCTGCCAGGCGATGTGGCAGATATACAGACCTCGTCCACGGCACATCAGGCATGCCCATTTCGATGAAACTGTCCCGAACAGATTTCACCGGGCAGATGTTCTATTCCTTCCACACGACTCTGTTGGTCGTAAGACCTACAAGTATGCCCTCGCCATCATCGATGTCGCCAGCAGGTACAAGGCTGCAGTACCGCTCACAGACAAGTCAGCTGGCCAGGTGGCCCAGGCATTCCAGGGTTTCTACGAGGCTTCGGAAAATCGCCTCCAGTGGCCAGAATTGTTGCAGGTGGATGAGGGTAAGGAGTTCAGAGGTGAGACTGCAGCCCTCATGCGGAAACACAGTGTGGCAGTTAGGTGATACGAGGTAGGACATCACCGTGCCCAGGCTATCGTTGAGCGGTGGAATCGGACACTGGCAGAGAGACTGTTCCCACACCAATACGCCCAGGGAATGGCCGCGCCGAGTGAACGTTCAAGAGTATGGGTGAGAGGGCTGCCTGCTGTGGTGGAGAGATCCAATGCCGAGCTTACTAGGCTAATCGGGAAGAAGCCGATAGATGCTATCAGACACTCTGCTGTTGCCAGTCACAGCTCTAGAGGAGCGAACAAGGGAGAGGAGTGCCTACCACCTGATGCTCTGGTTCGGTACCTGTATGAGCCTGGTGAGCTGGAAGGTGGTCGACGGCGTGCAACAGATCCTAACTGGTCGATAGATGTTCACAGGCGTGACAGGTATGTGGAGGCGGAGGTGCGGCCTACACTGTACTACCTGGCATTCCAGCACGGAGTGCCTAGGCGACCATTTGTCGTAGAAGAGCTTCAGCTATCCCCTGCAGACACGCAGCTACCACCACCTAGGGTGCTAACATGATAGTCGATGGGCTCGGTATGGACACCATCTGGCAGCACATGGCGCTTATCATAGTAAGCAGAGAGTCCGAGTTTTTCCTGCTCATACGTCACCATACCCTGGTTGCGCATGCGTAGGCCTCGGTTTTTAGCTGTGTCCACCCCGCCATGTAGGGCGCTGTAGAACCTCTGCCAAGAGACCTCATTCTGCCGCTTTGACATTCCCTTAGCCGAGCACTTACTTGCAGCTGTGCTCTCCACGTAGTAGCATTTGGAGCAGAGAGCGATACCATGAGAGCCTTCGAACTCGGGCTTGAACAGGCCCGGAGTCCATCCAGACCATTTGTTCCAAGCTAGCCAGTCCCGCTTTTGAGCCTGGTACTCTGCTCTCATCTCAGGGCGAATGATGTCGTCGAGGTTGGAGCCTGCTATAGCAATATACGCGGAGTCGGTGTCCATCTGCAGGTACTCAAAGCTGTCATGAGCTACATAGCGATCGAGGAAGTCGTTGTAGAATTCCAGCATTCGCAGCTTCGCGAGCTCATAAACGGCTATCCCCACCTGGAAGGGCCTTCGAATAGTGATTCTCGGCTTGCGACTTTGGAGCTCGTATGATTCACCGATTTCCTCGAGATCTTCGAACCATGCACTACGCAGGGCCTTTTGTCTACCACGCATTCATCCTTCGTGAAGCTGGTGTTGCTATGACGTTCTAGGGCCTCGATGAGCTTCCCGTAGGAACTGTTGCCGAGGAGTTTGAAGAGATCGGCCAAGAGCGCTTTGCTCTTATCTACATCTCCAGAGCGGCGGGCCTCTGTAACATTCTCCACGAACCACTCGAATGGGCGCTTGGCCTCATAGTCTATGGTGCAGTATACAGCAGTGATCTCCAGGCCATGGGTTATATACCACTTAAGTGCCGGTGCGTACAGCAGCCGCTTCTTGCCAGAGAGGGCACCGACCAGCTTCTGAGTGGTGGTACGCTTCCTCCCTGTTCGCCCTAGATATGCCAGCATCTCAGAAGAGATTGCCTCTACCGGGATCTCGTGGTTATAGAAGAGAGGAGGCATTTCCTAGAAATTTGCCCACAGAGCCTTGGAGACCTCTATATCCACCTCAGCAAACCCAAACCAGCTGTCTGGTAGGAGAGCCTCCTTAAAGCTAGCTACCCCACTGGCACCGGACCAACGGCGCACTGTCTCCTTACCACATGGCATCTCTTTGGCCATCGTTGACAGGTACAGAGCATTTGCGTCATAGCCGAGTAGACGTTGGCAGCCACACTCACTCTGGCGGATTCGAGTCACACCGGCCTCGTGATATCTGGTGAACACGATGCTGGGGCCTCCAACAACAGCACCCTTCAGCATCTCGTAGGCTTCCTTGCCCGGTGAATAGAGGCTTAACATCCGGCATGTGCTGAGCGGGTCCACGTAGGAGGTACTGCAGTGACACACCTGGGAGAGACCGCATCTTTGAAGATGTCTATTTCTCGTCCCGTGTAGAACTCCCTCATCCGCTCTAGGGCTTCGATGAATGGACTGACGTCCAGGGTGTTGTAGTATCGCAGCCAGTCGGCGAATGTCTGCATTCCATGCTCGCTGAATGTCTGGTTACACTGTTCCCACTCTGATCGCATCAAGAGGTAGCCACCCTTGAGCTTAGATGTCCATGCTGAGTAGTCAGGAAGCCCTGGATAGTTGAGCTTCTCATGTGTGTCAAACCATTCATACCGGTAACAGCTCTTCTGCTGTGTATACCCGTAAGCTTTGACCCATACCTCGTACGAGACTCCTGGGCCATGGTAGTTCAGCACATCGAGAAACCATAGCTCAGGTGTTATGAGGAACATGGTCTGACTAGCCTTCTTGCCGACTTTCACTGTACCTGTACTGTCAGTCAGCTTATCGACAAAGTACTTATTGATGAGGTTCAGGTCATACCGCCCAGAGTTGAACCCCAGTACAGGCACTTGGTCACACCACTCGTTGATCAGTTGCTGCTGTCGCTTTGGGAGCTTGTCCAGGTCTGTCGGTATGTACTGTGCCTTAACCCTTGTCCGGATTAGATATGCTCGCCGTTGGATCACCAGCATGAGCTCTCTGATCAGTTCTTTGGGGTCTGGATTGCAGAGGTGAGTGGGCTCACTCGTGGCGCCATCTAAGGAGCAGCCAACTGGCGCAGAGATAGGTATGTGAGTACTCTCGATCGTGAGAGTCTCCGTAGGATGAGTTTTGATACCATCTAGGAGTGCTTCGAAGTCGTAAACTATGAAGTGTGGGTATGGGACAGTCCAAACTTGTTTAAGGACGCTTGGACAGCATTTTATACAGCACTCCCACTGAACCACAAGCGCGCATCCAGATGCTCTCAACTTCTCTCTCAGGACTGTCTTGCGGTATCTTTGTTCGGCATCCTCACCTCGCTGGTGTTGTGGACACCTGTGCCAGTGACAGCCATGGAACTGGTAAACGGTGTTGGTGGTCAGATCATAACCATCTACGGGAGCGCCCTCGATTCAACGCTCGCCACCGTGCCCACACTTTATGGTGTATGTGTACGCCTCTGTTTCTCGACTCATACTCGATCCAACGAGTAGCCGCTGAACTGGATGGTTGGGGCGGATAGAAGCCTTTCTCATACGCAGACTGTGGCGCCGCAACCTTCTCGCCAGGACACACGATTGTTGTTTTGCTGCCTGTACAGTGATCAGCGTGGCATTGAAGATTGCATGCCTGTGTAAACCTCTGCTGACAGTGACTGCAGACTAGTGTATGTGCCAGCTTGGAGATGTTCTTGATGTAGAAGGCGTGGTGGTCCCACACTCCGATGGTCATGGTGTCACGGTAGTGAGCCGCTTGCCTTATCAAGTGGCAGGTGCCCTCTTCGTTTGGTTCATACACGCGAATCCTGATCTTGGCGAAGAACTCTACCTTGTCCAGCTGATCCAGCGAGGTCTTGCGGACATCAGGTACTGTCACTGTCTTGCCGTAGAACTGTGTGGCAAGCTCTCGTGCAGGAGCTGGACTTCTATCAGCTCTCTCTCCTCGGTGGACTGCTAGATATCTCCAGACACATGTTGTTCCTGTAGGTGTCGCGGGCAGTCATACTCTTCTGTCATAGCCAGTCTGGGAGGGGGCCTGTCTCAAGCTGAGGTTGGCGGTCGATGACAGCCCTGACCTCAACGTTGATTGATCGAATGAAAGCCCACTTGGTGTTGGGTCGATCGTTATTGTCTGTGGAGAGGCGGGCTTGCTCTCGCTGCCACCCAGTCCTGAGCTGCTCCTATCGTATTCAGCCACTGGCTCCCTGGAGCATTCTTGTGGAAGAGCATCACCCTACCGTCTTCGATGTGACGGATGCGATAGGTATGGGTGTAGCGGAGGTAGAAGGCGTTCTGGACAGTCTGCTGGATCTTTTGCATGATCGGGCTTGTGAGGTCTCCTAGACCTCTGAAGAATGTCCAGCATACTGACCGGTGTCCTCTATCCTCTCTCCCTTTCGCCGCGATGCTGGTTGAGAATGTGTTCGCCTTCTCGCCTCATGCTCCGGGCTAAGTGTTCAGACCTCGGCCCCCTCATCACTCGCTTAATGATCCTGCGTATGGGAGGTAAGCGCTCCAGTGGATGGTCCGCCATCCACCTCGCTACAGTCTTGGCTCACAAGCTAGCAGTCACCTCCTCGTCCAACTGACGAAGCTCACGTATCCGCTGCGCTTTCTTGTGAGGATTCCAAGGATCTTCTTTGGTATGTGCTGGAAACCTTCCCGTCTTCATTGCTCGGGAGAGTCGCTTCTGCCACTCCTCGGCACGGGCCTGTCCAATCATCTGAAGCAGGTCGGCTTTCTTGACCTTAGAGTAGCCTCTAAGGCCGAATTGCTTTGCAACATGGCGAAGCTGTGCAACAGTAATCATGGTGTATATCACTGTGGATGCCTGTCTCTAAATGGGCGTTCAGACCCTATTATGTGTGGTTGATCACAAGGCGATCAGTAGCTGGAACCTGTGGGTGGTCCGTTGTGTCGATGTGGTAGTGGATGCGTGTCTCTAAATGGGTGTTCGCATAGCAGGTGGGCTAAATAAACTACTATTCTTGACTTTTGCCCAGTCGAGAGTCTGTGGTCTGTAATCATGGGTTTTATGTGACTGTGCGAGTTGGTCTTGACGTGATGTCATGCTTCTCGGGTAACGTGTAAAGAGTAATTGTAGACATATTTACCATTTGCTAATAACACATAGCGAGATTTGAACCTGCGATTTTACCATTTACCATTTGCTAATAACACATAACGAGAGTACATATATAATACAACGCATTAACTATCTCGACCATGTATGCAATAGCTGATAAGTTATGTGTTTGCTGCGCTATCTGGCTCGACTCACTCTAGATCTTGACGTCACTTCGAGATAACGCAGTAACAGCGATTTCACAACTCAAGCTCAAGAGATAAAAAGTACTAAGAGTCGAGATTTTAATGGTGTTGCGGTGGGTCTATCAATAGAGTTGATAGAGTTTGAATTGCATAGTGTTCGCAGGCTGCAGACTGGGGTTCAAATCCGCTCAAAAAACCTCGCTAGAACTTACCTGAAATTTCGAAACTAGGGCTGGGGTAATATGACCAGATTAGATAAAGACCCACCGCGACACCCCCCAGTGCGGGGTCAAAGCACCACACACACACACACACCAGCCGGCTGGAATAGCAACAGGGTAGGGTAGGAGATAGGTGGGGTAGGATAGGTAGAATAGGTAGGATAGGTACAAAAGTGTCCCACAGATAGAAAAACCTCCTCAGGATACCGGTCAGAACAGAGAGAGAGAGAGAGGCCACTGGCTGGTATCCTGAGGAGTTTCTCCAGGACGCTGGGGTCCGCATGGGAGTTTTATATTCGCCACAGCCTTCCATGTTCGGGAGAACCGCAACTCCCATCTCCATCTAGCGGCATACACAGACCACGAAAATCACATGTCTCAACAACCCTATGCCTCAGGGATTGAGATGGCGATAGGGGGCCATGGATCGCCGAACGGCTGCCAGTTGAGGGAGGTGGTATCATATTGACTAGTAGGGTCGGAATTAAAATGATACTACCTCCTTCAACTGGCAGCCGTTCGGCGATCCGTGGTGGCCCCCACCGCCCTCTCAATCCCTGGGGGCATAGCTCCCATCTCCATCTAGAGGCATACACCAACCACATGTCTCAACAACCCTATGCCCCAGGGATTGAGAGGGCGGTGGGGACCACGGATCGCTGAATGGCTGCCAGTTGAGGGAGGTGGTATCATTTTAATTCCGACCCTACTACTTACATGTTTTATGTGGTTCATTATTGAGAGTATACGAAAATGAAGCCTTTTTGTTTAATGTCCTATAGCACATGGCACTTGTACGTAGAGAGCGTATGGGACATTGAGGTCATTCAGTCTTCCTCCCAAGAAGAGAGGTGGAGAGGGAGCGCATATGACATATGGTCATCTCTCAGCCATCGGTTGTGTTAGGCGATGTTCAAATCTATCCCTGGTTGTTTTTCACACAATTTCAGAAGTCTAAGTGCCTTAAACGCAGAAGAGCGCATAGGGAGGAGCTGGTCTTTTGACCTCGCCTCCCTCCCGCCGAATTCTCTGACGAATTCTGGCAATATCAAATCACAGATTTCTTTTTTCACGAGAGAGTTGATACTTACCTCCCTAAAATGGACCCATCCTCTCCGCCCCACAGAGGCTCGGTCTTCAGGCTTTCTTAAAGTTGCATAGTGTCAGCCAATAAATTTAGTCCGTACTAGTCTGTGCATCCGCGAGGTTGGGGCTGGCATCCGCTGGACTGACATCTGACTACCTGCCCAGTAGGGGCACCTAACTTTTTTAATCTGAGTGTTTATTGAGTGAAAGTCGATATTTGGCAATATCAAAGAGTATTACGGCGGTAAGTATCAACTCTCGTGAAAAAAGAAATCCGTGATTTCGTTTAATATACACCTGTGCAAAAGTTAAGCACCAGCAAAAACAATAGAACGTAGAAACATGATGGTACAACTAGGCTGCCATACTTTTTGTCCCCGCGTTAGCTGACATAATTCCAAGTACGAAATGCACATGCATGCATGACTTCACGCCGCTTGATGTCCGTGCGTGGCGGGAAACAGCACACGTGTTCAGTTATGTAAAAGTCCAGTTTGAGGTGTAGAACATTACATACAGATTTAGGCGACAAGATTAGGAATTTTGTGTTCATGACCGTGGTTTATTTGTACAGAGAGAATTAGCTCTTGATTGTGAACCGCTATGGCAAGACGAAGGTTAAGTGATCGTGTGAAATGGCAAATCATAGGCATGCATACCACTGGTATGTCATGCAGAGGGATTGGCAGACAGCTTAACCATACTGTAATCAGTCGTTTGATTGCAAAACATGGGCAAACTAACGAGGTGAAGGACAGGCCTAGATCTGGAAGACCGAAGAAGTCTACTGCCCGTGATGATCGAGCCCTAGTACGCCTTGTTAGGAGATCTCCATTCACCAACAGTAGAGTGCTCAGCCAGCAATGGGAAACGCGCAATAGAGTGTCAATGTCTACCGTCAAAAGGAGACTGTATGCTGCTGGCATGAAAGCTAGGAGACCTGTCAGACGTCCTCTCCTCACTGCACACCACAAAGAGGAGCGTCTGAGGTGGTGCAACGAAAGAAGACACTGGAACATGAGATCCTGGAGACGGGTACACTGGTCCGATGAAAGTCGGTTCCTGCTTCATGCCACAGATGGTCGAACTCGTGTATGGCGGTCCAGACGCACGGCGTACGACCAACGTAACATCATGGAAGAAGTTCCATTTGGTGGAGGTTCCGTTATGATATGGGGGTGCATCTCATTTGATTGTAAGCTGGATCTGTTGACTGTACCTGGAACACTAAATGGACAAAGATATCAAGATTCCATACTGGATAGAGTTGTGGTCCCTCATTTTGTAAATCATGCACCTGGAACCCACCCTATATTCATGGATGACAACGCCCGACCACATCATGCTAGAGCTGTGCATGAATACCTCCGCCAGAATGCCATCGAAACCCTACCATGGCCAGCAAGGAGCCCTGACATGAACCCTATTGAGCATATCTGGGACATTCTTGGAAACATGGTGAGAAGGAGGGATCCTCCTGTGCAGAACCTACAGGAATTAACAGACGCACTCCATCTTGAATGGCAACGAATACCACAATGGCGTATGAGTCGGTTGGTGACCAGCATGAGACGTCGTGTCCAGGCCGTCATCCAGGCACAAGGTGGATATACCCGGTATTAATAATGACAGTCTCAAACTCGTGCACAGATGTTAAACTTCGTTTTCAAACACCATTAATGACAATCTAGCCATGTGTGTCAACTGTAGGGCAATAGTTGTCAGTTGTGTCAACGTAACCATATTCAGGCCTCGTTTTCAAGTTCAAACAAAAACATACAGTGTTTCCCCACCATCATAATCAGCATTCCTCTAGTTGCATTATTACCTCTTGCACTAAGATGGATGGGTACATAAATGTTTATGCTATTGCTTTCTTCATAGCACATGAATATACCCTCGCATGTGCGTAAAAATAGGGTGGTGCTTAACTTTTGCACAGGTGTATATATATTAAACGAAATTATATATATATATATATATATATATAATATATATATATATATATATAATAATAAAGTTAAGGCAGCGCTTATATAAGTGCTTTTCACTCTTCCCCCTTTGTCCATCAGAGTTTTGCTTATGCTAAAGGTCCAGGTATTCTAGAGTTATCAGTTAGCCGCTCTAATATTTTGAAATTTATGCGAGAAATTGTCTGCCAAATTATATTATTTAATTTAATCTGATGGTCATGCATAGGCTATTTTTTTCAATGTCTACTTGAGTGTTGAATACAATATGCTCACTTCTGTCAAAGTTCAAATACTGATTATCTCCCTTGTTACCATGGTGAGTTATGAAATATTTTGTCTTATCCGGCCCTGTTTTTTTAATTACTAATTAATTATGACCCAGCTGTTTGTTCTTAAAGTATCTTCCTATAAGGTTAGACTTGGTTAGTTGCATCTTCCTATAAGGTTAGACTAGATTAGTTGCTTCCCTTCTTCATTTATTTTGGTCTACCAATGACTAAAAAACTCATTGTCTTCGATTCATGTCTTTCAGAAATCTGACTGTCCCCAGTGCAATCGTTTCGTCAAGATTCTATCTCCATGACGGCACTAGGTTCCCTACTTAAGTGTGATGTGTGCAGTCTGTGGGGGGTTGGTGGTGGGGAGGCTTAATTGAACGTGCGGCGGAGAAGAGGTTGGAGAAGTCCAAGTTAGAGAAGTCTAAAAATGGTAAGGTGTCTGGTAAGAAGTGGAAGGTGTTCCATGTGGAAATAATGGGAGAAATGAGGAAGACGATAAAGGACCTGGTTCCGGCGATGCTTCGCGGCATTCTCCCCGGGCCAGGTGTCATCTCCCTCATTTGCTCCAGTGCAGAATGTTCCCGCCTCTGGATCGTCCTTTCTTAGGGGTTTGCCAGTTTTCGCTTACGATCCAGAGGCGACCCCCACCCCCCGAGTGTCCGAGGTTAAGGTTCGCTTTGCCCTTGGACCCAGGGTAAAGAGTATTAGCCCCATGTACCCGTCCATCGGGTGCTCTTGAGCTAACTACTCAGAGAGTCATCCCCTCTTTCGACTCCCGTCCTAGCCAGGCCAGACTAGCACTTTGCCATCCCGGCGTCTAACCTGGCTGGCGAGGAAGAAGAGGACATCCTGTGTGGGTTGCCCATTCAGCTGATGGCGATGGAAACGGACACCTGCATGACTATAGAGCATGTGGGTACCCTTTTCTATGGAGTTATTTCTGTGGAAATTAACTTCACGGCTCAACGGGTAGGCCGGGCCAAGTGGTGCGCTACAGAAGGGCCAGACCATGCCGTCATGCATTTAGCCCCCCCCCCCCCTATAATGCCATGGCTCCGGCTCCTGGATATGCCATGGTGCAAGCAGACATTAGCACCATGCCATCTACCATATGCAGAATATGTCGTTGACATGTTGTCTACGGCAGAGGCGTCAATTCAACCGAAGGGATGGCTCTCGAAGGCCCATGTGAGGTCTGTATGGCTTTGCTGGCTTTCCAGGAGTATCTGGTTCCATCCACAGTTCCATCTGTGAATGTTTTAGAGGACGACGAGGGCCCTAGGTTCATTGAACATTCGGAGGTGGCCACCGAAGAGGACTGCCTTGATGCTTGCCAGTGGCTGGTAAGCGTCAGGCCAGAACTTGAGGTGGAACCATCTGCTTCCCAGCGTGAGTAGCGCCCGTGGCTGATGGGGAAGCAGACATTAGCACCATGCTATCTGCCGTATGCAGAACATGTCGTTGACATGTTGTCTACGGCAGAGGCATCCATTCAACCGAAGGGATGGCTCTTGAAGGCCCCATGCGAGGTGGCATCCCTAAGCCAGATGACCATGCAGCCTTTGGTGAGGACACACAGCCAGGGTCCCGGGCTGACACGGGACCCTATGCACTGCCACTTTGCGGAGTGCAAACATTGCATTGCGGGACACAGAGGAGTCATTGAGGGCAGCCATCTCGGCTTTATCTCATGTCTCCCAGCTGCTACAGGCGTTTGTAGCAGTATCTGTGTCACACAATCCCAGCGCCATCTCAGTCCAAAGAGCCATCGCGGATGGAATAAACCTGGCAAAGTTTCCGGGCGACGCGCATGTTTGCGTTGGATAGCTTGTGGCCATCCCAAGACCTGTACAATAGGCTTCTTAGGACGCCTATGGCAGGTTCTGGTCTCTTAGGGTGGTGAGGGTTGCTGACACCTCCAGGAGACGGTGACTCTGGTAAATAACCAGAGTGTGCTATGGGAACAATTTGAAGTTCTCCATAGAGAGCGCATTTGCGCTGCGCCCCCTGCTTTCGTTCCCTAGCAGGCCCAAGGTGGTGGTGCCAGAATCAGTCCAACCACCTTCGCAGCATAGGCCATGGCCACGCCAGCGAGGGCCAGCAGGGGGTGGGTGGGTGTGGAGGTGGGGTGGAGCGGCTCCTGAAGTTCAACCTGCTAGGCAGCAACCAGTGCAGGGACAGTCCCACTCTTGCCATCAGAATTGGATCACTTTCGCAACCAAGATGGTCCAATGGGAGACTGCATGGCCTTCCAAGTGCAAGAGTGGGAGCTGTTAACGCAGGACCGCTTAGTCTTGCGATGGCTTTCAGCCGATACCATTCCAACTGGATATCTCATCCACCATCGCAACTGTTTGGTCCCAGTCTGGACTCAAATACGAAGAGATCCAGATCAACAGTTGTTCATCGAGGAAGAAATAAATTCCCTCGTGCTAAAAGGAGCAATACAACCGGCACAAAATTGTCCGGGCTTTTATTCAACTGTTTTTCTAGTGACAAAACACACTGGAGGGTGGAGACCAATTCTCAACCTCAAACCGCTAAACAAATACTTAGACACTCCAAGTTTCAAAATGGAAACAATAAGGACTGTACTAGCGGTGTTAGAGAAGGGAATGTGTCCATAGACTTGAAGGATGCTTATTTCCACATTCCCATTGTGAGAAGTTTTCATCGATTCCTGAGATTCGCATTTCAGGGATGCCAATGGGAATTCAAAGTTCTACCATTTGGAATTTCGACGGCTCAGGTCTTCACCAGAGTTGTCCTTGCTATCACAACAATCCTCCGCAGGAGACACGTAGCAGTCCACACATACATAAATGATTGGCTGTTAAAAGCACACAAAGAAAGTCTATCAGCAAATCTGGAAATAGTTTTGAAAACATTGACAGATCTAGGCTGGATAATCAACTTTCAGAAATCAGAGCTAACACCGTTCCAGAGGTTTGTTTACCTGGCCATGTTCTTCAATCTAGAGATAGGATATGTTTACAGGGGTTGATCCTAACTTTTTATGTCACTAGTCCGATGGACTAGTGATTTTGAAAATAGACTAGTCCGCAGATAAAAGCACTAGTCCTGTTAAAAGGGGTTCGGAAAATCTACATACCACACAATATATATCCTATGATACTCACATTTCCCACCAAAGTTTTTAGTACCCTTATCTCTTGATTTGATATTGCATAATTAGTTTGGAACCGCTATCAATTCTTTTAGCGCTATAATATTATATGCTACAGGGAACCAGGCACCACATATAATTTGTTGTGTATCAGCAAATCGCGGGTATGAATATATATGCGCAGTCATGTTAAATGGGATTTTTTCTTCTTTAAATTTGTGAGCGAAATACAGGATTAACGCATTGAATATCTTAAATAATACGTGCCATGATCATAAATTTTCATGCATCTAAGAATTAGCATATTACGTGTCCAAATTGCGTTACTATTTTGCAAGTCATGGCAATATCTTGACACGCATTCGCATATTTTTATTGCACACTAATCAGGAAGTTAATTCTGTCAGAACTGCAGTACACCTTACCCGTTGCGGTAGCTTGATTCCCTGGGGCATTTATTTGAGAACCAGGCTACACGGTGTCATACACCGTGTAGCTACTATGCGCTGTGATATTTTATCTAAAAACTCTTAGATGGTCAGTCACCAAATTGGAGTACGTGTAATGGCATAATTTTCTCAGTTCTGACTATCGCTATCCTACCGCTATTTTATCTTTAAAAAGTCGTCAATTCAAGCCGTGAAATGATTAACCAGAAGTTTCAATTCGTCAGGAACGTTGGGAGTGTATATGTTCCTCGACAAAATCTGTCATCAGTATACTTGTTAGCTCACCTGGCCTGAAAGGCCAAGTGAGCTTATGTCGTGGCGATCGTCCGTCTGTCCGTCCGTCAACTTTTCCTTTAAACAACTTCTCAAGAACCGTTGGGCCAATTTCTATTATATTTAGCAGGAAGCATCTTTAGGGCATAGGGATCCAAGTTTGTTCAAATGAAGCCGATCGGCCAATTAGGCCGGTGGCCATCTTGGATGTTGGCCGATTTTTAGAAACGTCAAAAAACCTCCGAAACCGCTTGAGGGATTGAAGGAAACCTCATGAAATATGATCTAGGGCAAGAGCTCAACCAAATTTGTTCACGGGAACTTAATTGGTCCAATAGTTCGGCAGCCATCTTGGTTGACCTAGTTTTAGCGAAAATAACTTCTTCTCCAGAACCGCTGAAGGGATTAGGCCAAAATTTGGCAGATATGATTAGGGACTAAGGGCCAGTAAACTTTGTTGAAGAGAAGTTGATCCGTCAAAAAAACATGGCCACCGTGGGCCAATCAAAATATAGCATGTTTGGCAGCCACATTTGATTTTTTTATTTGATGGATTTTGAGGCCGAAATTGGTTTTATATAGGTTTTTGGGTATTCTGAGCTCAAATTTACAATTTTCGAAACTGTCGGATGAACGGTATGGCGGCCATCTTGGATCATTTCCCCCCCCCCCCCCCCCCCCAAAAGCTCCCATACTAAAGCAATGGGAAATTTAAAATATCTTCTCGAGAAATACTGGGCCGATTTCAATTATATTTGACATGAAGCATCCTTAAGGCATAGAGATTCAAGTTTGTTCAAACGAACCCGATCGGCCGATTTGGCCGGCGACCATCTGGGATTTCGGCCGATTTTTAGAAATGTTTTTAAAAATCTTCTCCCAAACCATTTGAGGGATCGATTCAAAACTCACGAAATATGATCTAGGGTAAGCGCTGAATCAAATCTGTTCAAGGGAACTTGATTGACCAAGTGGTTCAGCGGCCATCTTGGATGACCTAGTTTTCACAAAAATGACTTCTTCCCCAGAACCGCTGAAGTGATCAGGCCGAAATTTGTGATATATAATTAGCAACTAAGGGCAATTAATGTTTGTTCAAGAGAAGTTGATTCGTCAAAAAACATGCCCGCAGTGGACCAATCAAAATATAGTGTGTTTGGCAGCCATATTGGATTTTTTTATTTGTTGGATTTTGAGGCCGAAATTCATTTTATATATGTTTTTGGGTATTCTGATCTCAAATTTGCAATTTTCAAAACTGTCGAATAAATTGTTTGGCAGCCATCTTGGATCATTTTCCCGCCAAAAGCTCCCATACTAAAGCAATGGGAAGTTTAAAATATCTTCTTGAGAACTACCAGGCCGATTTCAATTATATTTGGCAGGAAGCATCCTTAGGGCAAAAAAGTTTGTTCAAATGAACCCGATCGGCCAATTTGCCCAGCGGCCATTTTGGATTTCGGCCGATTTCAGAAAATGGCTTTAAAAATCTCCGAAACCACTTGGGGAATCTTCATCTAGGCCAAGAGGTAAGCTAGGTTTGTTCAAGAGGACTTGATTGACCAAATGGTTCGGCGACCATCTTGGATGACCTGGTTTTCACGAAAATGACTCCTCCAGAACCGCTGAAGAGATCAGGCCAAAATTTGGGCCATTAAAATTTATTCAAGGGAAGTAGATCCATAAAAAAAACATGGGTGCCGTGGGGCAATCAAAATGTAGTGTGTTTGGCAGCCATATTGCACTTGAAAAAATGTCTACAAACTCATTTAAAAGACTGCTAAACCACCCACCAACAATTTTGACAAAAATTGATGGTGCTCCAGGTGAGCGACACAGGCCCCTTAGGCCGCTTGTTTAATTATTAAATGTAGAGTGTACAGGTATTCACGTTGGTTTAATCGTTATGCTATATTATATGTAGTTTCCAAACCATATACATATGCCAGATATGTCTGTATCGGTCAAAATCAATTTTATGAATTCTACATAATTACCGATCAATTCATAAGCCATGCAACTCGGCTACGAGGCAATGAGCAATTCTTGTATCCCTCTAGGCTGAATTGACCAAGTAATTCGTTTTACGACGTCAGCACTTTTGCACGCATTTTAGCGATTTCGCAATTTGGTTGTTTTCGGATGTTTTATGTCCTATCATATAGAAACCGAAAAAAGTGTGTGAATTGTTATTATTCTTCTGTGAATTAAATGCAAATGCTCCGTAATAGTTGGCGACTATGAACAGGCACTGCTATCGTAGATTTTAATATATATATATATATATATATATATATATATATATATATATAGCTTCTGCAGTAATTTTAAACGGGTAATATAAGCTTGCGTGTTTGCAAGAAATTTATGCATTAGTTTTCTTAACGTCATGGAATATTTCGTTTTTGCGAGTCTAACGGATAATTTTGACAGAAATTTTGGACTAGTCCCCCGGACTTGTGACCAACAGACTATAAGTAGTCCATATGAGAATCAGGTAGTCTCGGACTAGCGGACATAACTAGAGATCGAACCCTGTGTTTATCCTACTCAGGAGAGAGTAGAAATACTCATCTCGGTAATACAGTCAGTGTGCATCAGTCATTATGTTCTGGCACAGGATTACTTGAGAATGCTGGGATTGATGGTTTCACTGGAATCAGTCATTCCTCAGGCAACCTTGTGCAGGCACCCTATCCAGTTATTTCTCATGACAGTTGACCCAGAGCACAGGATCCCTAGACTCAAAAGTGTGAGTGTTGGAACCTCATTCACCACCTACAATGGTGGAACTTGCCTGGAAGAAGCCACAGTATCAGGGCTTTGGAATCTGGATCAGTCACAAGAACAGATCAGTCACAAGAACATATCAATCTGCTGGAAATGCGAGCAGTAGTCTTGGCCTTGGAACACTTCATGGAGAAAGTTCAGCGCAACATAGTTCTGGTTCGATCAGACAAATTGACAGTAGTGACTTACATAAACCGCCAGGATGGAACCAAGTCACCCAGTCTCTGCATGATGACATGGAAACTGCTTTGCTGGTGCCTAGACCATGAGATAACCTTGAAAGCAGCTCATTCCTGGAAGGCTAAATCTCTTAGCAGACTCATTGAGCCGAAGAATGAGTATACGTCCCACAGAATGGCAACTAAGTCAATGTGTGGCAGAACATCTGCTCAACCACTTCGGGAAACCCAACATAGATTTATTTTTTAAGAATGCAAAGATGACGACGTACATCTCTGATTCCAGATCCGAGCGCTATCACAACAGAGGCACTAGCGATCAGCTGGGAGGGAATGTATGCATACACATTCCTGCCAGCAATCCTGATTCCAGAAATTCTTCAGAAAATCAGGCAGGAGGAGTGCCAAGTGCTTCTGATCGCCCCCAAATTGGCCACGCCGATCATGGTATACAGATCTGCTGGACCTTTTGGCCTGCAATCCAGTTCCTCTGCCTCTGATGGACAATATTATCTTCCAAGGCAAGTCCCTATACAACAATCCAACAATGTTCCAATTGAGTGTGTGGATGTTGTCAAGGAATCCGCCATTAAGGAAGGCTTTTCTGAGCAAGCAGTCGTATTTATGGCAAAAGCCAGAAGGGGTTCAACCTCCAGAGCATATAATTATAAAATCAACAGATTTGCAGACTGGTGCTCAAAGAGATGTATTAATCCAATGGAAGCATCTATTCAGAGGATCCGGTAGTAGCCGATTTCCTCTGTCACCTGTATGATACCTATAGCCTTATGCCTAATTCTATTGATGGTTACAAATCAGCGTTTATGTCTGTTATTCCTTGCTTGGCAAATAGGGGAGGTGATGAATTATGTGGTCTAAATACTTTAGTGAAGGACATAGGTAATCTAAGACCAAGGAATCCACCAGTGATCTCATCTTGGAGTTTGTCTCTGGTACTTCAAGTACTAGCTGATAAACCCTTTGAACCACTAAGTTCCATTTCAATGAAATTGTTGACACTTCAAATTTTCTTATTGCAGCAGCCGCAGCAAGGCGGTGATGCGAAATTCACACACTCTCGGCCAAGCCAGACCATTTTGTGGTTACAGGGGAAGGCCTTAGACTTCTAAAAAGGGTTAATTTCATGGCTAAAAATCAGTCATCGAAATATCCGGTCAACCGATTATTTACCAGCTTTGACTAGATATGATCCTAATTCAAAGGCCTGGTGTCCGGTCCGTGCATTGAATTGCTATAAACAGCGAACTCAGGAATGACGGACAGACCCCAGCTCTATGGCTATCTTATATTGAACCCCATGGCAGGGTGTCCAAGGATACCACTTCCTGGTGTAATGTGTAGTGCATCCAGTACTGCCACAAGGCTGCCACGGGTAAACAATTTGACATGGCCAAGGCTCACAGTGTCCATGGCAAAGTGGCTTCCACCGCCCTGTTTAACGGGCTCCCGGTGGATGACATTGTCGATAGCCCAGTGGCACTGTGAGTCAAGCTTCACTGACCATTTCCTCCGTGACACATCAAATTCTTTCGCCTTATCGATTTAGAAAAAATAATCGGTTGTATATAGTGTATATAAGGCCGTCGGAGTTCACACATTACCATTAAGTAAGGGAGACAACCACTGTTCAGTGGTGTGCCTTTCTAAGCAGAAATATGACTCACCAACTTTTTAAGGTCAGTCCTATGTTGATGTTGTCTTGTTTTTTCTCACATTTATTGTAAATACTAATATGGTGATGGTTCGTGTTTTTGTATGTGGTAGCCTTTCGTTTTTGCGATGTCCTTTAGTTCTCAGGCACTAGTACGAGGAGAGAGTTTAGGACATTGAGGTATATGCCTCTCCTTCTCGAAAAGAAGGGTGGAGCGTATGTCTTTTGACGGTCATTATCGATCTTTCATCGGCTGTGTTATCCGATGCTCGAATCATTTCCTGGTTGTGTCTCATACACAACTTCTGATGTTTGTGTCATTATGCAAAAGAGCTTGGCTCTTCCAGGGATGAGCTGGTCACGTGACCTCACCTCCCTCCCGCCAGATTAACTTTCGAATTCTGGCATTATCAAATAATATTACGGAGGTAAGTATACTCATGAAGTGAAATAAACGAAATCAAGGATTTTCACGAGTGCGTAGTTACTTACCTCCCTAATACGAACCCAGGCCTCTCCACCCCACTAAGGCTCGGTCTTTAGGCTGTTGCATTGCATATTTGTCGGCCAATTATCAAGACGAGGAAGTGACAGTCGGCGCATGCGCGGAGTTGGGGCCGAACTGGCAACTTTAATACCTGGCTATTAGGGGCAGTTTCTGTTTAAATCTGGGTATTATTGTAGGTAGGTTGATATTTAGAAATATCAAAGCGTATTAGGGAGGTAAGTAACTACTCACTCATGAAAAAATAAATCCTTGATTTTGTTTATTCTGTGGATAATGGAGTGTTCTAATGTGTTACTCAAGTATCTGACGTCACAATCATTTTTACGCGTAACTCTGTCGTGAAAATTGTAATGTCTGTCATGCAGTGTGCAAATTGTATGTGTTTGATGATTGAATTACAATTTAATAACGATTCTGTTGAATATTTTGTAACTATTTTGACTGGGGCTGTTGCTGCCCTAAGCAACAACTGCACCCAGTCAAATTAGTTTTAAAATATTCAACAGTTTACCTATGTAGTTACCTTGAAATTGAGATTCAGGATTCAAAGTACATAAATCGATCCCAACACACACAGTACGTGGGCATAGCTTAGCTAGAAATGTTCAGGGCAGAACTAGGAATGGTTCGGAAAGAGCCAGAAATTGGTGGAGTAGAGCTAGAAATGTTTGGGGCAGAACTAGAAATATGTGGACATAGCTTAGCTAGAAATTGTTGGGGCATAGCTAGCAATTGTTGGGGTTGAGCTAGAAACAGTCAGGACAGAGCTAGAAATGGGCGGAGCAGAGTTAGAGATGGTCAGGGAATAACTAGAAATGGTTGGGCAGAGCTAGAAATGTTCGGGCAGAGCTAGCAATGGTTGGGGCTGGGCTACAAATGTTTATGGCAGAGGGGTTGAGCTAGAAATAGTCGGGGCAGAGTTAGAAATGGGCGGAGAAGAGAGAAATGGTCGGGCATAACTAGAAATGGTTGGGCAGAGATAAAAATGGTCGGGCAAAGCTAGAAATAGTCGGGGCAGAGCTAGAAAGGGTGGGGCATGGCTTGAAATGGTGGGGCATAGCTAGAAATTGGCAGGGAATAGCTAGAAATGGGAGGAACATAGCTATAAAAAGGTGGGGCATAGCTAGAAATGGTCGGGCATAGCTAGAAATGGTGGGGCATAGCTAGAAATGGTCGGACATAGCTAGAAATAGTCATGGCAGAGCTAGAAAAGGTGGGGCATAGCAAGAAATTGGCGGAACAAAGCTATAGCTAGAAATGCTAGGCCATAGCTAGAAATGGGTTGGAAAAGATAGAATGTGGTGAGGCATAACTAGAAAGGGGCAGGGCATAGCTAGAAAGGGGTGGGGCAGAGTTAGAAAGGGGTGGGGCAGAGCTAGAAAGGGGCGGGGCAGAGCTAGAAAGGGGCAGGGCAGAGCTAGAAAGGGATGAGCAGAGCTAGAAAGGGGTGGGGCAGAGCTAGAAATGGGCGGGACAGAGCTAGAAAGCAGTGCGGCAGAGCTAGAAATGGTCAGGCATAGCTAGAAAGGGGCGGGGCAGAGGTAGAAATGGTCGGGCAGAGCTAGAAAGGGGCGGGGCAGAGCTAGAAATGGTCAGGCAGAGCTAGAAAGGGGCGGGGCATAGCTAGAAAGGGGCGGGGCAGAGGTAGAAAGGGGTGGGGCATAGCTAGAAAGGGGCGTGGCAGAGCTAGAAATGGTCGAGCAGAGCTAGAAAGCAGTGAGGCAGAGCTAGAAATGGTCAGACACAGCTAGAAAGGGGCGGGGCAGAGCTAGAAAGGGGCGGGCAGAGCTAGAACTGGGTGGCGCTGGGTTAGAAAGGGGTGGGCATAGCTAGAAAGGGGCGGGGCAGAGCTTGAAAGGGGCGGGGCAGAGCTAGAAAGGTGCGGGGCAGAGCTAGAAAGTGGTGAGGTGAGGCAGAGCTAGAAATGGTCGGGCATAGCTAGAAATGCTCAGGCAGAGCTAGAAAGGTGCGGGGCAGAGCTAGAAATGGTCAGGCAGGGCTAGAAAGGGGCGGGGCAGAGCTAGAAAGTGGTGAGGCATAGCTAGAAAGTGGTGAGGAATAGCTAGAAAGGGGTGGGGCAGAGCTAGAAATGGTCAGGCAGAGCTAGAAAGTGGTGAGGCATAGCTAGAAATGGGCGGGGCAGAGCTAGAAAGGTGCGGGGCAGAGCTACAAAGGTGCGGGGCATAGCTAGAAAGGGGCAGGGGAGAGCTAGAAATGGTCCGGCATAGCTAGAAATGGGCGGGGCAGAGCTAGAAATGGGTGGGGCAGAGCTAGAAATGGGCAGGCATAGCTAGAAAGGGGCGGGGAATAGCTAGAAAGTGGTGGGGAATAACTAGAGAGTGGTGGGGCATAGAAAGGGGCAGGGCAGAGCTAGAAAGGGGTTGGGCAGAGCTAGAAAGGGGCTGGGCAGAGCTAGAAAGGAGCGGGCAGAGCTAGAAATGGGCGGGGCATAGCTAGAAAGGGGTGGGGCAGAGCTAGAAAGGGGTGGGGCAGAGTTAGAAAGGGGCGGGGCAGAGCTAGAAAGGGGCGGGCATAGCTAGAAATAGTCAGGCAGAGCTAGAAATTGTCAGGCAGAGATAGAAAGAGGCGGGGCATAGCTAGAAAGTGGCGGGACATAGCTAGAAAGGGGTGGGGCAGAGCTAGAAAGGGGAGGGGCATAGCTAGAAAGGGGTGGGGGATAGCTAGAAATGGTCAGGCAGAGCTAGAAAGGGGCAGGGCAGAGCTAGAAAGGTGTGGGGCAGAGCTATTAGTGGATCACCCCTATTCACATGATGACTGAATAATCAATCTGCTCCTAATCTTGTGAAGATGTTTTGTTTGTAGCCACGTTTAAGAAGATGTTGGTACAGAAGAGGAAGGAGCAACTGAAGGAGTACGATAAACAGGAGAAACGGCTCAAAGATCTGAAAGCATCAGGAAAATCTACTAAAGTGGCTGTAAGTTACTAACTGCTTATGGTCCTCATAAACTGATAAATGAGATAAGTATTAAATAAGATGTAGGATATTTCATGTGTTGCTTGTGTTAACGTTCATGGTTACACTAAATTGTCAGTACCAACACCTATGAACACTACATGAATGTATAAGAATTGCAATTAATCTTTTCATAGCCAACCCACCCAAACCCAGAAATATGGGGGTCCCCAGATGAAATCTGGGAGTCCTAAACTGAAATCAGGGGTCCCATGCAATATTTCTTATTTTAAAAAACACATAAAACTACTTAGCTTTGCACAAGCATACAAGATTTTCAGTGGTTCCACTGCCAATAATCTTGGGGTTTCCCAAGTTGCATTTTTCGGGTATATACCCTTCAAACAGACAGTGGCTTATGTTTTTCCGTTTATGTTATATCAGAAATATATATTTCACATCTATTCTACACCAATACTTTCTGTATTAGTAATTCACAATATCATTTGACTGGAGGGTGTTTTCATTCGAATATGTGTGTGCCTGTCTAAATTTGTCTGTATCTGTCTGTCGGTCTGTGTGTCTGGAGCTGTATGTCAAAAGCTACTCATCCTATTTTGTGTCAAATTTCAACACAACAAAGAATCTTACCATAAGAGAGTATTTCCAAACCCTGGACATAATCTCTGAAAAAATCTGGATCGGATAAAATTCTGGATCTGTGGATATCTGGGAAACTACTGTTGCCATGTGACCCAAATTTTAACACAAGGAGGGGGGGGGGGGGGGGGTTGGGTGGTGGGAGAGGGTGTGTGGGGATGGTGGAGGGTTGACTGTGCACTAGGAATCCACAATGTTGACCATGGTAATGACATTCTGAAAAATCTAGAAATTCTGAATAATCTTTACCTTGTGACAAAATGGGAGGTCAAGGTTTTGCAATCTCTGAATGTTCCTGTTGGCTTTCATATTGAAAATTGTTGGTGATGACACAGTGTTGGCTTGGCAACGATGAGCCATGTTGGCTTGGCATCGACGACCCATATTGGCTTGGCATCGACGAGCCGTGTTGGCTTGAAGTCAACGAACCTACACAGGCTGTGAATGTTCCCCGTCAATTCTAGTGCACAACATGTAAAATATTACAGTATATCGTGTGTGGTCGATGTAACTGAGAAGCGTGTAACATGCAACAACATCGAGTATGTCAACTTTGTTGGCATGTAGCATATCCTCTGACCCTGTGACGGGAGGCATGCAGGCATTCGGACACTAAGAGGGAGGCATGTAGCATATCCTCTGACTCTGTGATGGGAGGCATGCATGCAATACGAACCCCTTGGCTTTTTCCGGAACTCAGGTGTTTTTGATGCGCACCACACATTCAACAGTATAATTAGCATATGGCTCACAGACCAAGGCTCATAATTTCTCATATTTACATCCATATGTACTTTGATGTCTGTCCAAAATGTATTTATGTCCGTCTGACGGTCTATCCATCTCCGAAAATCATTTCTTGTCAACGCAACTCCTAGAGGTCTCAATGGATTAACTTAAAACTTCGTCCACATTATCAGTATCATGTGGAGATGTGCATGTGCTTTTTTCGCGGCCAAAAAATTATTCATTACAGAGTTATCACCCTTTAAATATCTTAAAGCTGATACATAAACTGCATTGCCAATCATTTCTTGTCAACGCAACTCCTCCTACAGTTTAACTGCGATTCTTTTGAAACTTGGTAAGTGTTATCATTACGACATGAAGATGTGGATGTGCTATCCATATACTTGTACCTCCATCCATCTGTCCCAAATGTGTTTGTTTGTCGGTCCATCCTTGTCACGGCAACCCCTCCTACAGTTTAGTTACAATTCTTTTGAAACATGCTAAAGCTAGTCATTATCATCTAAAGATGTGAATGTGCTTTTTTCGTGGCCAGAAAATTATTGATTACAGGGATATATATCCCCTTTAAATACCTTGATATCTTAAAGCTGATACATACCAATCATTTCTTGTCAACACAACTACAATTTAGCTGTGATTCTTTTGAAACTTGGTACGGGTTCTCATTACCACTTGAAGATGTGCATGTGCTATCCATATGCCTGTACATACATGCATCTGTATAGAATGTATGTATGTCAGTCTGTCGGTCCGTCCTCTGACAATCATTTCAAGATGTCAACACAACTACAGTTCAGAAGTCTCTGTTTGATTGGCATTAAGGGAGTCTACTCCATCCAGAAACCTGGACTAGAGTAGAAGTTTGTGGTTCTTGCATTAGAAGGCATTAAATGCAAGATTAGAAATCTTTTTCTGGTGCTAAATAAAATTAGAATTATTTAACGAGTAGTGATTGAACGATAAGTATGTTTATGTGGTTAATAAAATGTCAGACCAACTCAAGGGGTGGGGGTGGGGGGTTGGTTGTCTGTGGTCGTTATCTGCCCTGAAATACTTAAAATTCATCAAAATTGTCTTCGTACCAGATCTCGAAGAATTTTGAGCCTATGTTCTTAATTCCTTTGTCACTGAATATATTACTTGAAGATGCAGTGCTATGATTCCATTTTGAAGAAATTCATCCGTATTTTCCTGAATTATCTCCCTTGATAAACTTAAAATTCACCAAAATTCTCTTGTCCAGGCATAACAGTTGAATGGAATAGAATCTGCACTTACAAATCTTTCTTTAAGGCGAGACGCAGTGCCAGGATTTCATTTTTCATTGATTAGTTTTTCTAAAATATTGTCCTTTACAATTAACGCTACATGTATGTCCATTCTTGATGTTTGTTTATCTGCACTTACAAATCTTTCTTTAAGGCGAGACGCAGTGCCAGGATTTCATTTTTCATTGATTAGTTTTTCTAAAATATTGTCCTTTACAATTAACGCTACATGTATGCCCATTCTTGATGTTTGTTTATCTGCACTTACAAATCTTTCTTTAAGGCGAGACGCAGTGCCAGGATTTCATTTTTCATTGATTAGTTTTTCTAAAATATTGTCCTTTACAATTAACGCTACATGTATGTCCATTCTTGATGTTTGTTTATCTGCACTTACAAATCTTTCTTTAAGGCGAGACGCAGTGCCAGGATTTCATTTTTCATTGATTAGTTTTTCTAAAATATTGTCCTTTACAATTAACGCTACATGTATGTCCATTCTTGATGTTTGTTTATCTGCACTTACAAATCTTTCTTTACGGCGAGATGCAGTGCCAGGATTTCATTTTTCATTGATTAGTTTTTCTAAAATATTGTCCTTTACAATTAGCGCTACATGTATGTCCATTCTTGATGTTTGTTTATCTGCACTTACAAATCTTTCTTTAAGGCGAGATGCAGTGCCAGGATTTAATTTTTCATTGATTAGTTTTTCTAAAATATTGTCCTTTACAATTAACGCTACATGTATGTCCATTCTTGATGTTTGTTTATCTGCACTTACAAATCTTTCTTTAAGGCGAGATGCAGTGCCAGGATTTCATTTTTCATTGATTAGTTTTTCTAAAATATTGTCCTTTACAATTAACGCTACATGTATGTCCATTCTTGATGTTTGTTTATCTGCACTTACAAATCTTTCTTTAAGGCGAGACGCAGTGCCAGGATTTCATTTCTCATTGATTAGTTTTTCTAAAATATTGTCCTTTACAATTAACGCTACATGTATGTCCATTCTTGATGTTTCTTTATCTGCACTTACAAATCTTTCTTTAAGGCGAGACGCAGTGCCAGGATTTCATTTCTCATTGATTAGTTTTTCTAAAATATTGTCCTTTACAATTAACGCTACATGTATGTCCATTCTTGATGTTTGTTTATCTGCACTTACAAATCTTTCTTTAAGGCGAGACACAGTGCCAGGATTTCATTTCTCATTGATTAGTTTTTCTAAAATATTGTCCTTTACAATTAACGCTACATGTATGTCCATTCTTGATGTTTGTTTATCTGCACTTACAAATCTTTCTTTAAGGCGAGACGCAGTGCCAGGATTTCATTTTTCATTGATTAGTTTTTCTAAAATATTGTCCTTTACAATTAACGCTACATGTATGTCCATTCTTGATGTTTGTTTATCTGCACTTACGAATCTTTCTTTAAGGCGAGACGCAGTGCCAGGATTTCATTTTTCATTGATTAGTTTTTCTAAAATATTGTCCTTTACAATTAACGCTACATGTATGTCCATTCTTGATGTTTGTTTATCTGCACTTACAAATCTTTCTTTAAGGCGAGACGCAGTGCCAGGATTTCATTTCTCATTGATTAGTTTTTCTAAAATATTGTCCTTTACAATTAACGCTACATGTATGTCCATTCTTGATGTTTGTTTATCTGCACTTACAAATCTTTCTTTAAGGCGAGACGCAGTGCCAGGATTTCATTTTTCATTGATTAGTTTTTCTAAAATATTGTCCTTTACAATTAACGCTACATGTATGTCCATTCTTGATGTTTGTTTATCTGCACTTACAAATCTTTCTTTAAGGCGAGACGCAGTGCCAGGATTTCATTTTTCATTGATTAGTTTTTCTAAAATATTGTCCTTTACAATTAACGCTACATGTATGTCCATTCTTGATGTTTGTTTATCTGAAATGTTTGGATCTGGGGTGATATGCTGTCTTCTGATGGCTCTTGTTAATGGATATTTCAGTTATTGTTGGCTGGCAGTAGCATATGTATGCTATCCTGTGACATTGTATGCAGACATTCAGTGTTTTATGATTAAATCTTGCTGACTTTGTTTTTGTAGGAAGCAAAACAGAAAGAACAGTTGACAAGAAAACAGACAAAAGGCAAAACCAAGCAAAATGTGATGGATGATGAGGACATGACACCAACAGAACTGTTATCCAGACCACGAGAATATGTCGTCAAATTTTCATTCCCAAATCCATCCTCACTCAGCCCACCTATTCTTGGCGCACATAGTAAGTTAGAGCCCAACCTCACACTGCCCACCCACATTTGGTGCACACAATAAATTAGAACCCATTCTTGTTCAACCCACCCATTTTGGCATTCAGTTTTAGCCCGTTCTCATTCAGCCCACTGATTCTGGCATTCAGTTAAAGCCAATCCTCACTCGGCCCAGCCTACCTATTCTGGGTATGCATAGTAAATTGAGCCCATCCTGACTCCGCCCACATGTATTCAATGCATATAATTATCCCACCCAGGCCGCCTTTGCTAGATGCAATAGTAAGTTGACTCATCATCTCAGGATGAAAAGGCGTGGTGGGTGAGTGGTTAGGGATTTAAGCTCATAACTCTTTATGTTCACAAGTTCACTTCCCTGCCGATCCACCGCGTTGTGTCCTTGAGCAAGTCACTGAACTCTGCATTGCTCCAGTCGACCTTGCTGTAAATAGGTACCTGAGATGACATAGCTCTCTGTGCGCCGTATGTGGGTGTTGGACTTAGACTGTCAAATGAACGGGGGGGGGGGGGAGCTGGGTTCAGATGTACAGAGCTTAGAACATGCAATCACATGGAGTCCAGTGAAATATAAATGCACTATCTATCTATCTACCATTTCTGAGCGCATATGATAAATTATATAGGAATTAGAGCTGGGCGGTATTGATATTTACATGATGGTACCGGTACCATGAAAAAATACCGCGGTACCACGGTATACCGTCATCTGAGCTTGAGGCATGGCACGAAATTAGAACAATTTTTTCCATTTCCTTTTCACTTCCATCTCCAATCAACGGTAAATATAGGTAAAATAAATAAATCGGCTTCCTGATTTAGGGAAGAAAAACATGGCTATTGCGACTGTTTAGTTTCACGATTTTATTAGGTCACTATTTTTATTGACGTAATATCATTCACGGGCATATCGGTCAAAGGGTGTGGTCGACTCGCTAACTATAACCCGCTGTTTGAGACATTGGGGTGCACTATTTTCAATCTGGATTGTTCTTGCTATTAATGCGTGCGACCAGCAAACGATAAATTGTATTTTGGCAGTCGAGTGCTTTGATAAACAGAGTCCAGACAAAATCTGTGAGTATTTAAACGGGGCGAGTGTTGTACGCTTTTATTTCTGTTGGAGTCGTATATTCTGTTACTTCCGAAAACAGGCCTATACACATACATATAACACGACATTGAATATAGCCGATTCCAAAGCTTCTGATAATTACCGAGTACCAGATGTGCAGACTCGTTACTCGGCATGCTTCACGTGAACAATGCGTGTAAAAAGCTATTTCCGCGAACTTCTAACGTGTAGCCAGTTGAAAAATGAATTACAAAAACTAAAATACTATAATTTTTAGGTGTCGTTACTTAAACTGGATTTAACCCGTAAAGAAATTTCTTAAAACAAGCCAGAAAAAAAATAAAAATAACGACTTCACCGCTGCTCGTTGTTAATAAATTAGCACGTGATCAATACGGCGCGAGCAAATACTACGTTTTAGTAAATTTTCATTGATAAATTCAGCATAGTAATGTATTTTCCCATGGTCTAGTTCATGAACAACCAATCAGATACGTCTGCGAGATCGCTGTTGTGTTTGAATAGCATGCAGTTTGTATGTTATTTTGTTATTCTAGCGTGTTTGTTCGGTGACAAAATGCTTGGAGTAATAAATTACAAATAATAGAAACGGGAATAGGGAATATATTATAGTGTAATTACTACCGGCGGACGGCCAGAGAATGAGTTTAGATGTTTTAAATAAAGCAATTTTACCGTGAGACTTTCAAGACGTACGTTTGACATACAATTCTGCCTGTCATTATTTTGTAATTGACGTCTTGACGTTTGTTTTTACAACAACCCTTTCAACTGAACTCGGCTAATAGTTAGGGATGCCTGTATTTTTGGCACTATTAGCTCTTATTTACCCTTGGTCAAGTCAGATTTTATGAATATATTTCTCAAATATTGCTCAAACATTATGGACGGTATTCACGGTATTTGGAAATGTCAACGGTCACGGTATCGGTTCACGGTATACCGCGGTCCTCACGGTACTACCGTCAGACCGCCCAGCTCTAATAGCAATAAGTTATAACCCATCCTCATGCAAACCCCTCGTCCTGGAGTGGATGTAATAGTGATGGGGAGCTGTGATAGTGATGGGTAGATGTAATAGTGATGGGTAGCTGTGATAGTGATGGGTAGATGTAATAGTGATGGGTAGCTGTGATAGTGATGGGTAGATGTAAGTGATGGGTAGCTGTAATGGTGATGAGTAGATGTAATAGTGATGGGTAGCTGTGATAGTGATGGGTAGCTGTGATAGTGATGGGTAGCTGTGATAGTGATGGGTAGCTGTTAATCCAGTGGGGCCTGAGTAATGGAGCAACATGGAGTTAGCACTCAGTGATTTCTAGTGGATGGAGTAAATGGACAGTACGCTACAGATACCCCCCTCCCTAATTCCACGCAGGTAGTACCTCACAGATGGCCCCCTCACTCCACAAATAAGCAGCCCATACCCTGCATATACCCCCTCATTCCATGCAGGTAGTACCTCACAGATGCCCACACAATCCACTTTAGCACACACTCATGATTTACTTCTAGAATTGATAAAGCATCTCTCGCCCTCACCAATGATATTTATAGGCTTACGGCAGATAAAAAGATATCTTTAACCCTTTCAAACTCAAACTGGCCAAAAACTGTTTCTGCAGTGGTCCTGAGAAATGTCCATTTGCAGGCCAGATAAAGCGATTTTCGAAAATTACCACTGAAATGACTGTCTCAGTAACAGAGCCAGTCATTCAAGTGTTAAATTTTCAAACATAATCTTGTCTTGGTCTGCCAATGGACATTTTCTGAGAAAATTGAATTTAAAAAAAACAAATTTGAGGGTTGAAAGGTAAGAAATGTAATGCCGCTTTCACTTTTCTTGCAGCTGTGACGTTTGCTTATGGTAATCAGAAGCCAATCTTCAAAAATTTAGACTTTGGTATTGATATGTCGTCTAGAAGTAAGTCTACTTAGTGTTTCGATGGATTTCACCCTCAGAGGTTGTTATTTTATTCAGCAACATCAGAAGTACACTTGTGAGCAATGTGACATGTCTTCATTCTAAAACCTTGAGAAACCATCATCAATTTGACTCCATTTCCTCTGCAAATGACCATGTACCAAGACCACTATAGAGATGGTTATGGCCAAACCGTCTCTATTGTGGTCTTCATAAATGGTCATTTGCAGAACCAAGAGAAGAGAATTTTAGAAACCTTACCCTAGAATGACTAGGTCTGTAACCAAGCCATCAACGCTACTGCCGCTGCCATCATCATCATCATCATCATCATTGCCATCATCATCCTCATCATCACCATCATCATCATCTCCATCATCATCCCCTTCATCCCCTTCATCATCATCATCATCACCACCATAATCATCATCATGATCTCCATCATCATTATCATCTCCATCATCATCATCATCATCATCTCCATCATCATCATCTCCATCATCATCATCTCCATCATCATCTCCATCATCATCATCTCCATCATCATCATCATCTCCATCATCATCATCATCATCTCCATCATCATCTCCATCATCATCATCATCATCATCATCATCTCCATCATCATCATCTCCATCATCATCATCATCTCCATCATCGTCATCATCATCATCTCCATCATCATCATCGTCATCATCATCATCATCTCCATCATCATCATCGTCATCATCATCATCTCCATCATCATCATCATCATCATCATCAACCACCATCTCCATCATCATCATCATCATCATCATCATCTCCATCCATCATCATCTTCATCATCATCATCATCATCATCTCCATCATCATCATCGTCATCATCATCATCATCTCCATCCATCATCATCTTCATGATCTCCATCATCATTATCATCTCCATCATCATCATCATCTCCATCATCATCATCTCCATCATCATCATCATCATCATCATCAACCACCATCATCATCATCATCATCATCATCTCCATCGTCATCATCATCATCATCATCATCGTCATCATCTCCATCGTCATCATCATCATCATCATCGTCATCATTATCATCCTCATCATCTCCATCACCACCATCATCATCTCCATCATCATTATCACCACCACCATCATCATCATCATCATCACCACCATAATCATCATCATCACCATTTCCATCATCATCATCAACACACCAACATATCATAATAATAATCATATTTCATGAGTATTTGTTCTCTTCCTAGTTGCTATCGTTGGTCCTAATGGCGTTGGCAAGAGTACATTTCTGAAGCTACTAACAGGAGATTTAGAACCTGTAAGTCTATACATTTCTCAAGCTACTAACAGGAGATTGAGAACCTGTAAGTGTACATGTCTCAAGCTACTAACAGGAGATTGAGAACATGTAAGTCTGTACATGTCTCAAGCTACTAACAGGAGATTGAGAACCTGTAAGTCTATACATTTCTCAAGCTACTAACAGGAGATTGAGAACCTGTAAGTCTATACATTTCTCAAGCTACTAACAGGAGATTGAGAACCTGTAAGTCTGTACATTTCTCAAGCTACTAACAGGAGATTGAGAACCTGTAAGTCTGTACATGTCTCAAGCTACTAACAGGAGATTGAGAACCTGTAAGTCTATACATTTCTCAAGCTACTAACAGGAGATTGAGAACCTGTAAGTTTGTACATGTCTCAAGCTACTAACAGGAGATTGAGAACCTGTAAGTCTGTACATTTTTCAAGCTACTAACAGGAGATTGAGAACCTGTAAGTCTATACATTTCTCAAGCTACTAACAGGAGATTTATAACCTGTAAGTCTGTACATTTCTCAAGCTACTAACAGGAGATTGAGAACCTGTAAGGTGTTCATGTCTCAAGCTACTAACAGGAGATTGAGAACCTGTAAGTCTGTACATTTCTCAAGCTACTAACAGGAGATTGAGAACCTGTAAGTTTGTACATTTCTAAAGCTACTAACAGGAGATTGAGAACCTGTAAGTCTGTACATGTCTCAAGCTACTAACAGGAGATTGAGAACCTGTAAGTCTATACATTTCTCAAGCTACTAACAGGAGATTGAGAACCTGTAAGTCTGTACATGTCTCGAGCTACTAACAGGAGATTGAGAACGTGTAAGTCTGTACATGTCTCAAGCTACTAACAGGAGATTGAGAACCTGTAAGTCTATACATTTCTCAAGCTACTAACAGGAGATTGAGAACCTGTAAGTCTGTACATGTCTCAAGCTACTAACAGGAGATTGAGAACCTGTAAGTCTGTACATGTCTCAAGCTACTAACAGGAGATTGAGAACCTGTAAGTCTATACATTTCTCAAGCTACTAACAGGAGATTGAGAACCTGTAAGTCTGTACATGTCTCAAGCTACTAACAGGAGATTTATAACCTGTAAGTCTGTACATTTCTCAAGCTACTAACAGGAGATTGAGAACCTGTAAGTTTGTACATTTCTCAAGCTACTAACAGGAGATTGAGAACCTGTAAGTCTGTACATGTCTCAAGCTACTAACAGGAGATTGAGAACCTGTAGGTCTATACATTTCTCAAGCTACTAACAGGAGATTGAGAACCTGTAAGTCTGTACATGTCTCAAGCTACTAACAGGAGATTGAGAACCTGTAAGTCTGTACATGTCTCAAGCTACTAACAGGAGATTGAGAACCTGTAAGTCTATACATTTCTCAAGCTACTAACAGGAGATTGAGAACCTGTAAGTCTGTACATGTCTCAAGCTACTAACAGGAGATTGAGAACATGTAAGTCTATACATTTCTCAAGCTACTAACAGGAGATTGAGAACCTGTAAGTCTGTACATTTCTCAAGCTACTAACAGGAGATTGAGAACCTGTAAGGTGTTCATGTCTCAAGCTACTAACAGGAGATTGAGAACCTGTAAGTTTGTACATGTCTCAAGCTACTAACAGGAGATTGAGAACCTGTAAGTCTATACATTTCTCAAGCTACTAACAGGAGATTGAGAACCTGTAAGTCTGTACATGTCTCAAGCTGCTAACAGGAGATTGAGAACCTGTAAGTCTGTACATGTCTCAAGCTACTAACAGGAGATTTTGAACCTGTAAGTCTGTACATGTCTTCATATTTCACTTCCTGTGTTGTCCTCATCATCAGTGCTAGGTGACACATTCAGTTACCATGACAACATGTATACCAGTAATGTACCATTTTAATATTTACTATCATTTAATGTCCTAGTGAATATATATCATGAATGTCCAGTGTTGTCATGACAGCATAGAAACCATTCATATGTGGTCAGGAGTCATGTTCTGCAGAATTCCACTGTGTATCACAAACCCTTATCGTGAAAGCCTCACCGGCAAAGTAAGACTAGTGTTGCGGCGTGGTGCGGTGGAAGTGTTTGTGGGCTATGATACTAGGCGCTCTCGCCGGTTGTGGGCTATGATACTAGGTGCTCTCACCGGTTGTGGGCTATGATACGAGGCACGCTTGCCAGTTGTGGGCTATGATACTAGGCACTCTCTGCGGTTGTGTGTTTGTGGGCTATGATGCTAGGCGCTCTCGCCGGTTGTGTGTTTGTGGGCTATGATGCTAGGCGCTCTCGCCGTTTGTGTGATTGTGGGCTATGATGCTAGGCGCTCTCGCCGGTTGTGGGCTTTGATGCTAGGCACTCTCGCCATTTGTGTGTTTGTGGGCTATGATGCTAGGGGCTCTCACCGCTTGTGTGTTTGTGGGCTATGACGCTAGATGCTCTCGCCGCTTGTGTGTTTGGGGGCTATGATGCTAGACGCTCTCGCCGTTTGTGGGCTATGATACTAGGCGCTCTCGGCGTTTGTGTGCTATGATGCCAGACGCTCTCGCCGGTTGTGTGTTTGTGGGCTATGATGGTAGGCGCTCTCGCCATTTGTGTGTTTGTGGGCTATGATGCTAGGCGCTCTCACCGTTTGTGTGTTTGTGGGCTATGATACTAGGCGCTCTCGCCGTTTGTGTGATTGTGGGCTATGATGCTAGGCGCTCTCGCCGTTTGTGTGCATGTGGGCTATGATGCTAGGCGCTCTCGCCGTTTGTGTGTTTGTGGGCTATGATGCTAGGCGCTCTCGCCGTTTGTGTGATTGTGGGCTATGATGCTAGGCACTCTCGCTGTTTGTGGGCTATGATGCTAGGGGCTCTCGCTGCTTGTGTGTTTGTGGGCTATGACGCTAGGGGCTCTCGCCGCTTGTGTGTTTGTGGGCTATGATGCTAGGCGCTCGCGCCGGTTGTGTGTTTGTGGACTATGATACTAGATGTGGGCTATGATGCTAGGCACTCTCGCTGCTTGTGTTTTTGTGGGCTATGATGCTAGACGCTCTCGCCGTTTATGGTCTATGATGCTAGGTGCTCTCGCCGGTTGTGTGTTTGTGGGCTATGATGCTAGGCGCTCGCGCCATTTGTGTGTGTGGGCTATGATGCTAGGCGCTCTCACCGGTTGTGGGCAATGATGCTAGGCGCTCTTGCCATTTGTATGTTTGTGGGCTATGATGCTAGGCACTCGCGCCGGTTGTGTGTTTGTGGGCTATGATGCTAGGCGCTCTCGCCGGTTGGGGGCTATGATGCTAGGTGCTCTCGCCAGTTGTTGGTTCAATTCCCTGTCAATGTGTCTGAATTTTGTGTCTGCTGAATTTACAATTTAATAAACATTGTGTTGAATATTTTGAAAATAATTTGACTGGGATATGTTGCTGCCTAAGGCCGTACATAAATTGAGATTATGGCAAATTGATTCAACCACATGGTCATACCTGACAGAGCGTATCTAGAATGGAGGAATCCAGTTTGTCAGTCAAGGATATGACGTGATAATCAATGAACCGTATATCTATGTCCGTTAGGAACTTAATAGTCTGTCATGTGCATGAATTGTATGTCTTAACTACTTAAGTAATTCCCATTCTGTTAAATATTTTGAAACTAATTTGACTTGGCGCTATGGCAACAACAGCACCCAGTCAAATTAGTTTCAAAATGTTCAACAGCTTACCTGTATAGTTTTCTGGAAATTGCGATTCGGGGAGTTCAGGGTTCAATAGATCCCAACACGGGCAAATTGTGGGTAGAGCTTAGCCAGAGATGGGCAGCACAAAGCCAAAAGTGGATTTCTCCATTGGGCGTGTCAAAGCTAGACATGTCATCCTCTATTCTCTGCACAGTGACTGTGTGTTGATGTAGGATAAGAGGTGTGTCACCCGCTATTCTCTGCACAGTGGGTATGCATAACATGTCACCCTCTATTCTCTGCACAGTGTCTGTGTGGTGGTGTAGGATAAGAGGCGTGTCACCCTCTATTCTCTGTGCAGTGAGTGTGCGTGTGTGGTGTTGTAGGAGAAGAGGAGGCGTGTCACCATCTATTCTCTGCGCAGTGGGTGTGCCTGTGTTGTGGGGTAGGATAAGAGGAGGCATGTCACCCTCTATTCTCTGTGCAGTGGGTGTGCCTGTGTGGAGGTGTAGGATAAGAGGAGGCATGTCACCCTCTATTCTCTGTGCAGTGGGTGTGCCTGTGTGATGGTGTAGGATAAGAGGAGGCATGTCACCCTCTGTTCTCTGCAGTGGGTGTGCCTGTGTGATGATGTAGGATAAGAGGAGGGGTGTCACACTATTCTCTGCACAGTGACTGTGTGGTGCTGTAGGATAAGAGGAGCCATGTCGCCCTCTATTCTCTGCACAGTGAGTGTGCCTGTGTGGTGATGTAGGTTAAGAGGAGGCGTGTCACCTTCTGCACAGTGAGTGTGTCTGTGTGGTGGTGTTGGATAAGAGGAGGCGTGTCACCCTCTATTCCCTGCGCAGTGGGTGTGCCTGTGTGTTTTGGAACAGTGAGCTTATTTCTGTGGGGTGTGTTGTTACTGCTATATCAACTGATTCCCTGTTCTCTGCACAGTATGAGCTTATTTCTGTGCTGTGTTGTTACTGCTGTATCTACTGGTTCCCTGTTCTCTGCATAGTGTGAGCTTATTTCTGTGCTGTGTTGTTACTGCTGTATCTACTGGTTCCCTGTTCTCTGCATAGTGTGAGCTTATTTCTGTGCTGCGCTGTATCTACTGGTTCCCTGTTCTCTGCACAGTGTGAGCTTATTTCTGTGCTTTGTTGTTACTGCTGTATCAACTGGTTTCCTGTTCTCTGCACAGTGTGAGCTTATTTGTGTACTGTGTTGTTACTGCTGTATCTACTGGTTGCCTGTTCTCTGCATAGTGTGAGCTTATTTGTGTGCTGTGTTGTTACTACTGTATCTACTGGTTCCCTGTTCTCTGCACAGTGTGAGCTTATTTCTGTGGTGTGTTGTTACTGCTGTATCAACTGATTCCCTGCTCTCTGAATAGTGTGAACTTATTTCTGTGCTGGGTTGTTACTGCTGGATCTACTTGTTCTCTGTTCTCTGCACAGTGTGAGCTTATTTCTGTGCTGAATTATGTTTGTCCACCTAAAAGAGGCCTAAATTATTAGAACTTGTATTTATAATGATAATGAAATTACTGTCAAACATTTCCTGTTGATTTTCACATTTTATTCATTTGTAGACAAAAGGAGAAATTAGAAAAAATCATAGATTGGTAAGTTTCCATTATAATAGTTGTTATTACACCACAAAAACATCCATTACCGTTCAATCACTACTTGCTAAATCAATTATCTGCATTTAGCTTTCAGAATAAAATTTTTATGCCTGCATACACACCTCCCCATACCTATTCCTATTAATATGGACCCTTAACCAGGCTAATGGTTAAGTCCATCTCCAGCATAATGACAGATATAGACTGGCACCAGTCTATAATCCCTCATAGTGATGCTTGTCACTAAGCGCGCTCACGCATTCGCACTGGAGCCAAAATAGGAAACGGATTCACTTTTCAATTATTCTGCAAGCAGAACAACTGCTAAAATATTCTCTAAGAGTTTTTTATGCTTTGCGCTGTGTCAGTTACACTATTGTCTTCTTCTATATTACCAAGGAATATGCCTAATATGAATTCAATCCTCCCTAACTTTTGTTTAGGAAGTTTATTAGTGGTTATATTGTATTTTATAACTATGTTCATATTGTTACCGGTTTTCGTGAAAGATCGAATTCTCATTTCGTGGTAACTTGATTACTATGCCTATATCATCATCATCATTTTCTAGCGTTCGACCAAAAGATACTTGAGTGGCAGATTTCTAGCTATGAACTGCCCATAAAATTAAGACATATTTATTTGAGCCCTTATCAATTTACTTCTAGTGCATTATAAGGATTTCATTTATCCCTATGCAAGTTTGTTTTCTTGTCGGTAGGGATTTTGATTGCTAATTTGAACTCTCGCCTTTTTTAGAAGTGTGTTTTATGTTTCTAGTCTCCTTTTTTTTTTTACATTTTCTAAGCGGTAGCTATCATTGTTACGCTTTTTTCGTTTTAGGAGTCTGGTAAATCGTCAGAGAGGATTTAATGTCCGTCATCGATTTGTGATCACCATCACTCAGCTGAATTTGCCTGACATGTCTGTGTGAAATGACCTTTTTTGTACCCTCATATCGGTCCTTACGGAGGGGGAATTCTCTTCGCCAAATTCAGATGCCGTACTAGTTCTATTGCGAGATTTTTCATTCGCGTCAGTCTTGATCAAATCGCTGGACGAAAGGATATCTTCTGATTTAAGGAAACTAAGAAACAGGATGTTTCTTCCAGTTCTGACGATAGCCCGAGGACTAGTGGGCATTCCCGCAAATGGGGGAAACTGATCCCTCTAACCTATGCAGGTTAATAAGTTTCCTTAGCAAAAGTCTAGAGCGTCCAAGCTCTCGAAGGTGGACTCGTGTAGTGCACCAGGTCAAACCCACCTAAGACTTGAGGGTGACGGGCATAACCCACAAGCAGTGGTGGCGGAGGCTGAGGCTGACATCCATAAGGCTGGTCCTTATGATTATGCCAATTTTCAATATTCCGGTTCTTTAGCAAAGTCCAAGATCCGGTTATTACTTCAGTTCCGTCCGTTTTCGGTATGACTTCCGTTTTTGTAGGACATCCGGGTCTTCAAGATCCGGTTCCTATTTCAGTAGCGCTTCCGGAAGAATGCATATCCGGGTCTGTTGTACCCGGCATTGCATTGTTCATCTATTTCCGGTTCCGGTTTTTCAGCTTCCTCTTCCGGTAATTCTGTACATCCGGGTTGTAGGATAATGATCAGTTTCCGGTAGTCTACTTCCGGTTTATGCATTTCCGTTTCCTTTTTTCCACATCCGGATTTCGTACAGCCAGGGATAGGGTCATTTCCGGTTTTAACCAGCATTGCATTGTTCATCTATTTCCGGTTCTGGTTTTTGAGCTTCCTCTTCCGGTAATTCTGTACATCCGGGTTGTAGGATTTTGATCAGTTTCCGGTAGTATACTTCCGGTTTATACATTTCCGTTTCCTTTTTTCCACATCCGGATTTCGTACAGCAGGGGATAGGGTCATTTCCGGTTTTTTCATGGATCTTTCTGGCTGTTCTAGGATTATCTTCCGGGTCTGTCTTCCTGTTTTGGATTTCAGGTGATAGAGAACTTCCTGGGGTTCCAGTTTTGTTCTTCAGGTCCGGTTTACATGTTCGCTTTCCTAAAAATCTAGTCATCTTCTTGCCTAAGAATTAGTCTTATTTCCGTGTTTGTTTAATATTGGGAATGTTTAATGGCTAAAAATATTCATACCGAGTCATTGCCAGTCTTGTAGTCTCTCTTGGAATTGTAGTTTATTCAGACATTTATTCGTTTATCAGTGACAATTTTCAACGTAATTAAACTCTTCTGACTGGTTGCTGTATGGGTTTTTTGTTGCAGATTATTTATATGCGCATTTCATCAGCCGATAAGTCAGTTTGTATTCTACGCATTATTTTGAGATACGGTTTTTTCTTTCATCAAACTTTAGATGGCTAGTTGTCTTCGGGCCATTCAGCCTTTTTTCGCACTCCTTTTACCTCTTATGTCGGCAAGTTGACATATTTATTTAACCAAAGGGAGTTAATTTGTGGATGGGATAACCCTGATTCTTGCGTAAATCGTAGTCTAATTTTGTCAGTCGCTGAAAAGAATTACATGTAGATTCAGTAAAGGTTTCATAGGGATCATTATGAGTAAAGGATTAATGTCTACAAGAACAATATTCACTTAGAATAGATAATCAATCGGATAAGGGGCAGGAAGGAGGAATATAAGCCGAATTCTTCTTCGTCTGCGTTGACATAGTTTTGGTGAGTTCGTTTTGTTTTAATTTTTTCCAGATTTTTGGTTGTTTTCCCTTTTCTAGCGTAATTTTTGCTCTATTTTGACTGGGTTGCTGCGGGCCTTCGGACGGTGGTTTCGGGGGGGGGGGGGGGGGGGGTGGGGGGGGGGGGCGGGACTTGGGATTTGCTGGGTATTTTGGGGGCAGTTTGGCTGAGGGTTGTTGGTGAAGCCACTGGCAATTTTCAGTCGGATTATTCCTGGACTATTCGGTGGGTCTTGAGTTTTTGCTCGTTGAAGTTGTTGTCTGGTGGCGGGCCGGTTGGAGTGGGGTGGGGGTTTCGCTGGAGGGGGGGAAGAGCGGCCGAGAATCTTTGGATTTAAGCAGCCACCAACAATTTTCGGTCAAAATTTTTCTAAAATATTTTGCAGTCCAGAGATATTACAGTTGTAATATGTCGTCTGCAAAATTCAGTATTCAGACAGTTAATATCAAGTATCAGTGTTCAATCTTTCCTTTTATTGGGATTTCTAACACAGTCATTTGATATTACAAAGATGAAATTATTGATTCTAAGACTATAAATATAAGAATCAATAAATATATAAAAATCTTTTAAGTTTTCTGCCTCTTGGCATAAATATTGAATTGTTTAGGATATCTAATTTATCAGCAAGCCCGAGCGCCTAGGCAACCGTTGATGTATTCAATACAATTTTTTATTAAATCGCCAGTATTATACGATTTTTAAATTAGATAGTCAAATGTTTGCCATAGTTCTCTTAACAGGACCTTGTCATGCATTTTATTCGTAGAATTGTGATGACGGTCATCACAAGTAAGTTTCCCTTAGTTCATCTTTTTGAATGGTGGTTTGGGAAACCGTATTTTCTTTTCTTCATTCTATCTTGCTAAATTCTGTCACGATTTGAGATTTTCGAATTCCAGTCGGGATTATTGCAGATCTCAGGTACATGATTTGGCTATATCTTGACTCTAAGCACTCCCATAGACTTACTATGGGTTTTGGTTTGCCACGATATCTGGTTAAATCTCTATAAATAAAATTAGCTATAATTTTTGCAGAGTCTTTAGCATTTTAATAAGCTAGGTTATACTGATATGAGCCTTTTTTGTCTCCATTCAGAGTAAGCGGTATTATTAAAATATCCATAATAAACGTGAGTTACCTCTTTAGTGAGGGCTAAGCATTAGGATATAGCCCAGGATTTTTGGTTGGAGCATCATGGCATATGTAATCTATGTGTTTTCTATGAGCAGTCCTCTTTAGCATATAGTAAGTTTGCCACTTCTTTAAAGGCGGCCCTTATCAAAAGGGCTAGATATTCTTGGATCTGGAGCCCTTCTCTGTAGTCTCTTCTAAAATGGTCTTCGTTCCTTCTTATCAGAAGCTATTAGCTTTAGAGGGGTTGTTGTTTTCTATGATTGTCAAATAGTCTATAGAAGAGGCTCTTCTTTGGAAAGTAGATCCAGGCTTCTGTTCATTGGTTGGATTGTCTGATAGGCTTCTAAATCTCGATTCGTTCAGTCATTGCCATGGGGTTTTCTTTCATTTTTAGAAGGAGGAATGAGGTTTAGTCTTATGGATCGTCCTCTAGTAGATCTGTTCGCAGCCTCTCTGAATGCTCAGATCTTCTCTTATATGTCTCCTTTTCCGGACAGTCAAGCCCTGGCGGTGGATGCTCTGTCTCAGTACTGGACAGAAATGTTCGCATATGCCTTCCCTCTAACAATTTTGATTCAGTTAGTCTTGAAGAAGGTCAAGGATCAGGTTTGCAAAATTCTTCTGATAGCTCCCTTTTGGCCAAAGAGGATTTTCTGGTAGATTTCCCTCTTCTTCCAGTATCCCAGGATCTTCTATCTCGAGTAAGAGGTCTTTGTGTGCATCCAAATCCAATAAATTTTAGTCTGTGTCTGGAGAATCTCGAGTCCGAGGTCCTCGAGAATAAGGTTTCTTCTGATCTCAGGAAATTATTGACTGCCAGATGGGATTCGACCCGTCGAGTTTACAAGGGTCGACTTAAAATTTTTGGTGAATGGTGTTCAGACTGTTTCGTGTCCGATTCTGTTTCTATACCCCAAGTATTAGATTTTTTTTTATCTTATCTGTTTGATTATTTACATTTGTCAGTTATTACGGTCAGGGAGTATAGACTTTCTCTGGTGTCATCCCTTCCTTGTCTTCTGTATGCCAATGTCAAGGATACTAAGACTCTTAATAGCTTTATTAGAGGTCTAAGTAGTATTCGTCCTCCAATTGCTACGCCTTTACCTTCCTGGAATTTGGCTTTGGTTCTTCAAGTTTTGGCAGATCACCATTTTGAACCTATTTCTTCTATCAGTATTAAGGTTTTTTAACTCTCAAAGCTGTTTTTCTTGTTGCTACAGCCTCTGCTAGAAGGCATTCAGAGATTCATGCTCTTTCTGCTGAAAAGGAGAGATTTATAGTTTCAGGAGACGGTTTGGTTTTATATCCCAGAAGGAATTTTTTATCTAAAACTCAATCTAACCGCTTTCCTGCTAATCCGATCATTTTAAAATCTTTTTCGTCTTTCGCCATCCGATAAATTTTGGTGTCCTGTTAGGGTATTAAGATCCTTCAAACAGCAATCCAATTTTAAAAGAGTCAATCCATCTCATTTATGGTTTTCCTACGCGGAAGAGTTATCTAAGCCGGTCTCAAATTCTTCGATTGCCAGATGGATTTGTGAGACAGTTAAGCTTTGTTATGAGATGGCCTCACCGGATCAAATTAATCTCTCCCTTATTAAAGCCAATGACGTTAGAAGTATGGCTACTTCTTTCGCTCTTTTTGACGGTTCGTCTTTAGATGACGTCATGCAGGTGGCAGGATGGAAATCCGAATCCACCTTTACATCCTTTTATCTCAAACACCAGAGTGCAGCAGCTTCCTTCCTTCGTAACATTACCATTTTTAACTAAAAAAGCCGAAGACTATTTACCAAGCACTTCCCACCATTTTCGTTAGGACTCGGCGTCTGTGAGAAATGGTGAGAGTCTTCTTTTGGTTTTTATTTATTTCTTTAAGTTTAAGTTTTCCTTATTTGCTAATCACGGTGTGATTGAGTTAAATGCACTATTATGTTATGTTATTAACATTTGGATAAGATTGGTTAAATTTTTATCCTAATGTTTAAATGGGGCTCTGACCAAATCTACGGGTTTAGCAAGTAGTGATTGAACAGTAATGGATGTTTTTGTGGTATAATAACAACCCCCACAGACCCCCCTTGTGGGTTGGTCTGTTGTTTTATTAACCACTATAAAAACCATACCGTTCAATCACTACGACCCGGCCTCAACCACCCCGCGTGGTAAGATTTGAGAATTGGACTTTAATATTTAGCAGTTAAATTTGGAAAAGTGAATCTGTTTCCTATTTTGGCTCCAGTGCGCATGCGCGAGCGCGCTTAGTGACAAGCGTCACTATGAGGGATTATAGACTGGTGCCAGTCTATATCTGTCATTATGCTGGAGATGGACTTAACCATTAGCCTGGTTAAGGATCCATATTAATAGGAATAGGCATGGGGAGGTGTGTATGCAGGCATAAAAATTTTATTCTGAAAGCTAAATGCAAATAATTGATTTAGCAAGTAGGGATTGAACGGTAAGTATATTTTTATAGTGGTTAATAAAACAACAGACCAACCCACAAGAGGAGTCTGTGGGGTTTTTATTAGCTCGGCTTTACGAAGTAAAACCGAGCTATTATGATACCCTTCACGTCGTCCAGCGACGGCGGCAGCCAATTTGCGGTTAGCTCAAATTGTCTCTATATATCTAATGTTTGGTTAATCATACTGGATCCAAACTTGGACACATGCTTCCTTATAATGGCACAGCATCACACAATGACCTTGGTTTTTTCAGGTTTAATGTTTTCCCTTTAGCTAAACTTTTCTGTTCATATCTCATGTTTGGTTAATCATACTGTACCCAAACTTGGACACATGCCTCCTTATAATGACACGGCATCAGACAATGATGTTTTGTTCAAAGGTCAAGTTCACTGATACGCATGGCAACTGTCTGTCGGCCATCTGCCAACTTTTGTTTAAAAACAGTACTTCTCATTAACCACGTAGCAGATTTCAACCTATTGTGCCTGGAAGGACCGTAATGCTTTCGGCTTCAGAACTTATATACAGAATTTTGAGTGGTGAAAATCTTAGAATTTAATGAAAAATTAACTGGAAATTGTCAAAACACTACTCATCATTAACCTCTTGACAGATTTCAACCCTAGTTGGCTGGACAGACCCTATCACGGTAGGCTCCAGAACATCTACTTAGAATTTTACTGGGTTGATTTTTTGGTGACAATCATAAAATTTATGAAAAATTTGCTGGAAATTGTGAAAATGCATCTCCATAACCGCTTGATGGATTGTATCCAAATTTGTCTGAAAGGATTCTATCGTGGTAGGTTCTAGATCGTCTATTCAGAATTTTGATTGGTCAATTTCTTTGGTGGCCATCTTGTTTTAAAAAAATTATCAATCATGTCGACCAGTATTTAAATGCAAATTGTTCAAATGCTAATGGTCCAAGTTAGCGTTACCGGCCCTTAGGCCTCTTGTTGATAAGGCCTTCTATATGTATTTTATGTTTGAAGTCGAGCTTCATAGTTCATTGCAAAGTCCTAGTCATTGTTCATTGCAAAGTCCTAGTCGCGCTTCATGATTCATTGCAAGGTCCTAGTCGCGCTTCATGGTTGCATTGCAAAGTCCTAGTCGCACTTCATGGTTGCATTGCAAAGTCCTAGTCGCGCTTCATGGTTGCATTGCAAAGTCCTAGTCACGCTTCATGGTTGCATTGCAAAGTCCTCATCGCACTTCATGGTCGCGCTTCATGGTTGCATTGCAAAGTCCTAGTCGCGCTTCATGGTTGCATTGCAAAGTCCTAGTCGCGCTTCATGGTTGCATTGCAAAGTCCTAGTCGGGCTTCATGGTCGCATTGCAACGTCCTAGTCGTGCTTCATGGATGCATTGCAAGGTCCTAGTCGCGCTTCATGGTTGCATTGCAAATGGTTCATTGCAAAGTCCTAGTCGCGCTTCATGGTTGCATTGCAAAGTCCTAGTCGCGCTTCATGGTTGCATTGCAAAGTCCTGGTCGCGCTTCATGGTTCATTGCAAAGTCCTAGTCGCGCTTCATGATTCATTGCAAGGTCCTAGTCGCGCTTCATGGTTCATGGCAAAGTCCTAGTCGCGCTTCATGGTTGCATTGCAAAGTCCTTGTCGCGCTTCATGGTTGCATTGCAAAGTCCTAGTCGCGCTTCATGGTTGCATTGCAATGTTCTGGTCACACTTCATGGTTGCAATGCAGTCCTAGTCGCGCTTCATGGTTGCATTGCAAAGTCCTAGTCGTGCTTCCGGCTTGCATTGCAAAGTCCTAGTCACGCTTCATGGATGCACAGCAAATGGTTCATTGCAAAGTCCTAGTCGCGCTTCATGGTTGCATTGCAAAGTCCTAGTCACACTTCATGGTTGCATTGCAAAGTCCTGGTCGCGCTTCATGGTTCATTGCAAAGTCCTAGTCATGCTTCATGGTTGCATTGCAAAGTCCTAGTCGCGCTTCATGGTTGCATTGCAAAGTCCTAGTCTCGCTTCATGGTTGCATTGCAAAGTCGTAGTCTCGCTTCATGGTTGCATTGCAAAGTCCTGGTCGCGCTTCAAGGTTGCATTGCAAAGTCTTGGTCACGCTTCATGGTTGCATTCCAAAGTCCTAGTCACGCTTCATGGTTGCATTGCAAAGTCCTAGTCGCGCTTCATGGTTGCATTGCAAAGTCCTAGTCGGGCTTCATGGTCGCATTGCAACGTCCTAGTCGTGCTTCATGGATGCATTGCAAAGTCCTAGTCTCGCTTCATGGTTGCATTGTAAAGTCCTAGTCGCGCTTCATGGTTGCATTGCAAAGTCCTAGTCGCGCTTCATGGTTGCATTACAAAGTCCTAGTCGTGCTTCATGGTCGCATTGCAACGTCCTAGTCGTGCTTCATAGATGCATTGCAAAGTCCTAGTCTCGCTTCATGGTTGCATTGTAAAGTCCTAGTCGCGCTTCATGGTTGCATTGCACAGTCCTAGTCGCGCTTCATGGTTGCATTGCAAAGTCCTAGTCGCGCTTCATGGTTCATTGCAAAGTCCTAGTCGCGCTTCATGGTTGCATTGCAAAGTCCTTGTCGCGCTTCATGGTTGCATTGCAAAGTCCTAGTCGCGCTTCATGGTTGCATTGCAAAGTCGTAGTCTCGTTTCATGGTTGCATTGCAAAGTCCTGGTCGCGCTTCAAGGTTGCATTGCAAAGTCTTGGTCACGCTTCATGGTTGCATTCCAAAGTCCTAGTCACGCTTCATGGTTGCATTGCAAAGTCCTAGTCGCGCTTCATGGTTGCATTGCAAAGTCCTAGTCGGGCTTCATGGTCGCATTGCAACGTCCTAGTCGTGCTTCATGGATGCATTGCAAAGTCCTAGTCTCGCTTCATGGTTGCATTGTAAAGTCCTAGTCGCGCTTCATGGTTGCATTGCAAAGTCCTAGTCGCGCTTCATGGTTGCATTACAAAGTCCTAGTCGTGCTTCATGGTCGCATTGCAACGTCCTAGTCGTTCTTCATAGATGCATTGCAAAGTCCTAGTCTCGCTTCATGGTTGCATTGTAAAGTCCTAGTCGCGCTTCATGGTTGCATTGCACAGTCCTAGTCGCGCTTCATGGTTGCATTGCAAAGTCCTAGTCGCGCTTCATGGTTCATTGCAAAGTCCTAGTCACGCTTCATGGTTGCATTGCAAAGTCCTTGTCGCGCTTCATGGTTGCATTGCAAAGTCCTAGTCGCGCTTCATGGTTGCATTGCAAAGTCCTAGTCGCGCTTCATGGTTGCATTGCAAAGTTCTGGTCACACTTCATGGTTGCAATGCAAAGTCCTAGTCGTGCTTCATGGTTGCATTGCAAAGTCCTAGTCGCGCTTCATGGTCGCATTGCAGTCCTAGTCGCGCTTCATGGTTGCATTGCAAAGTCCTAGTCGCGCTTCATGGTTGCATTGCAAAGTTCTGGTCACACTTCATGGTTGCAATGCAAAGTCCTAGTCGTGCTTCATGGTTGCATTGCAAAGTCCTAGTCGCGCTTCATGGTCGCATTGCAGTCCTAGTCGCGCTTCATGGTTGCATTGCAAAGTCCTAGTTGCGCTTCATGGATGCACAGCAAATGGTTCATTGCAAAGTCCTAGTCGCGCTTCATGGTTGCATTGCAAAGTCCTTGTCGCGCTTCATGGTTGCATTGCAAAGTCCTAGTCGCGCTTCATGGTTGCATTGCAAAGTCATGGTTGCGCTTCATGGTTGCATTGCAGTCATGGTCGCGCTTCATGGTTGCATTGCAAAGTCCTAGTCGCACTTCATGGTTGCATTGCAGTCCTAGTCGCGCTTCATGGTTGCATTGCAGTCATGGTCACGCTTCATGGTTGCATTGCAGTCATGGTCGCGCTTCATGGTTGCATTGCAAAGTCTGAGTCGCGCTTCATGCCAATTGTTCAAATGCTAATGGTCCAAGTTAGCGTTACCGGCCCTTAGGCCTCTTGTTGATAAGGCCTTCTATATGTATTTTATGTTTGAAGTCGAGCTTCATAGTTCATTGCAAAGTCCTAGTCATTGTTCATTGCAAAGTCCTAGTCGTGCTTCATGGTTGCATTGCAAAGTCCTAGTCGCGCTTCATGGTTGCATTGCAAAGTCCTAGTCGGGCTTCATGGTCGCATTGCAACGTCCTAGTCGTGCTTCATGGATGCATTGCAAAGTCCTAGTCTCGCTTCATGGTTGCATTGTAAAGTCCTAGTCGCGCTTCATGGTTGCATTGCACAGTCCTAGTCGCGCTTCATGGTTGCATTGCAAAGTCCTAGTCGCGCTTCATGGTTGCATTGCAAAGTCCTTGTCGCGCTTCATGGTTGCATTGCAAAGTCCTAGTCGCGCTTCATGGTTGCATTGCAAAGTCCTAGTCGCGCTTCATGGTTGCATTGCAAAGTTCTGGTCACACTTCATGGTTGCAATGCAAAGTCCTAGTCGCGCTTCATGGTTGCATTGCAAAGTCCTAGTCGCGCTTCATGGTTGCATTGCAAAGTCCTCATCGCACTTCATGGTTGCATTGCAAAGTTCTAGTCGCGCTTCATGGTTGCATTGCAAAGTTCTAGTCGCGCTTCATGGTTGCATTGCAAAGTCCTAGTCGCGCTTCATGGATGCACAGCAAATGGTTCATTGCAAAGTCCTAGTCGCGCTTCATGGTTGCATTGCAAAGTCCTTGTCGCGCTTCATGGTTGCATTGCAAAGTTCTGGTCACACTTCATGGTTGTAATGCAAAGTCCTAGTCGCGCTTCATGGTTGCATTGCAAAGTCCTGGTCGCGCTTCATGGTTCATTGCAAAGTCCTAGTCATGCTTCATGGTTGCATTGCAAATTCCTAGTCGCGCTTCATGGTTGCATTGCAAAGTCCTAGTCTCGCTTCATGGTTGCATTGCAAAGTCGTAGTCTCGCTTCATGGTTGCATTGCAAAGTCCTGGTCGCGCTTCAAGGTTGCATTGCAAAGTCCTGGTCACGCTTCATGGTTGCATTGCAAAGTCCTAGTCGCGCTTCATGTTGCAAAGTCCTAGTCGCGCTTCATGGTTGCATTGTAAAGTCCTAGTCGCGCTTCATGGTTGCATTGCAAAGTCCTAGTCGCGCTTCATGGTTGCATTACAAAGTCCTAGTCGTGCTTCATGGTCGCATTGCAACGTCCTAGTCGTGCTTCATAGATGCATTGCAAAGTCCTAGTCTCGCTTCATGGTTGCATTGTAAAGTCCTAGTCGCGCTTCATGGTTGCATTGCACAGTCCTAGTCGCGCTTCATGGTTGCATTGCAAAGTCCTAGTCGCGCTTCATGGTTCATTGCAAAGTCCTAGTCGCGCTTCATGGTTGCATTGCAAAGTCCTTGTCGCGCTTCATGGTTGCATTGCAAAGTCCTAGTCGCGCTTCATGGTTGCATTGCAAAGTCGTAGTCTCGTTTCATGGTTGCATTGCAAAGTCCTGGTCGCGCTTCAAGGTTGCATTGCAAAGTCTTGGTCACGCTTCATGGTTGCATTCCAAAGTCCTAGTCACGCTTCATGGTTGCATTGCAAAGTCCTAGTCGCGCTTCATGGTTGCATTGCAAAGTCCTAGTCGGGCTTCATGGTCGCATTGCAACGTCCTAGTCGTGCTTCATGGATGCATTGCAAAGTCCTAGTCTCGCTTCATGGTTGCATTGTAAAATCCTAGTCGCGCTTCATGGTTGCATTGCACAGTCCTAGTCGCGCTTCATGGTTGCATTGCAAAGTCCTAGTCACGCTTCATGGTTCATGGCAAAGTCCTAGTCGCGCTTCATGGTTGCATTGCAAAGTACTTGTCGCGCTTCATGGTTGCATTGCAAAGTCCTAGTCGCGCTTCATGGTTGCATTGCAAAGTCCTAGTCGCGCTTCATGGTTGCATTGCAAAGCTCTGGTCACACTTCATGGTTGCAATGCAAAGTCCTAGTCGCGCTTCATGGTTGCATTGCAAAGTCCTAGTCATGCTTCCGGCTTGCATTGCAATGTCCAAGTCGTTCTTCATGGTTGCATTGCAAAGTCCTCATCGCACTTCATGGTTGCATTGCAAAGTTCTAGTCGCGCTTCATGGTTGCATTGCAAAGTCCTAGTCGCGCTTCATGGATGCACAGCAAATGGTTCATTGCAAAGTCCTAGTCGCGCTTCATGGTTGCATTGCAAAGTCCTAGTCGCGCTTCATGGTTGCATTGCAAAGTCCTAGTCGCGCTTCATGGTTGCATTGCAAAGTCCTGGTCGCGCTTCATGGCTCATTGCAAAGTCCTAGTCGCGCTTCATGATTCATTGCAAGGTCCTAGTCGCGCTTCATGGTTGCATTGCAAAGTCCTAGTCACACTTCATGGTTGCATTGCAAAGTCCTACTCGCGCTTCATGGTTGCATTGCAAAGACCTAGTCGCGCTTCATGCTTGCATTGCAAAGTCCTCATCGCACTTCATGGTTGCATTGCAGTCCTAGTCGCGATTCATGGTTGCATTGCAAAGTCCTAGTCGTGCTTCATGGATGCACAGCAAATGGTTCATTGCAAAGTCCTAGTCGCGCTTCATGGTTGCATTGCAAAGTCCTAGTCGCGCTTCATGGTTGCATTGCAAAGTCCTGGGTGCGCTTCATGGTTGCATTGCAAAGTCCTGGTCGCGCTTCATGGTTGCATTGCAAAGTTCTGGTCACACTTCATGGTTGCAATGCAAAGTCCTAGTCGTGCTTCATGGTTGCATTGCAAAGTCCTAGTCGCGCTTCATGGTCGCATTGCAGTCCTAGTCGCGCTTCATGGTTGCATTGCAAAGTCCTAGTAGCGCTTCATGGATGCACAGCAAATGGTTCATTGCAAAGTCCTAGTCGCGCTTCATGGTTGCATTGCAAAGTCCTTGTCGCGCTTCATGGTTGCATTGCAAAGTCCTAGTCGCGCTTCATGGTTGCATTGCAAAGTCATGGTTGCGCTTCATGGTTGCATTGCAGTCATGGTCGCGCTTCATGGTTGCATTGCAAAGTCCTAGTCGCACTTCATGGTTGCATTGCAGTCCCAGTCGCGCTTCATGGTTGCATTGCAGTCATGGTCACGCTTCATGGTTGCATTGCAGTCATGGTCGCGCTTCATGGTTGCATTGCAAAGTCTGAGTCGCGCTTCATGCCAATTGTTCAAATGCTAATGGTCCAAGTTAGCGTTACCGGCCCTTAGGCCTCTTGTTGATAAGGCCTTCTATATGTATTTTATGTTTAAAGTCGAGCTTCATAGTTCATTGCAAAGTCCTAGTCATTGTTCATTGCAAAGTCCTAGTCGTGCTTCATGGTTGCATTGCAAAGTCCTAGTCGCGCTTCATGGTTGCATTGCAAAGTCCTAGTCGGGCTTCATGGTCGCATTGCAACGTCCTAGTCGTGCTTCATGGATGCATTGCAAAGTCCTAGTCTCGCTTCATGGTTGCATTGTAAAGTCCTAGTCGCGCTTCATGGTTGCATTGCAAAGTCCTAGTCGCGCTTCATGGTTGCATTGCAAAGTCCTAGTCGCGCTTCATGGTTGCATTGCAAAGCTCTGGTCACACTTCATGGTTGCAATGCAAAGTCCTAGTCGCGCTTCATGGTTGCATTGCAAAGTCCTAGTCATGCTTCCGGCTTGCATTGCAATGTCCAAGTCGTTCTTCATGGTTGCATTGCAAAGTCCTCATCGCACTTCATGGTTGCATTGCAAAGTTCTAGTCGCGCTTCATGGTTGCATTGCAAAGTCCTAGTCGCGCTTCATGGATGCACAGCAAATGGTTCATTGCAAAGTCCTAGTCGCGCTTCATGGTTGCATTGCAAAGTCCTAGTCGCGCTTCATGGTTGCATTGCAAAGTCCTAGTCGCGCTTCATGGTTGCATTGCAAAGTCCTGGTCGCGCTTCATGGCTCATTGCAAAGTCCTAGTCGCGCTTCATGATTCATTGCAAGGTCCTAGTCGCGCTTCATGGTTGCATTGCAAAGTCCTAGTCACACTTCATGGTTGCATTGCAAAGTCCTACTCGCGCTTCATGGTTGCATTGCAAAGACCTAGTCGCGCTTCATGCTTGCATTGCAAAGTCCTCATCGCACTTCATGGTTGCATTGCAGTCCTAGTCGCGATTCATGGTTGCATTGCAAAGTCCTAGTCGTGCTTCATGGATGCACAGCAAATGGTTCATTGCAAAGTCCTAGTCGCGCTTCATGGTTGCATTGCAAAGTCCTAGTCGCGCTTCATGGTTGCATTGCAAAGTCCTGGGTGCGCTTCATGGTTGCATTGCAAAGTCCTGGTCGCGCTTCATGGTTGCATTGCAAAGTTCTGGTCACACTTCATGGTTGCAATGCAAAGTCCTAGTCGTGCTTCATGGTTGCATTGCAAAGTCCTAGTCGCGCTTCATGGTCGCATTGCAGTCCTAGTCGCGCTTCATGGTTGCATTGCAAAGTCCTAGTAGCGCTTCATGGATGCACAGCAAATGGTTCATTGCAAAGTCCTAGTCGCGCTTCATGGTTGCATTGCAAAGTCCTTGTCGCGCTTCATGGTTGCATTGCAAAGTCCTAGTCGCGCTTCATGGTTGCATTGCAAAGTCATGGTTGCGCTTCATGGTTGCATTGCAGTCATGGTCGCGCTTCATGGTTGCATTGCAAAGTCCTAGTCGCACTTCATGGTTGCATTGCAGTCCCAGTCGCGCTTCATGGTTGCATTGCAGTCATGGTCACGCTTCATGGTTGCATTGCAGTCATGGTCGCGCTTCATGGTTGCATTGCAAAGTCTGAGTCGCGCTTCATGCCAATTGTTCAAATGCTAATGGTCCAAGTTAGCGTTACCGGCCCTTAGGCCTCTTGTTGATAAGGCCTTCTATATGTATTTTATGTTTAAAGTCGAGCTTCATAGTTCATTGCAAAGTCCTAGTCATTGTTCATTGCAAAGTCCTAGTCGTGCTTCATGGTTGCATTGCAAAGTCCTAGTCGCGCTTCATGGTTGCATTGCAAAGTCCTAGTCGGGCTTCATGGTCGCATTGCAACGTCCTAGTCGTGCTTCATGGATGCATTGCAAAGTCCTAGTCTCGCTTCATGGTTGCATTGTAAAGTCCTAGTCGCGCTTCATGGTTGCATTGCAAAGTCCTTGTCGCGCTTCATGGTTGCATTGCAAAGTCCTAGTCGCGCTTCATGGTTGCATTGCAAAGTCCTAGTCGCGCTTCATGGTTGCATTGCAAAGTTCTGGTCACACTTCATGGTTGCAATGCAAAGTCCTAGTCGCGCTTCATGGTTGCATTGCAAAGTTCTAGTCGCGCTTCATGGTTGCATTGCAAAGTCCTAGTCTCGCTTCATGGTTGCATTGCAAAGTCGTAGTCTCGCTTCATGGTTGCATTGCAAAGTCCTGGTCGCGCTTCAAGGTTGCATTGCAAAGTCCTGGTCACGCTTCATGGTTGCATTGCAAAGTCCTAGTCGCGCTTCATGGTTGCATTGCAAAGTCCTAGTCGCGCTTCATGGTTGCATTGTAAAGTCCTAGTCGCGCTTCATGGTTGCATTGCAAAGTCCTAGTCGCGCTTCATGGTTGCATTACAAAGTCCTAGTCGTGCTTCATGGTCGCATTGCAACGTCCTAGTCGTGCTTCATAGATGCATTGCAAAGTCCTAGTCTCGCTTCATGGTTGCATTGTAAAGTCCTAGTCGCGCTTCATGGTTGCATTGCACAGTCCTAGTCGCGCTTCATGGTTGCATTGCAAAGTCCTAGTCGCGCTTCATGGTTCATTGCAAAGTCCTAGTCGCGCTTCATGGTTGCATTGCAAAGTCCTTGTCGCGCTTCATGGTTGCATTGCAAAGTCCTAGTCGCGCTTCATGGTTGCATTGCAAAGTCGTAGTCTCGTTTCATGGTTGCATTGCAAAGTCCTGGTCGAGCTTCAAGGTTGCATTGCAAAGTCTTGGTCACGCTTCATGGTTGCATTCCAAAGTCCTAGTCACGCTTCATGGTTGCATTGCAAAGTCCTAGTCGCGCTTCATGGTTGCATTGCAAAGTCCTAGTCGGGCTTCATGGTCGCATTGCAACGTCCTAGTCGTGCTTCATGGATGCATTGCAAAGTCCTAGTCTCGCTTCATGGTTGCATTGTAAAGTCCTAGTCGCGCTTCATGGTTGCATTGCAAAGTCCTAGTCGCGCTTCATGGTTGCATTACAAAGTCCTAGTCGTGCTTCATGGTCGCATTGCAACGTCCTAGTCGTGCTTCATAGATGCATTGCAAAGTCCTAGTCTCGCTTCATGGTTGCATTGTAAAGTCCTAGTCGCGCTTCATGGTTGCATTGCACAGTCCTAGTCGCGCTTCATGGTTGCATTGCAAAGTCCTAGTCGCGCTTCATGGTTCATTGCAAAGTCCTAGTCACGCTTCATGGTTGCATTGCAAAGTCCTAGTCGCGCTTCATGGTTGCATTGCAAAGTTCTGGTCACACTTCATGGTTGCAATGCAAAGTCCTAGTCGTGCTTCATGGTTGCATTGCAAAGTCCTAGTCGCGCTTCATGGTCGCATTGCAGTCCTAGTCGCGCTTCATGGTTGCATTGCAAAGTCCTAGTCGCGCTTCATGGTTGCATTGCAAAGTTCTGGTCACACTTCATGGTTGCAATGCAAAGTCCTAGTCGTGCTTCATGGTTGCATTGCAAAGTCCTAGTCGCGCTTCATGGTCGCATTGCAGTCCTAGTCGCGCTTCATGGTTGCATTGCAAAGTCCTAGTTGCGCTTCATGGATGCACAGCAAATGGTTCATTGCAAAGTCCTAGTCGCGCTTCATGGTTGCATTGCAAAGTCCTTGCCCCGCTTCATGGTTGCATTGCAAAGTCCTAGTCGCGCTTCATGGTTGCATTGCAAAGTCATGGTTGCGCTTCATGGTTGCATTGCAGTCATGGTCGCGCTTCATGGTTGCATTGCAAAGTCCTAGTCGCACTTCATGGTTGCATTGCAGTCCTAGTCGCGCTTCATGGTTGCATTGCAGTCATGGTCACGCTTCATGGTTGCATTGCAGTCATGGTCGCGCTTCATGGTTGCATTGCAAAGTCTGAGTCGCGCTTCATGCCAATTGTTCAAATGCTAATGGTCCAAGTTAGCGTTACCGGCCCTTAGGCCTCTTGTTGATAAGGCCTTCTATATGTATTTTATGTTTGAAGTCGAGCTTCATAGTTCATTGCAAAGTCCTAGTCATTGTTCATTGCAAAGTCCTAGTCGTGCTTCATGGTTGCATTGCAAAGTCCTAGTCGCGCTTCATGGTTGCATTGCAAAGTCCTAGTCGGGCTTCATGGTCGCATTGCAACGTCCTAGTCGTGCTTCATGGATGCATTGCAAAGTCCTAGTCTCGCTTCATGGTTGCATTGTAAAGTCCTAGTCGCGCTTCATGGTTGCATTGCACAGTCCTAGTCGCGCTTCATGGTTGCATTGCAAAGTCCTAGTCGCGCTTCATGGTTCATGGCAAAGTCCTAGTCGCGCTTCATGGTTGCATTGCAAAGTCCTTGTCGCGCTTCATGGTTGCATTGCAAAGTCCTAGTCGCGCTTCATGGTTGCATTGCAAAGTCCTAGTCGCGCTTCATGGTTGCATTGCAAAGTTCTGGTCACACTTCATGGTTGCAATGCAAAGTCCTAGTCGCGCTTCATGGTTGCATTGCAAAGTCCTAGTCGCGCTTCATGGTTGCATTGCAAAGTCCTCATCGCACTTCATGGTTGCATTGCAAAGTTCTAGTCGCGCTTCATGGTTGCATTGCAAAGTTCTAGTCGCGCTTCATGGTTGCATTGCAAAGTCCTAGTCGCGCTTCATGGATGCACAGCAAATGGTTCATTGCAAAGTCCTAGTCGCGCTTCATGGTTGCATTGCAAAGTCCTTGTCGCGCTTCATGGTTGCATTGCAAAGTTCTGGTCACACTTCATGGTTGTAATGCAAAGTCCTAGTCGCGCTTCATGGTTGCATTGCAAAGTCCTGGTCGCGCTTCATGGTTCATTGCAAAGTCCTAGTCATGCTTCATGGTTGCATTGCAAATTCCTAGTCGCGCTTCATGGTTGCATTGCAAAGTCCTAGTCTCGCTTCATGGTTGCATTGCAAAGTCGTAGTCTCGCTTCATGGTTGCATTGCAAAGTCCTGGTCGCGCTTCAAGGTTGCATTGCAAAGTCCTGGTCACGCTTCATGGTTGCATTGCAAAGTCCTAGTCGCGCTTCATGTTGCAAAGTCCTAGTCGCGCTTCATGGTTGCATTGTAAAGTCCTAGTCGCGCTTCATGGTTGCATTGCAAAGTCCTAGTCGCGCTTCATGGTTGCATTACAAAGTCCTAGTCGTGCTTCATGGTCGCATTGCAACGTCCTAGTCGTGCTTCATAGATGCATTGCAAAGTCCTAGTCTCGCTTCATGGTTGCATTGTAAAGTCCTAGTCGCGCTTCATGGTTGCATTGCACAGTCCTAGTCGCGCTTCATGGTTGCATTGCAAAGTCCTAGTCGCGCTTCATGGTTCATTGCAAAGTCCTAGTCGCGCTTCATGGTTGCATTGCAAAGTCCTTGTCGCGCTTCATGGTTGCATTGCAAAGTCCTAGTCGCGCTTCATGGTTGCATTGCAAAGTCGTAGTCTCGTTTCATGGTTGCATTGCAAAGTCCTGGTCGCGCTTCAAGGTTGCATTGCAAAGTCTTGGTCACGCTTCATGGTTGCATTCCAAAGTCCTAGTCACGCTTCATGGTTGCATTGCAGTCATGGTCACGCTTCATGGTTGCATTGCAGTCATGGTCGCGCTTCATGGTTGCATTGCAAAGTCTGAGTCGCGCTTCATGCCAATTGTTCAAATGCTAATGGTCCAAGTTAGCGTTACCGGCCCTTAGGCCTCTTGTTGATAAGGCCTTCTATATGTATTTTATGTTTGAAGTCGAGCTTCATAGTTCATTGCAAAGTCCTAGTCATTGTTCATTGCAAAGTCCTAGTCGTGCTTCATGGTTGCATTGCAAAGTCCTAGTCGCGCTTCATGGTTGCATTGCAAAGTCCTAGTCGGGCTTCATGGTCGCATTGCAACGTCCTAGTCGTGCTTCATGGATGCATTGCAAAGTCCTAGTCTCGCTTCATGGTTGCATTGTAAAGTCCTAGTCGCGCTTCATGGTTGCATTGCACAGTCCTAGTCGCGCTTCATGGTTGCATTGCAAAGTCCTAGTCGCGCTTCATGGTTCATGGCAAAGTCCTAGTCGCGCTTCATGGTTGCATTGCAAAGTCCTTGTCGCGCTTCATGGTTGCATTGCAAAGTCCTAGTCGCGCTTCATAGTTGCATTGCAAAGTCCTAGTCGCGCTTCATGGTTGCATTGCAAAGTTCTGGTCACACTTCATGGTTGCAATGCAAAGTCCTAGTCGCGCTTCATGGTTGCATTGCAAAGTCCTAGTCGCGCTTCATGGTTGCATTGCAAAGTCCTCATCGCACTTCATGGTTGCATTGCAAAGTTCTAGTCGCGCTTCATGGTTGCATTGCAAAGTTCTAGTCGCGCTTCATGGTTGCATTGCAAAGTCCTAGTCGCGCTTCATGGATGCACAGCAAATGGTTCATTGCAAAGTCCTAGTCGCGCTTCATGGTTGCATTGCAAAGTCCTTGTCGCGCTTCATGGTTGCATTGCAAAGTTCTGGTCACACTTCATGGTTGTAATGCAAAGTCCTAGTCGCGCTTCATGGTTGCATTGCAAAGTCCTGGTCGCGCTTCATGGTTCATTGCAAAGTCCTAGTCATGCTTCATGGTTGCATTGCAAATTCCTAGTCGCGCTTCATGGTTGCATTGCAAAGTCCTAGTCTCGCTTCATGGTTGCATTGCAAAGTCGTAGTCTCGCTTCATGGTTGCATTGCAAAGTCCTGGTCGCGCTTCAAGGTTGCATTGCAAAGTCCTGGTCACGCTTCATGGTTGCATTGCAAAGTCCTAGTCGCGCTTCATGTTGCAAAGTCCTAGTCGCGCTTCATGGTTGCATTGTAAAGTCCTAGTCGCGCTTCATGGTTGCATTGCAAAGTCCTAGTCGCGCTTCATGGTTGCATTACAAAGTCCTAGTCGTGCTTCATGGTCGCATTGCAACGTCCTAGTCGTGCTTCATAGATGCATTGCAAAGTCCTAGTCTCGCTTCATGGTTGCATTGTAAAGTCCTAGTCGCGCTTCATGGTTGCATTGCACAGTCCTAGTCGCGCTTCATGGTTGCATTGCAAAGTCCTAGTCGCGCTTCATGGTTCATTGCAAAGTCCTAGTCGCGCTTCATGGTTGCATTGCAAAGTCCTTGTCGCGCTTCATGGTTGCATTGCAAAGTCCTAGTCGCGCTTCATGGTTGCATTGCAAAGTCGTAGTCTCGTTTCATGGTTGCATTGCAAAGTCCTGGTCGCGCTTCAAGGTTGCATTGCAAAGTCTTGGTCACGCTTCATGGTTGCATTCCAAAGTCCTAGTCACGCTTCATGGTTGCATTGCAAAGTCCTAGTCGCGCTTCATGGTTGCATTGCAAAGTCCTAGTCACGCTTCATGGTTGCATTGCAGTCATGGTCACGCTTCATGGTTGCATTGCAGTCATGGTCGCGCTTCATGGTTGCATTGCAAAGTCTGAGTCGCGCTTCATGCCAATTGTTCAAATGCTAATGGTCCAAGTTAGCGTTACCGGCCCTTAGGCCTCTTGTTGATAAGGCCTTCTATATGTATTTTATGTTTGAAGTCGAGCTTCATAGTTCATTGCAAAGTCCTAGTCATTGTTCATTGCAAAGTCCTAGTCGTGCTTCATGGTTGCGTTGCAAAGTCCTAGTCGCGCTTCATGGTTGCATTGCAAAGTCCTAGTCGGGCTTCATGGTCGCATTGCAACGTCCTAGTCGTGCTTCATGGATGCATTGCAAAGTCCTAGTCTCGCTTCATGGTTGCATTGTAAAGTCCTAGTCGCGCTTCATGGTTGCATTGCACAGTCCTAGTCGCGCTTCATGGTTGCATTGCAAAGTCCTAGTCGCGCTTCATGGTTCATGGCAAAGTCCTAGTCGCGCTTCATGGTTGCATTGCAAAGTCCTTGTCGCGCTTCATGGTTGCATTGCAAAGTCCTAGTCGCGCTTCATGGTTGCATTGCAAAGTCCTAGTCGCGCTTCATGGTTGCATTGCAAAGTTCTGGTCACACTTCATGGTTGCAATGCAAAGTCCTAGTCGCGCTTCATGGTTGCATTGCAAAGTCCTAGTCGCGCTTCATGGTTGCATTGCAAAGTCCTCATCGCACTTCCTGGTTGCATTGCAAAGTTCTAGTCGCGCTTCATGGTTGCATTGCAAAGTTCTAGTCGCGCTTCATGGTTGCATTGCAAAGTCCTAGTCGCGCTTCATGGATGCACAGCAAATGGTTCATTGCAAAGTCCTAGTCGCGCTTCATGGTTGCATTGCAAAGTCCTTGTCGCGCTTCATGGTTGCATTGCAAAGTTCTGGTCACACTTCATGGTTGTAATGCAAAGTCCTAGTCGCGCTTCATGGTTGCATTGCAAAGTCCTGGTCGCGCTTCATGGTTCATTGCAAAGTCCTAGTCATGCTTCATGGTTGCATTGCAAATTCCTAGTCGCGCTTCATGGTTGCATTGCAAAGTCCTAGTCTCGCTTCATGGTTGCATTGCAAAGTCGTAGTCTCGCTTCATGGTTGCATTGCAAAGTCCTGGTCGCGCTTCAAGGTTGCATTGCAAAGTCCTGGTCACGCTTCATGGTTGCATTGCAAAGTCCTAGTCGCGCTTCATGTTGCAAAGTCCTAGTCGCGCTTCATGGTTGCATTGTAAAGTCCTAGTCGCGCTTCATGGTTGCATTGCAAAGTCCTAGTCGCGCTTCATGGTTGCATTGCAAAGTCCTAGTCGTGCTTCATGGTTGCATTGCAAAGTCCTAGTCGTGCTTCATGGTTGCATTGCAAAGTCCTAGTCTCGCTTCATGGTTGCATTGCAAAGTCCTAGTCGCGCTTCATGGTTGCATTGCAAAGTCCTAGTCGCGCTTCATGGTTGCATTGCAAAGTCCTAGTCGCGCTTCATGGTTCATTGCAAAGTCCTAGTCGCGCTTCATGGTTGCATTGCAAAGTCCTTGTCGCGCTTCATGGTTGCATTGCAAAGTCCTAGTCGCGCTTCATGGTTGCATTGCAAAGTCCTAGTCGCGCTTCATGGTTGCATTGCAAAGTCCTGGTCGCGCTTCATGGTTGCATTGCAAAGTCTTGGTCACGCTTCATGGTTGCATTGCAAAGTCCTAGTCACGCTTCATGGTTGCATTGCAAAGTCCTAGTCGCGCTTCATGGTTGCATTGCAAAGTCCTAGTCGCGCTTCATGGTTGCATTGCAACGTCCTAGTCGTGCTTCATGGTTGCATTGCAAAGTCCTAGTCTCGCTTCATGGTTGCATTGTAAAATCCTAGTCGCGCTTCATGGTTGCATTGCACAGTCCTAGTCGCGCTTCATGGTTGCATTGCAAAGTCCTAGTCGCGCTTCATGGTTCATTGCAAAGTCCTAGTCGCGCTTCATGGTTGCATTGCAAAGTCCTTGTCGCGCTTCATGGTTGCATTGCAAAGTCCTAGTCGCGCTTCATGGTTGCATTGCAAAGTCCTAGTCGCGCTTCATGGTTGCATTGCAAAGCTCTGGTCACACTTCATGGTTGCAATGCAAAGTCCTAGTCGCGCTTCATGGTTGCATTGCAAAGTCCTAGTCATGCTTCCGGCTTGCATTGCAATGTCCAAGTCGTTCTTCATGGTTGCATTGCAAAGTC